>CM062804.1:520366692-520919474 GCA_031772625.1 Pinus tabuliformis | reverse complement strand
CTATCCAACCATACTATCAATAGGGCATCATAGATTCATAAACATAAACCAATAACTTTAAACCTATTTAACTTCTTCATTTGATGATGATATCTACAAGAGAACAGACTATCATACTACTTCATAGGTGAAATTGCTACTTCATTAAAGCATTCCATTTGACATCGAGGAATTTGTTTTCATTAATGACACCACTATGTGCAACATTTCTTATCTAGATTTTTTATTTAATATCTAAATTTCTTGTATTTCCTAGATATCTCTATAGGTAGTTAGCTCTATAAAATTTTAGAAAATTATTGATTTATTGTGAAATCTATTTAATATTGAGAAGGGCGTGTGATTCCCCATGAGTTTCCAATTGGTTTAATTCATTTCCATGGTTGTGATTTTTAACATGGTATCAAACAAAGTGTAAGACTCTTCACAGAGTGGAAAGTAGACCATGAAGGAGACCTAAAAATTTGAAATCAAATATGATATTGTGAGTGAGTTGTGTAGACTTCATTGTTTGCAAAGCCACCATCAAGGAAGACCTAAGTCATCTTCATGAGCTAGAGGAGATGCTACCTTCAGATTTTTGTGACATATCCATAATAGTGCTAAGCTTGAGTCATGTTGGAATAGAACCTAGAGAAATACTAACCACAACAGCCATTCCATTGAGGCATCCATAGTATTTCCACATTGAGACATTGTTAAGATAAAGTAGGAATTGTCGAGAAACTTGTGTGAATTATCTTTTGATAAAATTTATTATAAATATTCTATATTTTATTCGGAGTTCAAGGTTTAGACATTAAAAATTATTTGAATTAATTCATAATGCCTTCGAGTGTGGAGTAAGAATTAATTTGGAGTAATATTACTATGGAGAAATTACTAGTTTGAATTACTGCATGCACTTGTGGAGTAATTATTGTTTAATGATATTACTTTATGGGAAAAAAATTTGGATATTTTTTAAAGTTATTTTAATTGAGTATTAAAAAAATGAGGGGAAGGATAAGTGGATTCTTTTAGAGACAATATTTTTGGTATCATTATTTAAAAAAAATCCTTTCACTTATATAAAAAAGTGGTATAGCTGCAAGGGTATTGAAGTGTTGAAAATAGTAACAAGAAATGTTAAAAATAGCATAAAGAAAGATCTTGATTTAATTTGTCCTTCAATTTAATTGGGAATAAAATTGTAATTCCATATCTCATGACAACTTGTATTAGTTAACTAAGTTAATTTAACTTAGTTGGTTTAGTTAATCCAAGTTGAGGGTCTAACTTGAGTCATGTGGAGTGTCTCCTACTTTATAGCAGCCCTGATTGAGTTTATTTTAAGTTGTAATTAATTAATTCAATCTAACCGAGTTAAAGTCAGTTAAAATTGTTCCAACTAACAGAGGAACTAGTGGGAGCTCTAGTTGTGTGGTGTTTCCTGTAGACTAGTGTGGTGCTACTTGAAGTGTTGTGTGGTGCTACCTGAAGTGCAATGTGGTGTTTCTTGTAGTGAAATGTGGTGCTTCCTAAAGTACAATGTGGTGTTGATTGAAGTGCAATGTGGTTCTCGGTGAAGTGAATTATGGTGCTACCTGAAGTGTAATGTGGTGTTGCCTGAAGTGTAGTATGGTGATGCCTGAAGTGCAGTGTGGTGCTGCCTGAAGTGGAGTGTGGTGTTTCATGTAGTGATAAACCAGTAAATTGAAGATTCACTCATAATTAACTCATACATGTCAGATTTGAGAAATTCCTAATTTTGATTGGAGCTCACAGGAAGTGTACTATTAGCTATATAATTATATGAATTGTAAATATGGTGCATGTAGTTAGAGGAAGAACCTAAAGGAACTACGCAATCCAATGGAAGAAAATTCCTGTTAAATAGGGGCCTAATTACTCATTGAACAATGTAAGGAAATATGGACTTGGGAAAGAGGTAAATTGGCTAAGTATTGGCCTATACTTTTCTAGGAAGTAGTGAGATTGATAGAGATAGTGTAGAGGTTGCTCAGGCTTGAGAAAAGCATCATAATCTTATCATATTTTCTGACTAATGCAATATACAAATGACATGGTTTTTTATCTATGCCTTTCCCTTCGAAATCATTATGTTATGTGTGATTCAATTCTTTCTCTTATATGCTTCATGACTTCGTGATCGATTAATTATTTCAGATGATGAATAGAGTACATTTAAGTCTTTTGTTTTAGCATATTACGTAAGCATCTTGAATCTACAAGGAATTTCTACATGGTATCAGAGCTAGATTTGTGGAAATTTCTACATTGTGTATGAGCTAGATTTGTAGAAGTTTATACATGGTATCAGAGATAGATTTGTAGAAATTTCTACATGGTATCAGAGTTGAAATTAGAATAGAAGAGAATAATTTTAATTTTTCATTGTAGATTGATGGAGCTTTAGTTCAGGGAAGATCCAAAAGACCCTATGTGAAAACTTCTTAATGGATCTAGAAGGATACTAGTGGGTAGATCAGTGAGCCAATGTTTACTGACACAAAAAAGAGTTGTGATCATTGACATTGGTAGATTGAGGAGAAGAGAGATTTCCCACAGGGAGATTGAGACTCAGACGGAGTCTAGTTCGAAAAGAGCACCCCTATGGAAGTTAGTACTTTCGGATATGGGGAGATCATACTCATTATTGCAGTAGTTGAAGTAGCATTGTAAAAACAACAATAGAGTAGTAGTAACAACAATATGACTAGATCAAACTACACTTTGCATGTAGTTATACCTCTAGGTGTGAGGTGGGGCTATGTGATATGATTGGGAAAATTAGTTTTGTTATGAAAAAATTCCTATTCAGAATACATTAAATGTGCTTGAGGATTCCTGAGATTATTTGGCAATTTAAACATGTGTTTTTGCGTGATTTGATGTAAATGTTATGTGAAAATTAACATAAACAAATAATTGAACAAGTAACACATAATAGACATAAACATCACCATAAACAATGTCATGGGAGCACATGATGGAGTTCACCCCTCCTGGGCTACACCTCCTTAGTCCAGCTTCCAATGGCTTGGCCCTCTTTATTATGCTAAAAAATGTGAATACATCAATTTGCAATGCTTAGAAAGCTTTGAAACTTGTATAACGGCTCAAGAATGCCCAAAAATTCTTGTGTAGCCTCTTAATACCCCTAATTTGGTCAAAAATTGAAGAATTTATGGCCTTTCCCAATCTTCTACTAATCGCATGGAAAATTCCATAAAATCTGGCACCATCCTACAAATTTTCCCCAAAATGTGCTAACGATGGGACAATTCCACCGAATTTTAGGCGAAATTGTCGGACACTTTAAATGTTTGCTAATTCCTTAAATATGAAAAACATGGCCATATGGGGGCCACGTGCCTGGGGCTAAGGCCAATGACTTGTCCCCACTGGCTGCACCCCCCACTCCACTTCATTGGTGGTCGTGTGTTGGTAGTGTGACCAAGGGCTGACCACTCCCTCAAAATGTGCATTACATTGTATTTAAATATATGCTTCCAACTATAGTTATTAAGAACTATTGTTATGCCACGTTGGTGGAAGGATTTGGACTTTTGCTCGGAGGTTGCGAGTTCATCCCCCACTGTTGTTGCCAAGACTTCGACCCAAATTTTTTGTGGCCCCCAGGATGCCACATGGTGACATCTAGCTGGGCCACGTGTCAACCCATGGTTGGCCACCAATCTAACTAATAAAATATGCCAAAATCGAACCAATAACAAACTGACACTTATCAGCCTACCATTCGTCGAAGGAGCCCACTGACCAATCAAACTTGCACATAGACATGCATAGTTAGTGCCACGTTAGAAGTACAGACTGCTGATTGGGTGTCACATTTTGCAAAAAATTGGCTCTTTGGGAAAATAGACAGAACATGATTCTGGGAGCATAAGGTGTCTGTTTCGTGCGAAACGAGTTGCACTGAATTCAGGATGATGAGAACTATGCAGTCATTTAGGTTCCACACTAATCCAACAACTTTTAAATTTGAGTTAAATTTTGAGCGCCTAATCACTATTTGTAGCCATAGTCCCAAGAGTGCAGAAATTTGGGTAGGATCCATTGAGGTGTTTTTGTCTCATGGATCATTACCTTGCTACGGGGGCCCATAGTATACAATAGCAATAAGATCAATGCTAGTAAGATACTGATGAGTGCAGAGCAATGTTGACAGCAGAGTAGGAGGCTCAATAGTAGAGTTAGAAGCAACACATTTTTCCCAGTAGATAGTTGTAGATTCATTCAGTGATTATTTTTATTTATTTTTGGGTTCTTTTTGGTTGCAAATGTTGCAATAGAAACAACAACAGTAACAAGATTTACATGAAGAACATTCCAAAGGAACTTGATTGGGATAGATGTGAATCCCTTTCTTGTTGAGAGGAATTGTTGAAAATAACAACAAGAAATGTTAAAAATAACATCAAGAAAGATCCTAATTTAATATGTCCTTGAATTAAATTGGGAATAAAATTGTAATTCCACATCTCATGACAACATGTATTAGTTAATTTGACTTTTTTTATTCAGTTAATTCGAGTTGAGGGTCTAACTTGAGTCATGAGGAGTGTCTCCTACTTTATAGGAGACCTCATTGAGTTTATTTTGAGTTGTAATTAATTAATTTAGTCTAATTGAGTTAAAGTCAGTTAAACAGTTCCAACTGATAGAAGAACTAGTGGGAGGCCTAATAGTGTGGTGTTACCTACAGTCTAGTGTGGTTCTACCTGAAGTATAGTGTGGTGATGCCTGAAGTGTAGTGTTGTGATTCTTGAAGTATAGAGTGGTGCTACCTCAAGTACAATGTGGTGTTTCCTAAAGTGTGGTGTGGTTCTTCCTAAAGTGAAGTGTGGTGTTTCCTGAAGTGCAGTGTGGTGCTTCCTGAAGTGTAGTGTGGTGCTTCCTGAAGTGGAGTGTGGTGTTGCCTGTAGTGATCAACCAGTAAACTGAAGATTCACTCATAATTAACTCATTCATGTTAGATTTGAGAAAGACCTAGTTGATATTAGAGTTCAGGGGAAATGTATTATTAGTTGTACAGTTATCCAAATTGTACAGATGGTGCATGTAGTTAAAGGAAGAGCCTAAAGGAATTGTGGAATCCAATGGAGGAAATTACTAGTAAATAGGGCCCTAATTCCTCATTAAACGGTGCAAGGAAACAAGGACTTGGGTACATAGGAAATTGGATAAGTATTGGCCTTGGCTTGTCTAGGAAGTAGTGAGACAGATACAGATAGTATAAAAGTTGATCGGGCTTGAGAAATGTATTGTAATCTTGTCATATCTTCTGACTAATGTAATATATATATATATATAATATATATATATAGATATAGATAGCAGAGGTTTTTAGCTATGGCTTTCCCCAAGAAATCAATGTGTTATGTGTGATTAAATTCTTTCTCTTATGTGCTTCGTGATTTCGCGATCGATTAATTCTTTCCGCTGATGAGTAGAGTAGAATCAAGTCTTTTGTTTTAGTATATTACATAAGAAGTTTGAATCTACAAGGATTTTCTACATGAAGAAAGACAAAAAAATATCTTAGTGTTGCAATATATTTTTTAAATGTCCCTTACAAATAGTATTGGGTAGACATAACAAAAAACACTTCTTGGCAAGAAATATGAATTCTAGTCCATGAGAATGAATACCTTCTTATAGCTATAAGAATATTGGAAAGAAATGGAGAATGGTTTTGTAGAGACACGTCAAGAAACTCTATATGCCATATGTAGTGCCTAGAAAAATCAATTTAATAAAATGAGGAGAAAGGAGAACAAGTCTAAGTTTTGGATATAGAGTTTAGTAGATGACTCAAATTTTTCCAAACTAATAGGATAATCTAGTGCAAAGAAAACCTAGGGTATCCCAATATTATTATATTAGGGTATTAATGTAATATCCCCAATTTTTATTTTTCATTTGAGGAGATTAACGACGTTTATTGGGGAGATGCTAGGCATAGCACAATTTTGTAGTTCAAGATTTAGATATGATTTCGGCTGGAGGAGCTTGGGTGAAAGGGCAAGATTGTAGCTCATTGGCAAGTGGGGGCCCATAATAGAGACAAAAAGAGAATGCACACTTGTGGAGAAAGAGAGAGAAAAAGAAAGGGTATGACATAGTGGAAAGTGGGGGCCAACAAGCGAGAGCGAGGCTAACAATTATAAATAGAGAAAGGAGGCTCTCATTTGGTTGATATTTAGTCATTTTACAATTGCAATACTAATTCTCTTGAGCTTCTTACCCAAGACAACCATGTTCTTTAGCAAAAGGAATTTCCGAGCGGGAATTCCATGTCTACCTTCAGTGAACTTTGAGTGTAACCCTAGGGGAGTAAGAGGGAGTCCATCTCAAAGCTTCTCTAGGAGCTACATTGTATACCATTTCTAGCTGGAGCATGCTTCTATTAGGGTGTAGAAGGAAATTTGAAGGGGCTGAGAGAATATAGTAAAGAATGGAGTTTCGTTGAAGAATTTGTAGAGATTTATCCATTGGGAGGGTGAATTTTCCTTTGGTTATTTTTAGGGTCGAGAGTACTACATTTTGGAGGGCCGAATTTATCTATTTCCGACATTTATGGACAACTATTGTGCATACATTTTGATAGGGAGATTTGGGGAATTTAGGCTAAGGAGAAATAAAGAGTGTCAGAGTGATTTGCAGGGCTTGGAGGAGATTTTTATAGTAATTGATTGCCTTGTGTATAATAATTATTTCTACAGGGAGTTCGATCTAAAATGATCATATGTTAAAACTGAAGTAGAATTGATTATGCCAACAGTGAAATGGATGTAAACTTAAAGTGCAGAAAACCGTGAGAACTGCTTGAGGAGAAATACTTTACGATAAATGATAAACATAAGCAAGATGCAAAACATAAGTGAAAACAAAAAAACACAGTGATACCAGAAAACAAGATTGATTACGGAGTTCGTCCTTGATGGACTACATCTCCGGGTCCACTTTCAAGATGGGTGACCATTTTATTAGGATTGATGTCGAAGAGGTCGATTACACAGAAATTTGACCAAATAAAATGTGCATGCAGGCAATTCTAGCCACTATCATAAGAAAGCTCTCTGAACCAACTTTCCAACACCTGTCACGGTCCAAATTCTAACTCCAGACGCTCCTGTTACACTGAAAACAAAACAACCTTTAACCTCCAGAATCTGCACACAAAACTTCAAAACTACTCATCCTTACCTCCAATGCACCAATCTATATTTATACCCCACTAGATGGATTCAAAGTCCCTCACACTGAGCTTAGGAATGATTTTTTTCTAATTTTGGGTTCCACTACCGCCTAGTGATAAGTTTGCATGGTCATCGAATTAGTTTTTATGTCAAATAACCACAAAAAACCCAAAATACCAAAGTTTTATCCTAGCAATTAATAAACAACACGCAGTCCTTGACCATTCCCATGTGATTAAGGTAGTCTAACCATAAACTGCCATGGTGACATTTAGACTCGGCGATTTCGGCTACTGACACAGTTGTCTATCCCCGCATGTGATAGCTGCTCCGTGGTTAGCCTAATCGCCTCCCCTCTTCGCGGTCCCGATGAGGTTTATCCTTTGGTAGATGTGTTGACATTGGATGGTTTAGCTGGAATCTACATGTGGTCAGGCTGGATGGTTTGTAAACCCCAACAGCTTACCTACAACTTAGTCACATGCCCCTTGTCATGATGTAGTTTAGAGACTTTTCCCGGTCTAGTTTGACAGTTTAGGACTATGTTATATATGTTGTCTCTGCCTATTCACATATGCTCGTAACTATTGTGGTCTTCTCCCATGTGGTTAGAGCACTAATATATGTTTTATGTAATGTTTTATATTGCATTATAAATCTGAGTGTTTTAGACGTAGGGTTATGGATTGTAATGTTTATAAAAGGGTTTAGAACTTAGGTTTTAGGTATTTAATGTATGGTTTAGGTTAGGGTTTTAGTGTATTAATGTTTTAGGTTATGGTTTAGACTTTAGGATTAACGTATTAGGGTTTTAGGTCTTAGTTCTTAGTCATTAAGACTGTACATCATTTTGTTCTAAAATAACCATGTACAACAAATTGTCACAAAGTGACATTTGCAACAAACGTCACATGACGACGACAACCAAACCCTGCAAAATGAATGAGAAACCTACATCAACAACCAAATCCTGCAAAATGGATGGCAACAACATGTTGACAACCATATCCTGGAGGAACCGATGACAACCACATGTCAAAAACCAGGTACCAAACCATATTCACTGAACAACATAAAAACCATATACATTATCAGACAACCTAAACCATAAACATCACTGTCGAAGTTGACGACACCGGACAGTGAATGCTGATGATGAAAATGAACCTATGTAACTGATCTGATGAGATCCTCCTAGATCAATCCTCTCCACTTGAAAGCTTTTGGGCCACAAATGTTTGACTAGACAGATAGTAGGTGAGGGTAGAGCTCCCTCACTCTCCATCTTGTCCTCATGATGTACCTGTTAGCACTCCAGGAAACTCTCGTAGGTTGTAGATCGGGGATACCTGGTAACATGTAATCTTTAATATTTTTCTCTCAATTATTGGAATAAATGATGGTTTGGATCAAGTTAGATAACCATTTCATCTCTATTCTCACTCAAGACATGCATGAACACCCTCAACAACACAAGGCTTTAGACCACAAATGCTCAATAGTTTGTAGATTTAATGGATAGATGGAGAATACTGACAGTACCAGCAGATTGCATACATGAACATATATGAATGGCTAGCTACAGGTAGCAAATAAACTTACTGACTATACTGGCAGATGCATATATAATAACACATATAAATGGCTAGCTACAGGCAGCAAAGAAGCTTGCTAATCTAATATATCAAAGCAGAGATAAGATGACAGTTATCTGGCCTCACACACATAGAAAACCTGAACAAACTGTTCAAGTGCAAGTGTAGAACAACATAAAGGGAATGGACATTGAACATCTAATGGCAAAAGAAGCTTATATTTCTTAGAATGAAGATGAGAAGCTTGAAGGAAAAGAGGAGAAACAGTCTCCAAAAGTTGAACCCTTGTTACATCTAGTTTTTTGCCTTTTATAGTTTTTTTTACAATGCTCCTGAGCTCTCTAGAAGGCTTGGAGTCTTAATCTATCCTCTCTGTCCCTTAACCATTTGATTCCCTGAAGGCAAGCATGGATTGGAGGTTTTTCCTCCACTTGACAGAGGAATAATAGCTTTAAGATATTCTAGCTGTGTTGGCAAGGTTGTTGATGCTCCATGATCAGTTGTTGTTGTGGCTGTGTTGCGCTGTCTATTCTTGGCCTCTATGTCAGTTTAGGGAGTGAGTTGCGCTATCTATTGATTCTTTCCAGCCTCTGTCCCTGTCTCCCGGCCTCTGTTGGGTAGTGGAAAGGGTCTGCGTGCCTTTGTTTTCTCTTTCAACTGCAAACTGTGATTGTTTCTGTTATCAACAGAAAGCACAACCATACTGTGAAATCCCGCCATTCCCTTGTCCTTTTCGGACTTCAAAGATCTTCAAACATGGTTCATTTACCCATCGGGTCTACCCTCAGGGTTATCGCAAGTCGCATTCGGCCCTGTCCTGTGTATTTCCTTGTATTTGGAAATCCGTGAAAAACATTGGAAATACATTGCAAATGGCCCCCCTATGGACTTCAAATATTATAGGTTTCACTTCCTAGACCCTTTCGGGTCTGGGCTTCATCGCTATTGGCACTACCATGTGTTCCTTCGTATTTTGTTTAAACAACGAAATACATTAAAATACATTAAAAGTTGGGCGCTGGTGGAACTGAAAAAATATACATTTTAACTCTGAAACCCTTTCAGGTCTGGTTATCAGGTCGCACCATATGCATATGTTAAAACCCCACCCCTTTGGTTTCCACTGATGCAATATAGCGATGCAATCCAATCGCAATTGCTGATCATTCATTCCCTAGGATATACATACATACATATATATATTATATATATATATATATATATATATATATATATATATATATATATATATATATATATATATATATATATATATAACATAGCTCCCCACTGATGCGACCTGCCGATTCGATCATCGATGATCAATGATCAGAGGTTTCATGCACCCGTTTTAAGCCTGTCACCTTTGCTTGGCTGATATGCGATTTGCTGTTAGGTCTGGGCTATTGATCGGCCAGATCTAGTGGTGGTTGTGCAATGCCCAGTTTAAGCATGCGGTAATGGGTTTTCATGGTGTTTAAAGTGTTTTTGCTGCCGCTAGTGTATTTCTACCCTTCCAAGGGCTTTCCTCTTGTGCGGATTTTGATCGATGGATGACTTTAAGCACTTTTGAAGACTCAAAGAGAATTTTTGGATCCCTTTGTGTGAATTTAAAGCACACTTGGAGACTTTGGGGCATATTTGGATCCATTTTTGGGTCATTTGCTCCAAGGCTAACAATACCAATACATTCAATCAACCACCTGCAAGTGATGATCCCGATGATGCTGTGGCACATTTTCAATCGGTGACCTGTTCCATCCATCTGTAGTATGAACAACTTGCAAATCTGTTCAAACAACCTGTTATGAACATGGCAATTGATTTCCTTCCACAAAATACCATGAATTAGTGATTCATACATGTCTTTGAAAATAGTCTCTACAAGATATTGTTCAATACTATTGACATGTATTAACAATCTATATTGTGGAATGAAAGAGACAATCCAAGACATTTTTGACATCATACCAGCTACTTGACTTGTGATACTTTCCTGATTCTTGATTACTAAGTGAACTCGCTGCAATAAACCCATCAAACTGTAATATGGAAACTGCTGCAACTCAGTTTGATTTTGAAAGTATTGAAATGGCTATTGATTTATTTGAATCATTATTTCCTTATTCATTAAATTATGTTTCCATTGATGAGCACCTTCCCCCTGATGCATAAGTTTCCCTCAGATACTTTGATACTGCTTTAGAAAACACTTTGATATGAAAACAAATAGGCTTCTTCTCCACTTGAAAAGAGGCTTCCCAACTGATTGAAACATGAAATGGTGACACAATACAAAATAAATTTAACACCGGCTTTCCCCAATATTGACCTACATCCTTGTAACTGTCAACTTCCAAACTTGGACTGAATTGATTCATTCTGACATTAGGAAGAGGAGCTTTAGGCATCAACTGTAATTCATGTTGTATTCCCTACTTATGAGTAAGAGGTTTGGTTTCTTTAAATAGAACTGGAAAATTTTCTACCTCTGATGATACTATCTTTAAGCTGAGACTCATAACTTGAACAAACATCTTGTCAATTCTTATGTTTTCCCTTTACAAACATGATTACAAATCTCTTATTTGAACTTATTAATCACTTTATTTGATTAGTGACAACTAAATTCAAGTGATTTTTACTTTGATGTGCCCTGACAATAAATTCAACCCGATATTTCTTAAGGTGATATTTATTCTCTCTTCTATAAAATATTGCATCATGATAATAAATATAAGGACTTCCTAAGACAACTCCACATATGTCTACTGGAATCACATCTAATTCCACTTCATCAATGTAATTAGCCGTAATGGAAAATATTAATTGACACTATTTTGTGACTTTTATCTGAGTTGATTTATTTAGCAATCCTAATGGGTAAGGTCTTGGATTATTCCGTCTCCGAACCCAAATTCTTAACTAAATATTCAGATATTAAATTGGCCTGTGATCACTATCAAACATTAAATCTATCTTTTTGTGCTTACAAGTTATCCTTATGTTAAATAATTCAACTCTTTTATCCTCATTTGAAGGATTTATGTTTGATGAAGATGCAATAATATTCAAACTTGAACCAGTGTCAGAAGTTTTACCTATCGATACTATGGCAGATATCCTCCTTCCATCACCTGAATCAGAACCTAGACCTTGCTGGATTAGTGCAATTTCCTTCTATTCATCCTTCTCCTTAAGGAAATTTTTGGGCTTAAGTTCTGGATGAAGTCTCCAACACTTAGATTCATCATGACTGATTCTCTCGCAATGAGAACAAGTAGGTCTTTCCTTCTGAGCTATCGTTTATTTCTTTCTCTTCGAATTTTTCTTCCCTTTACTGCCATTGGAATCTTTGATTTCCAACTCTTTGGATGATTGCGGTGAAAAATTGAATGGTCTGTCACCTAATTCAATATGTATGGCTTTAACACACACTTCATCAAAATCATCAGGATTAAACATCAATAATGTATGCAGCAAATATGAATGTAAACTGCTGATGTATTTTAATAAAGTTTCATGTGTATCCAATGAAATACCAAGCGCCAATGATTTCTTTCTGAACTCTTAAGTAAACTCCTGAACACACTACCCTTTACCTTGCCTCAAGTGCTGCCAATCAATAGCAGCTTGTTGCATGTATCTTAAAGGAGAGAATTGTTTCCTAAGAGATTTTAAAAGCTTAGAGAACGAAGAGATGACTTTACCTTTCCACTTTACATCTATTTGAGTTTTACTTTCCCACCAGATTAAAGTTGATCCCCCCATTCTAAGTGTAGCCAACTGAATTTTTGTTTTATCGTCAGAAATGTTCAGAATACAACAATACACTTCTAACTGCTTAATCCAATTATCTAACTTTTCAGAATTGATTTCACCATCATAAATAGGTAAATCAAATCTTACATCAAGTTTTAAAAGAGATGTTTTCTTAGGTTTCTTTTCTGTTTCAGATTCTGTAGTGGAGGATGAAGAAGATGATGATGATGGAGATGATGGAGGTGAAGGTGTTTTATCAGCCTTTCCTTTACCTTTGTCCTTCTTCGATGTCTTTGAAGAAGAAGATGCATCTCTTGCCTTATCTTCGTAAATTTCTCCCAACATCTGCTACATAGTTAAGAATGCTTGCTGAAACTATTCATCACTCATCTTAGTTTCAATATTTCAACTTGCATTAGATCCTGTCATGGTCGACTTATGAACGAATCTTCGCTTTCCAATCTCTGGATCAATCTGCTCAAGGATTCCTTCTCCATATTGTGACTTTGACCTGGTTAACATTCACTGACAAATTCTACAAATACAAGCTACTCTGATACCAAATTATATGATCTGAAATTATCATATGTTAAAAATGAAGTAGAATTAATTATGCCAACATTAAAATGAATGTAAACTTAAAGTGCAGAAAACTATGAAAACTGCATGAGGAGAAAGGCTTTATGACATATGAAAAACATAAGCAAGATGTAAAACAGAAGTGAAGACAGCAAGATTGATTATGGAGTTCGTCCTTGATGGACTACGTCTCCGGGTCTAGTTTCAAGATGGGCGACCACTTCATTAGGATTGATATTGAAGAGGTTGATTACATAGAAATTTGACTAAATTTAATGTACGTGCAAGCATTTCTGGCCACTTTCATAAGAAATACCCCTGAACCAGCTTTCCAACTCCTATCACGGTTCCCAATTCTGACTCGGGGTGCTCCTATTACACTGAAAACAAAATAGCCTCTAACTTCTAGAATCTGCACAAAAAACTTCAAAACCACTCATCCTTACCTCCAATGAACGAATCTATCTTTATACCCCACCATATGCATTCGAACTCCCTCACACCAAGTTTAGGGATGAATTTGTTCTAATTTTGGGTTCCACTGCCACCTACTGATAAGTTTGCATGGTCATCGAATTAGTTCTTATGTCAAATAACCACAAAAAGCCCAAAATAACAAAGTTTTATAATGGCGGTTAATAAACAGCATGCAGGCCTTGACCATTTCCATGTGATCTTGGTGGTCTAACCATAAACTGCCATGGTGACATTTAGACCTGGCGATTTCGGCTACTGATGCGGATGTCTATCCCCACATGTGATAGCTGCTCCGTGGTTAGCCTAATTGCCACACCTCTTCATGGTCCTGATGAGGTTTATCCATTGGAAGATGTGTTCACATGAAATGGTTTAGCTGGAATCTCTGCGTGGTCAATCTGGATGGTTTGTAAACCTCGACAGCTTACTTGCAACTTAGTCACATGCCCCTTGTCATGTTGCGGTTTAGAGACTCCATCCGGTCTAGTTTGACAGTTTAGGACTATGTTATATATGTTGCCTCTGCCTGTTCACATATGCTCGTAACCACTACGGTCTTATCTCGCATGGTTAGGGAACTGACATATGTTTTATGTAATGTTTTGTATTGTATTACAAAGCTGATGGTTTTGGACTTAGGGTTATGGATTGTAATGTTTATAAAAAGGGTTTAGAACTTAGGTTTTAGGTATTTAATGTATGGTTTAGGTTAGGGTTTTAGTGTACTAATTTTTTAGGTTATGGTTTAGACTTTACGATTAATGTATTAGGGTTTTAGGTCTTAGGTCTTAGTCCTTAAGATTGCACATCATTTTGTTCTAAAATAACCATGTACAACAAATTGTCACAAAGTGACATTTGTGACAAACGTCACATGATGACGACGACCAAACCTTGTAAAATGGACGACAAACCTACATCGACAACCACATCCTACAATATGGACGACAACCACATGTTGACAACCATATCCTAGCAGAAATAACGACAACCACATGTCGAAAACTAGGTACCAAACCATATTCAACGAACACCATCAAAGCCATATACATTATCAAACAACGTCAACCATAAACATCATTGTTGAAGCTGATGACATCGAACATTGAATTTTGATGACGAAATTGAACCTGTTAACTGATCTAACGAGATCCTCCTGGATTAGATATTTTCCATCTAGTTAGAATCGTACACATTTCTTGGGGTCACCGGAGCACACTGGATTCATCCGAATCCCTTTCTGGGTTTTTGTGGGTTTATTGATAGGATTCTGTGGCTAATTTTATAGAATATCTCGGACAATATTCAAGCTTGAAATCCTCATTCTTTTAGTAGGGCAAATTTCTAGTTAACTGGAAAGTATGTATCACTTGGTGGGCTCAGTTTTGGCTTGAAGTTGGGCCAAACCATTTCTGGGTATTTCTAGGGTTTTGGAGGGGTGTTCATGGCTGCAATTTTAAGGTGATTCGGGCATTCTTTAGGGCAGAATCTTCGGTTCCATTCTAGCAGCAGTAGCAATAATTTTATAGGTAGTGCATAGTACCAACTTGTGCCAGTATTTCCTCCAGATAATAGTTATACTACATCGGGCTTTCATAACTTGCATAGCAAGCCCAAGTTCCAAAACTTCAACGCATTTTATGTACTCTTTTATCATAAAATTAATAAAATGGCTGAGATTGTGTTGCTCGACATTTTGGTGTTTTAATTATTGTGTATGTTCTAGTTTATTTATTGTTCTTAGTCCATTGCCTGGTATTAGCTGTTAAATCCAAATTAGGAATGTAACAGTGGTATCAGAGCATGGTGTTGGCCATCTTTTGGGAAGCCAGCAAGATCATGGAGGATTTGGCCATGCATTCATAGTGACTTGTAAATTTATGGGTACTCTAATGACACCAAAGAGAAGACTACATAAGGGATTATGAAGGAGCTGATGACAGAGAACCAATTGTTGAGGGGGAGAAACCAACAAGTCCTAGAGAGGATGCAATAAATGATGGGGATGTTGAGACATAACCAATAGAGAAGCCACACACATGCACACAGTTTAGCAGAATAATAACCATGGCTAGCCCAGCTGGCCTATCATGCATCATTTTCTAGGTGAACCGAAGAAGGAGAGGGAACCGGTCATGTTTGCAGATTTGATGAGGCCCTCCATAGATAGGATTGATAAGTGTGAGGTGTTGGATCCTAGGATTTAAGAGGGCTTTCTCATTTGAGGAGCATAGAGGAGGACAATTAGAGGATGAGACCGAGAGGCACTTTTGATGGTGGAGACCTGGCTTTAGATATCAAAATCCTAAGGATGAGGTTGAGCATGAGATTGTGAGCACACAGGAGTGTGAGGAGTGTGTCGATGTGTCAAATGCGGTGCATGAGTCACCCTTCTTGGATATCCCTCGGTAGCTCTGGTTGACACCCTAGTGGAGAGAGTAGAGTATACACTCAGCGAGCCATTTGTTGATGAAGAGTCACCCATGGATGAGATGTCGCCCATTGTTGAGGGATCCATGGATGAGGTTTCCAGTGCCATGTTTGATTTTTCAGGTGATAACAACACACAAGAGGTTGATGAGGTATGAGGAGACATATCCACTGCTGATGAGGAGTCGATAGGTATAGAGGTATCTGTGACAGAGTTTCTAGATGGTAGCTACCTATTGCTAATTTTTGAGGATGTTATGCATGATGAGATATCTTTGGCGAGATAGTTAGTAGCTCATGTTGAACCCATGGTGGAGGAGGATGAGCATCCATCCTTAGATTTGATCATCGTTGAGGAGAATTCAGATGCATCGGAAGACAACATGGATGTCATACTTTCATATGAAAGTCCCTTTCAGGCATACATCGATGAGTCTTGCGGAATTATTGGGCCACCTTTGCATGTTGGTTAGAGAGAGACGACATTACCTAGGCAGATTACATGGATTTGCTAGACTAGTGAGATGGGGCAACACTAGCTACACAGGGTGTAGCATTCGCACAATGGAGGACATGTTCCATGTATGGTTTTTCATACATTTAATCCCTCTCTCAGGGTTGGATGGCAAGAGATATTGAGTTGGTATCCGGTGGAGCTGGCTAGGAAGTTAGACACATCCGTGGCCACAATTCAAGAGAGGTTGTGGATTACCAAACGGGCTTAAGAGCCAAACTATTTTTGGGATCCAGGTAGGATTTTCGATCACATCGTGGAGATAGTAGGTGATGCTAGTAGATGCATGATGGACTCAATGGTTAGATGTGTACACCATTTCATATCCCCTTCAGAGTTCTTGAAAAAACTAGTGACAGGATGGATTGACAGAGGAGCATGAAGATTTCATGAGTTGTCATGGCATGTTGGGTTGACATGGGATTGTAGGATGATTAGACTACTATGGAAGGAGTTGGTAGGAGGAGGTGGCATCATCATGCCACCAAAAAAGGCATCATATGGAGACAGTGCTCTCTCATTGATGTATTAGCCACTAGAGCTACTGAGGTTCGACATGGTAGCATTATTCCCAATTGCATGTGAGGAGTTGGGCCACATAGGTGTACCTGGGAAGATGAGGAGGTGTAGATCACATTGTGGTGGGTGTACTAGTAGAGTGGTGGATGCATGGTCACATATGGGATGACCTATGGTACATGGTCCAATGGCATTGAGTTTTTGTATCCAGTTGTGCATAGATTTGTGCCATAGAACTCAATTCTATGCATAGGAGTTTAGGGGTACGTATTTGATTGCAGCAGAGGATGATGATGCATGATAGGTTGTTGAAGTATTTTCACCAAAGATATCTCCTAACGAGGGCATCAAACACACCATTGGGTTTGGCACACTCAACTTTAGAGAGTGAGTTGATGACAAGGCCAACTGTGAGCTTCCATTTTTCACTCTCCAACATTTCACACTGACACAGTAGACTTTGATATCATCTCTTGATGTTTGCATCATGAGAAATAGGACCCTCGAGGATGGTTGAAGCAAGTTAGATGGGACACGGTGCATCAGGAGATAGGATTTCCAGTAATGGCATATGTTCAGGGTGCGAGTTGGTGGATGCATGCTTGGGGTAGGTTCGATCTTCTGTAGAGGTAACATTGCACCACCCTTTAGCCCACATTCACGAAGATGCATGACCACCTTTTGGTAAGACATTCTGAGGTGTCTCATGAGCATCTACAATGGTTGGTGGACCTTACTTCCAGATGAATTTTTAGACTCCAAGCAGTCTTCGGGAGGGCTTTTAGGAGGCAGGATGACAGATCCCACTACGTGGTATGGCCGAAAAAGGGAAATTTCACACGCACTAGATTGGTTTGTGATGTAAGGAGTCCATATATTGATTGCATGTAGGGACTTGAGATGTGGTACAGGTTGGTGCCAACAACTGTCAGCACTATGTTGGAACCATTCTGGCTATGGAATCTGAGGAGTTCATTGGTTGATGTGATACTCTTTTTTGTGATGAGTTGGATCAGGACAAAGGATAACCCAAATCACACTTGGTTTGACATGCATGGGAGTGTTGATGCCTTTATTGCATGGCAAGGTTGGTTTTCCTTGTTTCTACTACAAATTAGGGTTAGTGTTGGATGTGGAGGTAATGTTATCGTGTAGATTCCTAGGCTAGATGCATTGGGGTTCTATAGTTTTCCATTAGGTCCCAGGAGAGGATGATACAACTTTCACATGGTGGGTGTACTGTCATGGTCATAGTTGTGTAGCGACAACATGGTGGAAACCATTTTAGACTAGCATGGGATCCATGCATCATAGTATTTGGCAATACAACTACCCTTGTGGATGACCTGATTTCTACAGGGAAAGATCATCCAGATCTTCAATTGGGATTCAATGATTCGCTGATGGTGTGGGGGACTTCATCAACATGGTCGGGGCATCAATAGGAAGATATCAAGGGAATCTCATGTGAGCGAGACTTTATCTCTGCAAGGATTGGGTGGTATCTTCAGGAGTTTACTCTTGGAGTGTATGAGATGGACCACTCAGTAGGGAAGCTTCATGAGGAGTTAGATAGAGTGCTACATTATCATGATCATGATTCCCTACTCATTTATGGTATGCAGAGGGCTTATGGTACTTATACATGGCAGGATAGTGAGTGGAGCAAGGGGAGCTTCACGTTGGACATGATGGCTTGGGATCCTGGTATTGAGGGATTCCTTCATGACAGGATAGTGCAAATGTCAGGGACGATTCAGTGGCATATTTGGGACCCTGGCATAGTTTGCAGTAATAGTGGGGATCAACAGCTAGATAGGGTGCTTGTTCAGGAATTGCTTGAGGACAAGTAATTTTTGGCGAGGAGGACTATAATATCCCCAATTTTTATTTTTCATTTGAGGAGACTAATGAAGTTTATTAGGGAGGTGCTAGGCATAACACAATTTTGTAGTTATAGTTTCAGATGTGATTTCGGCTTGAGGAGCTTAGGTGAAAATGAAATATTGCATCTCATTGGCTAGTGGGGGCCACAAGAAAGACAGAAAGGGATCACGAGGAGTTAGATAGAGTGTTACATTATCATGATCATGATTCCCTACTCATTTATTGTATGTGGAGGACTTATGGTACTTATACATGGTGGGATAGTGAGTGGAGCAAGGGGAGCTTCACGTTGGACATGATGGATTTGGATCTTGGTATTGAGGGATTCCTTCATGACAGGACAATGCAAATGTGAGGGAAGATTCAGTGGTGCATCTGGGACCCTGGCATAGTTTGTAGTAATAGTGAGGATCAATAGCTAGAGAGGGTGCTTGTTCAGGCATTGCTTGAGGACAAGAAATTTTTGCAGGGAGGATTGTAATATCCCCAATTTTGATTTTTCATTTGAGGAGATTAACGAAGTTTAATGGGGAGGTGATAGGCATAGCAAAATTTTGTAGTTTGATTTTCAAATATGATTTTGGCTTGAGGAGATTGGGTGAAAAGGAAATATTGCAGCTCATTAGCAAGTGGGGGCCATAAGAGAGACAAAAAGGGAATGCATACTTGTGGATCAAGAGAGAGAAAAAGAAAGGGGATGAACTAGTGGAAAGTGGGGGCCACCAAGGGAGAGAGAGGCCAACAATTATAAATAGAGAAAGGAGGCTCTTATTTGTGAGATCTTTAGTTATTTTACAATTTCAACATTAGTTCTCTTGAGCTTCTTAGCCAAGACAATCGTGTTGTTCAGCACAAGGAATTTTCGAGTGAGAATTCCACCTCTACCTTCAGTGAACATTGAGTGTCACCCTAGGGGAGTAAGAAGGAGTCCATCTCAGGGCTTGTCTAGGAGATACATTTCATACCATTTCCAAATGGAGCATTCTTCTCTTGGTGTGTAGAAGGAAATTCGAAGGGGCTGAGAGAAGCTAGTGAATAGTGGAGTTTGGATGAAGAATTTATAGATATTTATCCATTGGGGGGGGGGGAGGTTTCTTTTCTTATTTGCAAGGCCGAGATAGCTATTTCACATACATTTTGAAAGGGATAAATGTGCATAAATGTGTGCATTCCCTTGATCTCGCGACCGATTAATTATTTCCGTTGATGAGTAGAGTAGATTCAAGTCTTTTGTTTTAGCATATTACATAGGAAGTTTCAAACTACAAGGATTTTCTACATGAAGAAAGAAAAAAAATCCACTTAGTGTTGCAATATATTTTTTAAATGTCCCTTAGAAATAGTATTGGGTAGACATAACAACAAACACTTCTTGGCAAGAAATATGAATTCTAGTCAATGATAATGAATACCTTCTTATAGCTATAAGAATGTTGGGAATAAATGGAGAATGCATAATGGAGCTTCATGAGGAGTTAGATAGAGTGCTACATTATCATGATCATGATTCCCTACTCATTTATGGTATGCAGATGGCTTATGGTACTTGTACATGGCAGGATAGTGAGTGGAGCAAGGGAAGCTTCACGTTGGACACGATGGCTTGGGATCCTAGTATTGAGGGATTCCTTCATGAAAGGACAGTGCAAATGTTAGGGACGATTTAGTGGCATGTTTGGGACCCTCTTATAGTTTGTAGTAACAGTGGGGTTCAAC
Source organism: Pinus tabuliformis (assembly GCA_031772625.1). Classification (NCBI taxonomy): domain Eukaryota; kingdom Viridiplantae; phylum Streptophyta; class Pinopsida; order Pinales; family Pinaceae; genus Pinus; species Pinus tabuliformis. The sequence continues at coordinate 520,898,766 of CM062804.1, read as the reverse complement.
AACTAGAGAGGGTGTTCTTTTAGGCATTGCTTGCAGACAAGTAATTTTTGGCGGGGAGGACTGTAATATCCCCAATTTTGATTTTTCATTTGAGGGGATTAATGAAGTTTATTGGGGGGGTGTTAGGCATAGCACAATTTTGTAGTTCGAGTTTCAGACATGATTTCAGCTTGAGGAGCTTCCCTGAAAAGGCAATCTTGCAGATCATTGGTGAGTGGGGGCCACAAGAGAGAAAAAAGGGAATGCACACTTGTGGAAAAAGAGAGAAAAAGAAAGGGGATGAACTAGTGGAAAGTGGGCGCCACCAAAAACATATTTTTGAAATGTGCCTTACAAATAGTATTGGGTAGACATAACAACAAACACTTCTTGGCAGGAAATATGAATTCTAGTCCATGAGATTGAATACCTTCCTATAGCTATAAGAATATTGGGAAGAAATGGAGAATGGTTTTGTAGAGCCACGTCAAGAAAATCTATATGCCATATGCAGTGTCTAGAAAAATCAATTTACTAAAATGAGGAGAATGGAGAACAAGGCTAAGTTTTGGATATAGAGTTTAGTAGATGACTCAAACACTTCTTGGCAAGAAATATGAATTCTAGTCCATGAGAATGAATACCTTCTTATAGCTATAAGAATGTTGGGAAGAAATGGAGAATGGTTTTGTAGAGCCACATCAAGAAAATCTATATGCCATATGCAGTGCCTAGAAAAATCAATTTACAAAAATGAGGAGAAAGGAGAACAAGGCTAAGTTTTGGATATAGAGTTTAGTAGATGACTCAAATTTTTCCAAAATAATAGGCGAATCTAGTGAAAAGAAAACCTATGGTATCCTAATATTATTATATTAGGGTATTAATGTAATATCCCCAAATTTTGATTTTTCATTTGAGGAGATTAACAAAGTTTATTGGGGAGGTGCTAGGAATAGCACAATTTTGTAGTTCGAGTTTCAGATATGATTTTGGCTTGAGGAGCTTGGGTGAAAAGGCAATATTGCAGCTCATTGGAAAGTGGTGGCCTCAAGAGAGACAAAAAGGGAATGCACACTTGTGGAGTAAGAGAGAGAAAAAGAAAGGGGATGAACTAGTAGAAAGTGGTGGCGACCAAGGGAGAGAGAGGCCAAAAATTATAAATAGAGAAATGAGGCTCTCATTTGGGAGATCTTTAGTCACTTTATAATTTTAACATTAGTTCTCTTAAGCTTCTTACCCAGGACAACCGTGTTGTTCAGCACAAGGAATTTCTGAGTAGGAATTCCACCTCTACCTTCGGTGAACTTCGAGTGTCGCCCTAGGGGAGTAAGAAGGAGTCCATCTCAGGGCTTCTCTAGGAGCTACATTGTAGACCATTTCTAGCTAGAGGATGCTTCTCTTAGGGTGTAGAAGTAAATTCGAAGGGGCTGAGAGAAGTTAGAAAATAATGTTGTTTGGATGAAGAATTTGCAAAGATTTATCCATTCGGAGGGCAAATTTTTCTTTGGTTATTTGCAAGGATGAGAGCACTACATTTCGGAGGGCCAAATTTATTTATTTCCGGTGTTTGTGGATAGCTATTACGCATACATTTTGATAGGGAGATTTGGGGAATTCAAGCTAAGGAGAAATAAAGAGCCTTGGAGTGATTTTCAGGGTTTGGAGGAGATTTTTATAGTAATTGATTGGCCTTGTATAGCATAATTATTTCTACAGGGTGTATTTCCATCTAGTTAGAATCATACACATTTCTTAGGGTCACCCAGGCACGTTGGATTCAACCCAAACCCTTTCCAGGTTTTTGTGGGTTTATTGATACGATTCTGTAGCTAATTTTATAGAATTTTTCATGAAATATTTAGGCCTAAAATCCTCATTCTTATAGCGGGGCAAATTGCTAGTTCGCTGGTGAGTCTACGTCACTTCGTGGGCTCAGTTTTGGCTTGGAGTTGGGCCTAACCATTTCTGGATATTTCTGGGGTTTTGGAGAGGATTTGTGGCTACAATTTCAAGGTAATCCGAGAATTCTTCAGGGCAGAATATTCAATTCCATTCCAACAGCTGTAGAGGTAATTTTCTAGGTAGTGCATAGTACCAGTTTGGGCCAGTACTTCCTCCAGATCATAGCTGTACGACATGGGGTATTCATAACTTGCATATCAAGCCCAAGTTCGAAAATTCAGCTCATTTTATGTACTCTTTTATCATAAAATTAATAAAATGGCTGAGATTGTGTTGCTAGACATTTTGGTTTTTTAATTATTGTGTATGAGTTCTAGTTTATTTATTGTTCTTAGTCCATTGCTTGGTCCTAGCAGTTAAATTCCAATTAGGAATATTATAGTGGTATCAGAGCATGATCTTGGCCACGTTTGTCGGAGCCAGCATGATCATGGAGGATTTGGCCATGCATTCATAGTGACTGGTGAATATATGGGTGCTCTGATGACACTAAAGAGAAGAGTACAAAAGGGATCATGGAGGTGTTGATGAGGGAGAACTGATTATTGAGGAGGAAGAACCAACAAGTCCTAGAGGGGATGCAACAAATGATGGGGACGTTGAGACATCATTAGTAGAGAAGCCACACACATGCACACTCATTTCAGCAGAACAATACCCATGGCCAGCCTAGCCGACCTACCATGCCTCATTTTTTGGGTGAGCAGAAGGAGAGGGAACCAAACACCTTTGTAGATTTGATGAGGCCCTCCATGTATAGGATTGATGAGTGTGAGGCAGTGAATCCTAGGATTAGGAGGGCTTTCTCATTTGAGGAGCATATAGGAGGATAGTTAGAGGATGAGACTGAGAGGCACTTTTGTTAGTGGAGACCTGGATTTAGATATCATAAGCCTGAGGAAGAGGTTGAGCATGAGATTGTGGGAACATAGGAGTGTGAGGAGCATTTTTATGTGTCCAATGTGATGCATGAGTCACCCTTGTTGGAGATGCCCTCAGTAGATCCAGTTGACACCCTAGTTGAGAGAGTAGAGTATACACTCAATAGGCCATTTGTTGATGAGGAGCAACCCACGGATGAGATGTCGTCCATTGTTGATGGATCCATTGATGAGGGCCATGTTTGAGTTTTTAGGTGATAACAACACATAAGAGGTTGATGAGGTACAAGGAGACATATCCACCATTGACAAGGAGTTGATAGGTATAGAGGCATCTATGACAGAGTTTACAAACAGTAGCTACCCATCACTAATTATTGAGGATGTTATACATGATGAGCTATCTTTGGAGGGACATTTAGTGGCTCATGTTGAGCCCATGGTGTAGGAGGATGAGAATCCATGCTTAGAGTCGACCATCGATGAGGAGAACTCAGATGCATCGGAAGCCAACATGGATATCATACTTTTAGATCAAAGTCCCTTTCAGGCATACATCAATGAGGCTTGCAGCATTATTGGGCCACCTATACATGTTGGTGAGAGAGAGGCCTCATTACCTAGGCATATTATATGGATTTGCTAGACTAGTGATATGGGGCGACACGAGCTGCACAAGTTGAAACATTCACATGATGGAGGACATCTTTCATGTATGGTTGCTCTTGCATTCAATTCCTCTCTCAGGGTTGGATGGTGAGAGATATTAAGTTGGTACCCAGTGGAGCTGGCTAGGAAGTTAGATGTATCCATGGCCATAATTCAATAGAGGTTGTGGATTACCAGGGGGCTCGAGAGAAAAACTGTTGATGGGATCCAGGTGGGATTCTCCATCACATTGTGGAGTTAGTATGTGATGGTAGTAGCTACATGATGGAATCAGTGGTTGGACACAAACACCTTTTCATATCCCATTTAGAGTTCTTGAAAACACTAGTGACATGATGGATTGACAGAGGAGCAGGTAGATTTCATGAGTCGTCATGGAATGTTGGGTTGACATGGGATTTTAGGATGATTAGACTACTCTGGCAGGAGTTGGTAGGAGGAGGTGACATTATCAAGTCACCAAAAAAGGCATCATATGGAGACAATGCTCTCTCATTGATGTATTGGGCACTAGAGCTACTGAGGTTCGACATGGTAGCACTATTCCCAATTACATGCAAGGAGTTGGGCCACATAGGTGTACCTAGGAAGATGAGGAGGTGTAGATCACATTACGATGGGTGTACTAGGAGAGTGATGGGTGCATGGGAACATATGGGATGCCCTATGGTACATGGTGGCATGACATTAAGTTTTTGTATGCAGTTGTGCATAGAGTTGTGCCACTTAGTTGAATGCTATGGAGCGGAGTGTAGGGGTATGTATTGTAGTGCAGTAGAGGATGATGATGAATGATAGTTTGTTGAAGTGTTTCCACTAGAGAGATCTCCTAACGAGGTCATAAAACACACCATTAGGTTTGGCACACTCAGATTTGTAGAGCGAGTTAATGACAAGGCCGACTGGGAGCTTCCATTTTTCACTCTCCAACATTGCATACTAACACAATGGACTTGGATATCATCTATTGATGCTTGCATCATGAGAAACAAGACACTAGAGGATGTTCTAAGAGAGTTGGACGAGACACGGTACATCAGCAGAGAGGCTTTCCAGCTGTGGCATATAGTCAGGGCCTGAGTTGGTGGATGCATGCTTGGGGGTAGTCCAATCTTCTGTAGAGGTAACACTTGCACCACCCTTGAGCCCACACTCAAGAGATAGGATGATAGATCCCACTATGTGGTATGTCCGAAGAAGGGAAATTTGGCATGCATTAGATTGGTTCATGATGTAGGGAGTCAGTATATTGATTGCATGGGGGGACCTGAGATGTGGTACAGGTTGGTGCCAACAGTTGTCAGGACTATGTTGCAACCGTTCTGGCTATGGAATTCAGGGAGCTGGATGGTTGATGGGACACTCTGTTTTGTTATGAGTGGGATTAGGACAAAGTATAACCCAACTCACACTTGGCTTGACATGTGGGGGAGCATTGAGGCCTTTGTTGCATGGCAAGGTTGGTTTTCCTTGTTGCTGCTATGGATCAGGGTGAGTGTTGGATGGGTAGGTCGTAACGTCATGGAGATTCCTAGGCCAGATGCATTGGGGATCTATAGATATTTTTCAATTAGGTCCTAGGATAGGAGGATACAACTTGCACACCATGGGCAGACTGTCATGGTCGAAGTTTCACAACAACAAGATGGTCACACCCATTTTAGACTAGCATGGGATCCAGATATCATAGGATTTGGTAGTAAAACTACCCTTGGGGATGAACTAATTTCTATAGGGAGAGATCATTTAGATCTTCCATTTGGATTCAATGATTCGCTGATGGCGTGGTATACTTCATTAGCATGGCAGGGGCATCAACAGGAAGATATCAAGTGAAGCTCATGTGAGCGAGACTTTATCTCTATAGGGATTGGGTGGCATCTTCAGGAGATTACCTTTTGATTGTATGAGATGGATTACTCAGTAGGAAAGCTTCATGAGGAGTTAGATATAGTTCTACATTATCATGACCATGATGCCCTACTCATTTATGGTATGCAGAGGGCTTATGGTACTTATACATGGCAGGATAGTGAGTGGAGCAAGGGGAGCTTCACGTTGGACATGATGTCTTGGGATCCCGATATTGAGGGATTCCTTCATGATAGGATAGTGAAAATGTCAGGGACAATTTAGTGTCATATTTGGGACCCTGGCATAGTTTGCAGTAACAATGTGGATCAACAAATGGAGAGGGTGCTTGTTCAGGCATTGCTTGAGGATAAGCAATTTTTGGTGGGGAGGACTGTAATATCCCCAATTTTGACTTTTCATTTGAGGATATTAAAGAAGTGTATTAGGGAGGCGCTAGGCATAACACAATTTTGTAGTTTGAGTTTCAGATATGATTTCAGCTTAACGAAATGGGGTGAAAAGGAAAGATTCCAACTGATTGGAAAGTGGGGGCAACAAGTGAGATTAAAGGGGAATGCACACTTGTGGAGTAAGAGAAAGAAAAAGAAAGCGGATGAACTAGTGGAAAGTGGGGGCCACTAAGGGAGAGAGAGGCTAAAAATTATGAATAGACAAAGGAAGATCTCATCTAGGAGATATTTAGTTATTTTACAATTTCAACATTAGTTCTCTTGAGCTGCTTAGTGAAGGCAACCATTTTTTCAGCACAAGGAATTTCCGAGTGGGAATTCCACATCTACTTTCGGTGAACTTCGAGTGTCTCCCTAGGGGAGTAAGAAGGAGTCCATCTCAGGGCTTCTCTAGCAGCTACATTGCACACCATTTCCAACAGGAGCATGCTACTCTTAGGATGTAGAAGGAAATTCGAAGGGGCTGAGAGAAGCTAGCAAATAGTGGAGTTTAGTTGAAGAATTTGCAGAGATTTATCCATTGGGGGGGGGGGGGGATTTTTCTTTGGTTATTTGCAGGGACAAGACAACTATTGTGGATACATTTTGACAGGCATATTTTGAAATTTTGGGCTAGGGAGAAATAAAGAGGCTTTAAGTGATTTGGATGGCTTAGAGGAGATTTTTATAGTAATTGATTGGCCTTGTATAGCATAATTATTTCTACACGGCGTTTTTCCAGCTAGTTAGAACCACAAACATTTCTTGGTGTCACTGGGGCACGTTGGATTCAACCTAAACCCTTTCTAGGTATTCGTGTCTTCGACTAATTTTATAGAATTTTTCGAGCAATATTCGGGCCTGAAATCCTCATTCTTATAGCAGGGTGAATTGCTAGTTAGTTGTGGAGTCTGCATTACTTGGTAGGCTCATTTTTGGCTTGGATTTGGGCCAAACCACTTTTGGGTATTTTCGGGGTTTTGGAGGGGAGTCTGTGGCTAAAACTTCAAGGTGATCTGAGAACTATTGAGGACAGAATCTTCAATTCCATTCTAGCATCAGTAACAATAATTTTCTGTGTAGTGCATACTACCAGTTTGAGCCAATATTTCCTCCAGATCATAGTTGTAGTACATGGGTTTGCATAACTTTCATAGCAAGCCCAAGTTCCAAAACTTCACATTGTTTTATGTAATCTTTTATCATAAAATTAATAAAATGGCTCAGATTGTGTTGCTCGACATTTTGGTGTTTTAATGATTGTATATGAGTTCCAGTTTATTTATTGTTCTTAGTTGATTTCTTGGTATTAGCTGTTAAATTCCAATTAGGAATATTACAATTAACAAGGCAAAGACTGTGAAGTTTCAAATCATTAGGATATATTTTGAAACATTAAAGATGAATGAGGTAGAGAACATTGACCAGTTCATTATCAGAGTGATGGGAGCTATGAATTAGCTTAGGGCTCATGGAGAGGAAATTTAAGATTGGAATGTGGAGAAAGTTCTTACGAGCCTACCTAAGAAGTTTGAGATGGTTTTCATAGCCATAAAGGATTCTGATGATCTGTTAGAACTGATACTAGAAGAATTGATGGCATCTATTTTGTCCCATGAATCAGGAATGAACATGGAATAAGAGTCCTTGTAACATGCATCCAAGGCTCAAACGTCAATTTGTAGAGGTAGAGGTAGATGAATGAGAGGTAGAGGTAATAATGAAAGAGAAGGAATAAATACATTCAATTAATCAGGACAAGCATATCAACCTAAAGACTCATAGAATGATAGTGGAAGACACAAAATATGGATGGAAAATTCCAAGGCAGAGTTTTACAATTGGAAAAAATATGTACATTCTAAAAGTGAATGTAGAAAGAAGTAGTCAGATATGAACAAGGGAAGAGATAATGTCTCCAACATTGAATAAAGGACACCTGATTTGATGTTCATATCATGTCAAATCGTTAATAAAAATCAAAATAAAGGTCTTTTATTGTTTCACAATGGCTACAACAATCACAACAATGGTAGAAATAAGTTGTTTTCTAATATTGATGCCTTTGTTCAATCTAAATATACTTTAGGAGATGATGATCATGCTAAGGAAATAGGCAAAGGTGGTGTGTTTATCAAGACTAAGAAGATTTAGAAGAAATATATCTTTGATGTATATTAGGTACCAAATATTAGACATAATATGCTAAGTATTAAAGAGTTGAGTCAATATTTTTATGATGTATCATTAAAAAAATATACATGCACAATATTAGATAACTCACCTAAAGAAGAGTTGTTGTAGAGGTCCAAGTGACCAAGAATATAATGTTCCCATCAAATATAAGAAGTGTGAATATATCATAGGCATATATACAAAATGTCTCAAGACCAGATGAGACATGGTTGTGCCAACTTAGGTATGGTCATCTACCTTTAAGGATTTTTAATCTATTGTAGAAACAATCAATGATTAAGTGACTGTTGACATTGAATTAGAAAACCAACACTTGTGAAATTTGCATTCTTGTAAATTATCAAAGAGATATTTTTACATAAGCCTCCTATAGAAAAAAGGAGCATCTATAATTTTTCAACATAGATTTATGTGAACCCGTGCAAACTTAATCCATTGGTGGAAGCTATTATTTTCTAAAGTTTGTTGATAATTTTAGCAATATATTTTTGTTTTATTCTCTCAAAATAAAATTAGATACCTTCTTAGATTTGATGGAGGAGGAGAGCAGGAGAGTATGACCCAAAGGAGTTTGCAATCTTTTGTATGCAATGAGGAAATAAAATATAATTCACCACCTAATGTACTCTACAATAGAATGGAATTTATAAATGGAAGAATCACATAGTTATCAACATGGGTTGGAGTTACTCAAAGTTAGAAATTAACCCAATGATTTTTGGGCTAGGAATCTTGCTTGTGTAGTCTACATATTGAAGATATTCCATCAAATAGTGTGAAAAGTAATGCTCCTCAAGAAGCATGGAGAGGTACAAAGCCAAGTATCTCTCATTTCAAAGCTTTTGGCTATATTGCTTATGCACATGTCCCAAAAGACTATGGAGTAAACTTAACAATAGCCATGAAAAATGAATTTTCATTGGATATAAAAGATGATCAAAATGCTATAGGTTACATAATCCAATAACTAATAAATTTTTAGTGAGGAAAGATGTAAAATTCTTGGAGGAAAATTTTGGAATGATCAAGGGAATTAAGCAATGTATAGAAGATATACATCTCTCCCAATAGATGAATAAGTGGAAAGTTAATGACAACAAGACCCTCCAACAATATTACAAAAGTTATAGGTACAAAGAAAAGAATATATTTTTTCTTCTAGTAAAGAGTCAACAAATTTAGGGGCAAATCAGAGAAATAGTCCTTCTTCTCATAGTGAATCAAGATATTTGATGAGAAATGAGAGAACAATAAGCTTAATGGAAATATATGAGAAGTGTGATGCCATGTATTAGTAAGAAAAAATTTCCTTATTATCTTATCATCCTACTTATTTGAACAAAAAAATGAAGGGAAAGCAATGGGTACAAGACATGAATTAAGAGATTGAAGCTATTGAAATGAACGAGACATGTGATCTTGTTGATATTCTAATAGATAAAAATAACATTGGTGTTATTTGGTTATAGACGAAAAAATTAGATGAAAAATGAAAATTAGAGAAATATAAGGCAAGGCTACTTACCAAATGTTCGTTTAGTGACTAGGTATTGACTATGGTGAAACTTTTGTTGTAGTATCAAGGTTGGATACTATTAGATTTGTGTTACCCATTGTAGCCCAAAAAAAATGACGAATTTAGCCTATGGATGTGAAGTCAACCTCCTTCAATGAAAAAACTAAAAGTGGAGGTGTATGTTGATCAACCACCGAGATTTGAAGTAAAAACATAAGAGTACAAAGTGTACACATTAAAGAATTCCTTGTACGGATTCAAGCAAGCTCCAAGAGCTTAGTATGGTTAGATTTACTCATATTTTCTCATCAATGGATTATCCACTGTTTAAACCAAATCAAATGATGGTAAAATCCTTATAGTTTGTAATTATGCTAAAGGCGTGCTATATACAGGGAATTTAATGTTAGATAATTTGAAAGATGCCATGAACATAAAATTTGAGATGATATACATTGACCTCATGAAGTACCATTTGGGAATTGAAGTCAAGGAATCTACTCAAGGGATTTTCATATGCCAACAAAAGTATGCTATTGATATCTTATAGAAGTTAAGAATAGACAAATGCAAACCAGTAGAGACACCTCTTAAAACTAGAACAAAATTGAGTAAGCAAGACAATTGACCAGTAGTGGATTCAACATTGTATAAAAGGATTATAGGAAGCCTCGTGTACCTTACTACATCTAGACATGATATTATGTATGTAGTCAGTTAGATTGCTAGTTTTATGAAGTTTCCCAAGGAACCTCACTTGAATGTTGGAAAAGGGATTTTCAAGTGTATTATAGATACAACTGATTATGTATTTTACTACATAAGTTCCAAAGTAAACATACTTATGCAATACGAAAGGCACATTAGGATATGATTTTTATTTGGGCACAAATTTGATCCCATGGGCTTCTAAGAAACAATTGATTGTCTCAATATCTTTCGTAGAAACATAATATGTAGTAGCTACTACAACATCATGCCATGCATGCTGGCTAAGAAGACTTTTGAAAGACCTTGCACATGTGGAGGAGCCAACTTCTATTTTTGTGACAGTAGCTCAGTGATTGCATTGTCAATAGACCATGTTTTTCACAAGAAAAGCAAGCACATTGACACTTGCTATCACTTCATTCATGAGCTTTTCAACAATGGTGATACATTTCTTCAATTTTGTGGATCTAGAGATCAACAAGAAAATATTTTCACCAAACTTTTAGGAAAAGTTGGTTTTGAATTTCAACACAACACTTAGACATTGTGAGCATTGAGAATGTAACCATTGAGAGTAAGGGGAGCATTAGAGTATAATTTATATTGTTAACTAAGGGTCTAGTTACTTTTAGAAAAATACTTCTATAAATTATTAGTCTATATATTTTTAGAAACTTCTTTTTAGTCCTAGATACCTTTAGAAGCCATTAATATTAGACAAAACTAAGAAATGTCTAATATATTATAAAATTTTATTTAAAGGTAAGAAGGGAATTCTCATAAATTTCCATTGGTTTCATTCGTGCTTGCTAGTTTTAACAACTACTCATATTTGATTTTCCAACGACATCGACCAATGTGAGACCTATGATATAAAAGAGTTGAAATAATGTAATGGATCCGAGAATTGTTGATAACTTGAAATAATAATAATTAATTTGTATATATTTTTGAAAAATAGACATTCAAGCAAACTTGAAAAGCACTTAGCAAAAGAAATAAGTATGGGAGAAAACATTGAAAAACAGGTCGTAAATTATTTTCGTGGAAAGCCGAAAAATTGCAACAAATTGCAACTTATGTTGCTAGAAAATAGTAACCATTGATATTTGCCAAAGTATGGCGCTAGAAAACTCTAAACGTTGGACCAAACTGCAATTGATATGGACTTGAATTACGACATTATTCCCGAATGGTGAAACTTGCAAGAGTAGTGCCAAATGGAATGGAAGATGTTGGATAATAGATGACACAATAATAGGACCACGAGTGCTATAAAATTTTAAAGTCGAAAAATAGTTATTGACTTTCAGGTGATAGGTGTTTAAAATTTTGTTAAAAAAACTCGATAAAGAAAATAAAAAATATAATATAAAAAGATGGGAAATTAGAAATTGTCTTACTTAAATATATGTTATATAGATATTATTTATTATTGGAGGTGCTTTCTGGTTCATAATAGAGGTGGAATATAATATAATGTATACTGCACATATTTTAATTAAGTAATAAAAGTAAAAATAAAAATAATTTTATAAGAATAAAATAATTATAAAAATAAAAGTGAATCATGGTATTCATGTGGAATATAGGCTATTTAAAAGGGAAAATTAAACTAGTCTATATCATTTTTAAGGGGATTCCAAAATTACAATCGATATGCTCAGCAAGTTGTGGAATGGCAAAAGGTGGCGAACAATTGCGATCATACAAGATATTGAAGGGTTGCTTAACCAGATTGAATACACGATGACGAATCATGTTCTTCGGAATGGTAACCAAGCGGCAGATCTTCTAGCCAATTGGGCGAGCGAAGGATCCAGCAGAGTGATGGACGGGAGTTGGGCTGTATATCAGGACGACCCACGTTGGGCGGCACTACAAAACATTCTCCAAAAAGATTATGATGAGGCCATCGCCTTACACGAAATTCATTAATTGTTTCCTGATTATGAATGGGAGAAGAATTGACAGGGTAGTTAAGGATGGACAAACGTTTATGAACTGCATGGAGGGGAGTAACCGTAGGGGCGGCGATAGTAATTATCAAACGAGTGGGATGATCATCCCAAGGATAGATCTGGGTACGCCTTCGAGGACGAGAGGGAGTTGTGCTCAAAACACTGGGTACACTTCACATCATCATTCAACAGACGGGGCAAGTGTTGATGAAGATGACAGACGGGCTTTTTGTAGTAAGTTGAAAGGGTGGCGGACGAGGGGCTTCTGCTACGTATACAACCACGAGGAGAGTAGAGGGATATTCATAGTTATTTCCTGGAGGCGAGACTGCAGCATGCAGCCATCGACAGTGTCAAGTATGGAAGGGAGTCTGGCGCAGGGAGAAGGCCGCTGGACACGAAGTAAGGGTAAGTCTGTTGAGCAGAAAGGAAAGGGTTTGCCCGAGGCGGCAGCACGAGGCAAAGGTGTTTCTGAGGAATTCTTACCGCAGATATATTTGGATATTACGGATGAATCGGACCAGGAATTTGATCTCAAAGATTACCTGGTAGATGAGGAGCCGAGGGCGACAGGAGGGAAGGTGGGTAAATGGCGGCGTCGGAGTGTTGAACCAGATGAATCAGAGGATCAGAGGGAGGAGCCGGAAGACTTTGACGAGGACGCGGGTATAAGGCGAGGGCGAGGGCGGCCAGCGAAGGGACGAGGGACTCAGTGGGGTCGGGGAAGGTCCAGTGGAGGCGGGGGTAGAGGGAGTAGACAGTCCCGAATGGAAGACGAAGATGGAGCAGGGCGGGAGCGCAGAGGTAGAGGCAGGGGAAAGCGGGACATGAGAAGGAAGCTGAATGAAGCAGAAGCTGCTTATATTCAGGACACTGATCCACATGTCAGGAAAATTATTGACCATTTGGAAGAGAAAGCCATGCAGGCAGCTTCGGATCCGGAAATGGAGGACTGGGAGAGTTTCATCCCTGATCCAGGACATACTAGAGGAAGGATGTCACTATATAAACAGTCTTTGCATGCTTATTGGGGCATGAAAAGACTCCTTGCTAAAGCCATGGAGCAAGTTGCAGGTGAAATGGTGGAATTAGCTCAGGGTTTCCCTAACTTTAAAAGGGAACTAAGGAATATCCAGATGACCCTGATTATGCAGGACCGCAAGATGGATAAAATGCTGCAGTTGTTCAAAGAGAATGGCTTTGAGATCAAGACTGAGAGTGGACCAAAGCTGGACACCCCGAAGAAATAGGAGCAGAACAATGCTGTCATGAGGTTTTTTGTTGTTTTCAGTTTTTGATTTTCGTAAACCTGCATGGTAATGACTCAAACACGAAACTGGTTGCTTGTGGAAGATGTAGTTGGTTATTTTGTATGGTTAGATAGTTTGGACATGTATTTTCTGTGGATGGCGGTTAAAAACTATAGATGGGTCCCGGTTTCCCTTATGGGCGGGCAATGATCTGCTCTTGTTTGTATATTTTCCTTTAAGTTGACGTAATATAATCTCGACTCAGTTTACAAAAAAAAAAACTATGAATCTACCCACCTCTCAGAAAATAGACTTAATAAATCCTTAATTAAAATAGATGTCAACTCATTTATATATAAGAGCACGAAATAGTAATAAAAACTAGACAAATTTAACCCAAATAAAAAATATTCAAATTAATGAATGATGAATACAAATATAAATGATTTTAACAAAAAATAAATAAACAAATATATATATATATATATATATATATATATAATGTAATTGCAACGAAAATTTTTAAATAATAATATTATATTGTAAAACAAAAAGTCATTTTAAGGACAACATTGTATTGTTAAACAAATAGTTTTTCATTTAACATATGTGCATCATCTCACTCCAATACAAATGGAAACAAAAAAATTACAATATTATTGTGTTTTAGAGACATATTCTACAATTCAATATGATGTGTGGGGTGTCTCTAAATCAACAAGTTAAAATTTTGCTCATGTAGACCAAAGTAAAAAATTTAAAAAATCTAAAAAATAAAAAAATTAAATAACTATACAAACCATTTAAATAATGTGACCTTATCTAAAAATTTAAATAACTATATAAATAAACAATTAAAAATTACTCATAAGTAAACTTTCTTTATAAACTTTCTTTATAGAATATAAAATTTGAAAAAAAAATTACGACCAAAATAAATAATTTGACACATTGATCTCAATACATCCAAAATTAAATGTCTTTTCACACATTTCAAGCCATGGAAATCCATTGGAACAAGCGACAGAAGTAGTACGCATCCGAACCAACACATTACGGTCGATATCAGACCGTCTTAATGTAATAGCACTTATTTTCACTAAGCAAGCTGCTCGGCAATGTTACGTATCTGTTTTGAAGTAATTGACTGTGAGACCAACCCACGGATTGCGGATGATATTGCAGTTTTTCTCGAATGGCATTAGTTTCAACATTGAATTGAATCCCATTTTAACTTACGTGATATAAACGCTTCAGATTAGTATCAGAAAAGTGTGGTCGGTGACCTGCTTCGGATGAATCCTAATTGCAGGGGCTCCACCGCACGTAAAACTGTTGGCACTTGCGTTGTATTATATGTTATGTCCAATACGCTCACCTAATTACCTCTTGGAAGAAAATAAAGAAGAAGGATACTGACCTGGAGGAATTGTTAACACAGTTAAAAGTGGCCGTGTTTTTTTGCAGTAATAATGTTTGAATCATATTTTTTTATGGTAGAAATAGATTTAACACCATCAAAAATTACTAGATATTTAAAAAGTTAAAATTTAATAATAAATACTTAAAATCTTGAAATTTAACAATAACTTAAATTTACAAAAATATCTAAATTTTTTTAATCAAAATCTGACCCATATTTCTGTGATTTTCTCAAAAAAAAAAAAAAAAAAAGCGTTCTGTTGGATTACTGCGAAAAGGAATCTGGGTTAAATCTTTTTGAATATACAGGACATGTTCTATTTCTACACGTCTCGACTATTTTCAACGTGCTCCGGAAATAACGCAGATAGATCTGCATGTCACTGGATCGAAACCTGTGGGCGCTGGATTCGATGGTAATTGCAAAAACCATGTGATCATGGATGGCAGTCGTTATCGTAGAAAATTAAAACCATTTTGCTAATAATAATATATTTGAGTCATCCATCAATCGCGGGTGGAGTCATGGGTGGGGATCGAATACGACGAGGGAGGGACAGATGATAGGGGCGTATTTTTGGTTTTTAAGATTTAAATTATTATTATAAAGAATTATTGTTATTTCATTGGTAAAAAGTAATTGGGTGATGAATTACAATCGGTTTAAATTTATTTTAATTTTGGATTTACCAAATGTCTAGTGGATAAAATATTTTTTAGGTTCTACCAAATGATTAGTGGACCAAATATCTTTTTTTAAAAGAGGTTTGTGTCTAGGGTGGTTTAAAGACGGATCTAACATGAGCCGGGTGGGATCAAATTTCTTAAGTGCAAACTTCTTTTAGATTGCAAAATACAATGCTTAATTTTTCATTATTTCAATTGTATTTTTGAGTGTTATATAGAGTACATATATATAGTTGACATTAAACTAGCATAGATCCATCTTAAATATGGATCTAACATGAGTCGAGAGGTTCATGTATTTTTGAATGCTATATAGCGTATATACATAGTAGACATTAAACCAGCCTAGATCCATTTTAAATATGGATCTAACATGAGCCTAGAGGGATCGAATTTCATGAGTCTACATTATTTAAATGTTTTATATAGTTATAATTTTTTTATTTTTTTATTTTGACTTTGATGATGGAGGGACAACATTACATCATATTGGGATGAGCGTAAGGGATCAAATTTCTTCACGTGCAAATTTCTTTAGAGTGAAAATACAATGTGTAATTTTTCTATTATTTATTTTGTAATTTATTTATTTTTCTATTCAGAGTATAATTTATTTTTATTTTAAAGAGGCACATGTCAATTCTGTGGAGGTTGAACAGACAAGCTTACACATCCCTAGTCATCACCTAGTGCCGAGTTGTAGAATGAGTCTCTCAGCTCAAATATTCTAGATAACATATTCATCGAACACATTTTATCACTACACGTTCAAACAGTTTTTTCATTATTAGTAAATTTTTAAATTTATGTCAATACTAATTTTTATGAAAATATTATATTCTTAACCCACATTGAATATTTTATTATATACAACATTAAAATATTTTCTTTTAAGATTTTTTTCTATACATAGATATATATGAAGTTGACATGGACGTAAATTGGTTAACATAGATCTTCAAATAGTTTATTTAAATAATGTGTTGAAATATTAAAAAAAAAGTTTTAACATCTCACAGACACATTTTTTTTATTTCTAATTACTTTATATTAAATTATTTTACCTCATATGGACAACTAACTAAACATGTACAACATATTCATTTTTGTTTTTTTATTATGGCCAACACGGGTTTTCTATTTTCATAATATTTTATTTTTATTTCAAGAGGGACATGTGTCAACTCCACGTTGAGTGGAGACGAAATTACAGATGGCCTTCATGTTGGGTTGTAGAGTGAGCCTCTTTGGTTCAATTAATTATAATTAATTATAACTAAAATTACTAATGCTATATTTTTTCATATTTTATTTTATTTTATTTTGACCTAGTCAAAACATTAAACAAGGCATTACAACATCTCGACCATACTAAGTTGGATAGCACCTCTTGTACAATTATATATGTGTGTTTGTGTGTGTGTGTGCGTGCGCACGTGTGGGGTAGGCGGGAGGTTCTCTTCTATCTCTCAAAATAGCGGTGGAGATGGTGGGGGTGGAGGTGTTCTCTTCAACGTCTTGAAAAAGGGGTGGAAGTGGTATGATTCAATATGGATTAGTGAGGGGATTCTCTTCTACCTCTCAAAATAGGGGTGGAAGTGGTAGGGGCAGGGGTGTTCTCTTCTACCTCTCGAAATAGTGGTGGAAATGGTAGGGGTGGTGGTGTCCTCTTCTACCTCTCAAAATAGGGGTGGAAGTGGTGGTGGCGGGGTTCTCTTCTACCTCTCGAACTAGGGGTTGAAGTGGTATGATCGAAAATGGATCAATTAATGCTATATTAGTTCATTTCATATCATATCACCTTTACTTCTATTATGAGTATAATTTGATTGTATATTTTGAAAATAATGCATATGAGTTAAGTGAATTTTTTTTTTAATAGATATGAGTATTTTTTGTATTAAATTTGTGCCTGATTGCAACAAATTCTTGGGTGAATTACATTGATAGGTTGCACAAGGACATCTGGTACGTCTATTGATATAAAATCCCCCCCACCCAGACTAAATACAAAAATTGATATCCTATCAGTACTTTTATTTGCCAAGAGGAGTATATGCGGAAAAATTGAGACAAAAAAATATACACTTAAAACCAAACATTACAGAGATGGTCAATTCGAAGTGAATGTTAGCCGATTGAGGTCGATGTCTTGGGGAGATTCGATGATGGAGTTGTCCAGTTGAGTGCACTCCAACTTGAGTTTCGAGATGATGTTGCAGAGTGCAACTTCATATTCAAGGTGAGAGATTCTCCATTAAAAAGCCACTATTATTTCATAAGTGTTATATTCTGAGGACATTTGTTGGTATAACATTACATGCAGATTATAAAACTTATTGTTAATGGATGCATGCTCAGTTTTACAGTGTTTACACATCGTGAAGGCCGATTAATCTGAAGCGAAAGAACTAGAATCCATGGATAGGACGCGATGATGTCAACGTCAAGCAATAATTTCTTTATCAACAAGCTAAATAGGAGAGTATGACTACAAGTTAGCAAGATAACTCTCCTAAATAATAAATCATTGGCTTAGTAACTAGAAGACATAAAATGAGGTGGGAAGACCACAAAAAGAAACAAAAACCAGAGAGGAGGGGTAAGTCACTCTCAATTGGACCACATTGACTAGAACAGGGCTAAGGCCTAAGATAGAGAAGAAACCCACACAAATCCCAATTCACACAATGCCAAAAAGAATGAAAGCTTCAATTCTTACCTTCGACCCAAAGGGTCGACGCCCAAACACCCAGCTATAGTGATGATGGATCAACACTTGACTCACACAATGGAAGAAAGCACAAAGCATAGCCCAAAGCTCATTGTTGAGCTTCCAAAAGTGCCAGTGCCTAGACACCACCCTTAACATAGGAGATCTCTGCTAAAAATTCCACAAAGAATTAAGGATTTAAAACCCACTCAACTCACAAGATATAAATTTAGATGAGATCCCACTTCCAAATTTATTCTCATTACACCCTAAGAGATGCAGTTGAGCTATCAATTCCACATCATTATTTCCAGTTTCCCAATACAAAACAAACATAAAAAATTTGTCTAAGGAGGCGAATTTCTTCCAACCCATGAGCTCAAGATTGAGAGTACGTCTAATCTACAATGATGAAATTTAATAAGGCAAACATGTAGAGATGTAACCATAACATACCCTAAGATTCCAAATAAGTGGAAATCTAATCCACATTGTAACCATTAAATGAGGTGTGCCTGCATGAGGTCATCGACCATATGGTGCCACTTTGGGCTGGTGAAGGAGATAATTTGTAAACATTAGATAGCTAGTAGAGTTTTTAATACTTTGGTTCAAGAAATCATAGATGAAAAGGGATAAGGGAGGGGAGATAAGGATGTGATGGGATGCATTAGTTCATGGGGGAGAAAAGTAGGACTAATGGGCATAAGGGAACAAACCATGAACACTTTATGGGATAGGGACTTAATCGCTCATCCACCTCTCAAAACAGGGGTGGAAGTGGTATGAATGGAAATGGATCAATGAATTCTATATTAGTTATTAGTTCATTTCATATCATATGACCTTTATTTATTTTATGAGCATAATTAGATTGTATATTTTGAAAATAATGCATGTGATTCAAGTGAATATTTTTTTTTAAAATAGAAATGAGTACTTTTTGTATTAAATATGCCCTTAGTTGCAAAAAATACTTAGGTGAATTACATTTGCACATTGTTCAAGGAAATCTAGGATGTATATTAATATATAATTTCCCCACCATTATTACATCAAAAAATCCATATCCTGTTAGTACATGTATTTGTTGAGAGTAGTATATGCAACAAAATTGAGATAAAAAACATATACACTTATAACCAAACATTGCAGAGTTGGTCAAGTTGAAGGAAATGCTAGTTGATTGAGATCAATGTCCTAGGGAGGTTCGACGATGGAGTTGGTCAGTTGAGCAAACTGCAACTTGAGGTCCAAGATGATTTTGCAAAGTGCATCAACTTCCTATTCAAGGTGTGATATTCTCTACTAAAGAGCCATTATTATTTCATAGGTATTACATTTTGGGGACCCTTTTTGCCATATGATTACATGCAGATCATAAAGCTCATTGATAATGGCCACATGCTCATTTTTACAATGATTACACATCGTGGAGGTCGATGAATCTTAATCGAAAGAACTAGGATACATGGAGAGGACACAATGATGTCAGAGCTGAGAAAGAAACGCTTTATCAATAGGGTAAAAAGGAGATTATGAACATAGGTTACTAAGATAACTTCCGTAATTCACAAATCCTCGACCAAGCAACTAGAAGGCACAAAAAGAGGTGGGAGGACTACATAAAGAAACAAAAGCTAGAGAGGAGGGGTAAGTTGCTCTCAGTTAGACCACATTTAAAAGAACAAGGCTAAGGCCCGAGAGAGAGAAGGAACCTACACAAATCCAAATCTCCACAATGCCGAAGAGAATAATAGGTGGAATGTAAGAAATCATAAATCATAGCCTAAACCTCATTGTCGAGCTTCCAAAAGTGCCAGTTTGTGGATGCTACCCTTAACATAGGTGCTCTTCAATACAAATTCCACAGAGAGTTAAGGATTTAAAACCCACGCAACTCACAATATATGAATTTGGATGAGCTCTGACTGCCAAATTTATTCTCATTACACCCTGCAAGCTATGCTCCAGCTATAAAATCCACATCGTTATTTCTAGTTCCCCAATACAAAACAATCATCAAAAATCGGTCCCAGGGGACACATTTCTTGCAACCCATCAGCTCAAAATTGAGAGTAGGTCTAATCTGCACTGGTGAAATTAAATAAGGCACACTTGTAGATATGTAACCATAACATACCCTGAGATCTAAAATTAGCGAAAATCTAGTCAACACTGTAACCATTAAATGAGGTGTGCCTGCATGAGGTCGTTGAACATATGGTGCCACACTGGGTTGGCGAAGGACATAATTTCTAAATATTAGAGAACCAACAGAGGGTTTAATACTTTGGTTCAAGAAACCATAGAGAGGAAGAGAAAAGGGAGGGGAGACGAGGATGTGAGGGGGTGAATTAGTTCACGTGGGAGAAAAATAGGAATAATGGGCATAAGGAGAAAACCCTGTACATTTTATGGGATAGGGACATATTTTGGGTGTGGAGCCTGATTATATTCTTTATTCAAAGGCATTGCCACATTGGACCCCAGTTAGTAATGGGGTGGGAACACCACCCATCCATTCACCAGCACGGGGGCCAGGTGGGGGTGACGACATTTTTTATGAGCCCTCCCTTGGCGAGGGTTGGGGGGAAGCACCCTCGAAGCTAAAAATAGATGTAAAATTTCCTTGTAAAATATTGCACTTTCGTAGTTAATATGGGCCATTCATTAGGCGGATGATCTAACGGTAGAAGTTATGTTTAATTTAGAATTTTTTTTCCCTAGAAGGAAACCCCTCTCTATATATATGAGGGAATTGTATTGTGGCTGAATAGATGTGTATTTTGATAGAGAAAGATAAAGGAGACTATGTGAGAGTGAAGAGGAAATTACAATGGATCGAATGTAGGTTGTATCTCTTCATTCTGCTAGATAATATAAAAGGAAGGATTGGCTGTTTCTCAGTGGACATAGCCCAAATTGGGTGAACCACGCATATTTGTCTCTCTATCTTGTTTTATGTATTTTCTTTTTTTGTGTTTCTGCAATATTTTATGTGTTCCATTGCTCTATAATATATAATTTTCTAACAACATACTTCCTCATCTACCTCATGAAATAGGGGAGGATGTGGTATGACTAACAATGGATCAATGAATACTATATTAGTTATTATTTCATTTCATATCATATCACCTTTATTTCAACTATGATTATAAGTTAATTGTATATTTTGAAAATAATGCATATGAGTTGAGTGAATATTTTTTTTAATATAAATTAGTACTTTTTTTATTAAATCTATTCCCTATCGTGACAAATACTTGGGTGAATTACATTTCCAGGTTGCTCAAGGAAATATGGGATGTATATTGATATATAATTTCATCCACCCATATTACATCAAAATATCCATATCCTATCAGTACTAATATTTTCCAAGAGGAGTATATGTAGAAAAATTGAGACAAAGTACATATACACCTAAAACCAAACATTACAGAGTTGGTCAATTTTAAGGGAATGTTATCCGATTGAGCTCGATGTCTTGAGGAAGTTTGACGATGGAGTTGTCCGGTTGAGCACACTACAACTTGAGGTCTGAGATGATGTTGAGGAGTGCATCAACTTCATATTCAAGGTGCAAGACTCTTTATTGAAGAGCCACTATTATTTCATAGGTGTTACATTCTGAGGACCTTTGCTAGTATAATATTACATGTAGATCATAAAGCTCATTGTTAATGGTTTCATGCTCATTTTTATAGTGTTTGCACATCGTGGAGGTCGATGAATTTGATGAAAAAGAACTAGAAATAATTGCTTTATCGATAAGCTAAATATGAGAGTATGACCACAGATTAGCAAGATAACTCCCATACATCATAAGTTAGTGGCCAATCAATCAGAAGGCACAAAATCTGGCAGGAAGACCACGTAAATAAACAAAACCTAGAGAGGAGGGGTAAGTCACTCTCAATTTGACCGCATTGGGAAGAACAAGGCTAAGGCCTGAGAGAGAGAAGGAACCTACACAAATCCCAATTCAAACATTGCAGAAGAGAATTAAAGTTGCAATTTTTACCTCTAACCTAGAGAGGGAAAGACGCCCAAACACCCAGCTGCAGTGACGCTGGTTTCACACTTGACTCACATAATGGAAAAAAGCACAAAGAATATCCCAAAGCTCATTGATGAGCTTCCAAAACTGCTAGTGCATGGATGCCACCCTTAACACAGGGGCTCTCAACTACAAATTCCATAGAGAATGAAGGATTTTAAATCCAGTCAACTCACAAGGTATGAATTTGAACGAGCTCCCACTACTAAATTTCTTCTCATTGCACCTTTATAGTTGTGCTTGAGTTATTAATTCCACATCTTTATTTTGATTTCCCCATTATGGAACAATCGTCAAAAATTGGTCCAGGGAGACACATTTCTTACAGGGCATGAGCTTAGGATTAAGAGTAGGTATAATTTTCACTAGTGAAATTAAATAAGGCACATTTAGAGATGTAACCATAACATACCCTGAGATCCAAAATAATGGAAAATATAATCCACATTGTAACCATTAAATGAGGCATGCTCGCATGAGGTCATCGATGATATGGTGTCATGTTCGGCTAGCGAAGGACATAATTTGTAAACATTAGATAGCCAGTAGAGGGTTTAATACTTTGTTTCAGTGAATCATAGACAAAAAGGGATAAGGTAGGAGATACGGGGATGTGAGGGGGAACATTAGGTCATGAGGGAGAAAAATAAGACTAATGGGCATAAGGGAACAAACCATGGACACTTTATGGGATAGGGACATACTAACTAGGACCATTGATTTCTGGATTTCTTTCACCTATATGGTAAGCTTTATTGGCCTAAAGATCCACTTCAAGGTTGATATTTCATAGGATATGGAAGAAAGAAGAGGTGGAGAAGTAAATAAGGATCATTTTGATTTGATGAAATAAGAGGCTTAATGTGTTATCTTTTATATGATTTCCACTTCTCAGAAATTGAATAGTTAGATAAGAGCAACCCAAAATGACAATGTCTTGGATTCCACATCTTTGTTCTAGCACTATCCCCAAGTAGGGTCCATAAATTTATGTCTGGTTGTTGGATTTATGACCAAGTCACCATGAGAATTTATCCACAATGTTTCCTTCAAGATTTAGTAATATCCCTTGCCTTCCTGGCATAGCTAAGCCTAAGTGAATATTTAATAGTGATTATGAATTTGTGATTGATATAAAAATGTCTCGCTTCTACCTCTACTTATAAATGCACACATCTTTATCTAAAACAGTTTAGATCCATATTAATTGTGGATCTATAAAGCGTTGAGAGGCAATTAAATATCTTTTCACTATTAATTTTGTTTGCACCTAAAGGGATTTCATCCCTTTCAATGCTTGATATATCCAAAGTTGATGGATTTAGGCTAATCTAATTATTAATTATGGTTATAGTTATAAATATAATGATTAGGTTAGTTTAATTATTAATTATAATTATAGTTATAAATATAATTATTATATTTTTTTACGTCAAAATGTTTAACATGATAGGACATGATATAATATTACAACGTCTCTTCCATACTGGGTTCAAGGGTGTCTTTCAACACAATTATTGAAAATCAATATTAGTTAAGAATATATGTTCAAGTGTAAAAGGACCACAATACTAAGCATAAGCTATAACATTGCCAATTTCTCTCACATATAAAACTATTGATGTAAGGTTATATAATACTATTATAGATGGTGGAGAACTTTAACACCCATTGCTATCACCTAAAAAGTGTTCACCTAGCCATTTTACACTTAGATGATCGAAATACACCATATAGTATGTGTTTTACACATAAAACCCACTTTCACCTTAGGATAATTTAGAAAACCAATTTTTGTAAATTATTTCTATTTACCCACTTAAAAATAACCCAGAAATTTAATTAACTAATTTCATGTTATTTTAATATTTACCCATTTAGTGAAAATAATTAATAATATTTACACTAATCCATAGGAATAACTAAATAAATCATTATTTATTTATTATTCCTTAATCATTTAACTTCTCTCCCTTGAAATTATTATCAAACGATTATTTACTAATTATTTCTAACTCCTTTTGACTATATCACCAAGGAATAGTTAAATATATCATTATTTATTTGTAACACCCACTCCTAACCCCAGCACTTAACTAGAGTTAGAAGGAGGTAGTTATTATTCAGATCCAATGCCCAAAGTACCGCTATGGAAATGAGACCTAACAATTTTGAATTTTCTTCACCTTCTTAAAACTTAAATTAGACACAACCATTATTTTTGTCCCATTGAGACAATTCCAACAATATAAAATTTACCTAAATCTGACTTACGAGTTCAGAGTTATGCCTTTTGAAAGATAGGCCTTTCTTACCTTTCCACATCACCCTAACCTAAATGTTGCAACCACTTAGTGGCCCATGTTGTAGGTGATTGGAGGAGCCACTACTGTTGTAGTGTTTTCTTCTCAAAGATGTATGAAAAGAGCCCACTAAAGATTATGGATGACAAATAATCTCAACAATATAAATGACTGCTAAACATTGTAGATCTACAACAATTGATAGAAACAAAACCTGCCAAAGTTTGTATCTATGCCACAATCATAGTTAAACATAAAAAGGAAGGAGTAATAACTCCAATCATCCAATGGAAACTAGATATGAAAAGAATAATTTTATTATAACACCTGTGAAGGGAACAAATAGATGCTACTAGTTCCCCTCTATGGGATGGGTTCTTGGCTATACTCAAACGTCTTCAACTTGTGTAGAGTCTCTCTCCTCTATAATATGTAAACCCAACAAAAATATGGTGTGCGACAATGAAAATAATCAAAAGTGAATAATGAATGGAAAACCCTTCTATTTATAACAAAATATTGAGTTATCCCCGAATAATGAGCAATAATAAAATATTATTAATCTTATTCTTAGAATAACCACTTGGAATATTTTATTATATTTGTTTAGGAGGGAAAAAGTATTTAAACTTTTATTTAGAAATAATAAATAAATAAATGATTTGTTGATCATCTCAAGGAATTAGTTAAGGAATAATAAACAAATAAGGATTTATTTAATTATTCCTAAGGGATTTAGTCAAATTTGACAAAGAATAATAATTATTTTGGTGATTAATTAATTATTCTTGGAGAAAATAAGATAATTAATTATTTATCTGTTTATTTTTCATGATTGGATCAAATATGACAAGGAATAAGAATAAAACAATGGTTAAATTAATTATTCCTAAGAGAAAATCAAATAAATAGTGATTTATTTAATTATTCTTCATGGGTTTAACTATAAATTGCTTAACAAAGGTGGTTTATTAAGTAATTTCTCACAGTGAAAGAAATTTTACTATGGTAAAATTGGATTTACATGGTGTACTTTGATCCATTTAGTTAATTAGGCTAGATGATCAATTTTTTGGTGATAACAGATTGCCCCCCAACGTACGACTGTTAGGAGCAAAACGTATGACCGAAGTACGTTGTAAAGACATAGTAACTAGACAACACAGGGGAGTCAAAGAGAGAGAGAGAGAGAGAGAGAGAGAGAGAGAGAGAGAGAGAGACCAATGAAGCTAAATTTTCAAAGAGAATAGGGACAGAGGGGGCGAGACTAAATGCAAGTATCCTTTTATGTTGTGGTATCGGACCTCACTGAGGTGGGGGAGGCATACCCATACCCACCGAGATAACTTAGTACAAAAGTAATGGTTCGCCCATAAATATAAAACTGAGCAATGAAGTACATTTTGAATGGTACATGACATTGTGGCATAATAGAGCCAAAAAATAATACAATGTGTCCCATATACACAATGCACCTGGAAAAACATGAGCCAAGAATGAATACAATAATATCTCAGTACGTGAGATACAAAGCCCCTTCCCTCAAAAAATGGGTGGGAGGGAGGGTAGAACAACCGGAGAATCCCTGTTGAACGGGGAAGGGCTCTACAAAACTGAATAGATCATCTAGAGGAGACATGCATGCTATGGACACTGCGATTGGTAGGAACTGAACCCATCAACTTTGTGGAACTGCATCTGAGGCTGTAGCATAGTAGGTATGCATTCGGGCATGTTGGGGGCTACCTAAAGGGCCAACCTTCATGAGTTTTGAAACATCTCACACACACCCGGGAATCACTGGTATAATCTGTTGCATCACTAGACCATCAAGTGTTTGGATCACAAACATTAAATGACCAAGTCAAAGGGAAATAATGAGACCGTATGCTCGATCCAAGGCATTGAATAAGAATGGAAGCTAGAGCCAAGATACATTGTCCTATAGGCCATTCTTCTGGAATAAATGAGCTGATGTCATGGAAAATTTTAGGGGTGAATGTTCCCCTTTGGCGAAATTAAGGGGTTTTAAAATTTTAGTGGCCGAATATTTTGTATCATAGTACATTTTTACAAATCACCTCAAATAGTCCACCTTATTTTAAGGGAGAGGGTAAAAAAGGTAAATTTAGCCCTTGAAATTAGGAGTTACAACCTTCCATTCACCATAATTTTCAAGAATAGGTTTTATTTAAGTGAATCCTATGGGCCAAATACCATATTTATAAAAGAGGTATGGTAAATTAATAAAAATATAAATAAATGAGAGGTATGGTACATAAATAAAACATTTTTTTATATTTACTCCATAAGTCACCTTATATACATGCAAGGGTATAAACAAATAAAAATATAAATAAAGTGGAGGTATGGTAAATAAATAAAACCCTTTTTTATACTTACTCAAAAGGTATGGTAAATAAATAAAAATATAAATAAACTAGACCTATGGTAAATAAATAAAACCTTCTTTTATATTTAGTCCATAACCCTATTTCTATTTATGAAGGCTCAAAAAAGAGGTTTTATTTAAGTGAATCCTATTGGCCAAATACCATACTTATAAAAGAGGTATGGTAAACAAATAAAACATTTTTTTATAATTACTCCATAAATCACCTTATATTTATGAACACTCAAAAAATGCATTATATTTAGGTGAAACCTATGGGCAAAATACTATGGGCCAAATACCATGGGCTAGATTATTATTAATGCCATGCAAAAAAACATTATTAACCCTAATATTAGTATTAATAAAAATAAAAATGGCACATGTTATTGACCCATAGTATTCACATAGAATGTAGCCTATTTGAATGGGGGAATTAAACCAACATAGATCCATCTTTACTCTGGATCTACTAAGCCCCGAGAGGTATCAAATATCGTGATATGCAAACTAGCATAGAGTGAAAAAATATTTGATCCCTCTCGGGGCTTGGTGGATCAAGAGTAAAAATGGATGTTGTAATTTAATGTATGTTAAACATTTTAACTTGGTTAAAATAAAAAATAAAATAAATATCAATCATTAATTTTATTAATTTTTATAAATTACTAATAGTAATTTTTAAGCTCCAGGTTTATGATAACCCATAGTATTGACCCATGGTAATACCATGGTATTCATGTGAGCATAGAATATTTAAAGGGGAAATTCTATCATCTTAGATCCATCTTAATTTTGGGTCTACCAAGTGCTCAGAGGGATAAATAGATTTCATCCCCCTAAGAGTGGTAGATGTGGAGTTAAGATGGATATAGGTTGGTTTTTATGATAATGAAGATATTAAATAGACTTAGGAAATTATATTGTAAAAACATCTTCAGGTGAATGGTTAAAACTACATTTAGTCACTTCACAAAATTTAGTAAAAAATACCAATATCTCCATTAATATTGGTTTTTAACTTTTTCTGATTTAACAAAAAAAATTCAAAACAATGAAACCTTATCACTCTTTCCGCATCACCCTCGCAGAAGATTTCTCACCATTTTTGAAACATTCTCAATATGATATCTTCATGAAAAGGTTGAGGTACTAATGTTGGATTAGTTGTTTGAAAAATAAGTTGGTTTGTACAACCTTTCATCTTCTGTGCTATTCATAGTTTGTCCTAATGATCTGTAGGGATTGGAGCCACTACACCATATTTTCCTAAAAGGTGGAGATTGTTCACCAAAAAGGAAATTAATCTACATGTTACAATGCTGTTAAAAAATGCGAGTCCTATGAGGGTAGTAAATTATGCTAATAAGCAATTTAGATTGGGAGAGACGTAATTAAATTTTATTATTCAATTGAAGATTTCCAATTAAAATAATAATAAATCTACATTTATATATTTATATATTGATTGGAAGGATTATCACAATGGTCACTTATTTTAATTAGATCCCCTTCAAGCCCTTGGGATACCTAATACTTTCTTATATAATATAGTTGGGGCTTGCTACTTGTTGGCGTGTTGGGGTAAACAAACTTGATGTGTTTTTTTTTATCTCGCAGTTGGAGTCTATGGAAAAAGAAAGAAATTTGATAACTTGAAAAAAGTGGTAGCTTGACAAAAGTTGTAGAGAAAAGATTAATGTCTCCTACCTTGACAGAACTCGTTGTCAATATCAACACCTACGAGAACTTTGTTGTGGAATATTATCAAAACTAATAGAAGGATATGAAAGAGTGTATTGTAAGAACCTTGACAAACACGACCACTGAAACTTGGAACATTGTTTATAGGAAGAGAAAATTATGTTTCTTTTTCCAAACATGTATGTTAGTATATTACAGTTTAATGAATATGTTTTCTTATTATCATATATGGTTTCATACTTTAACAAAACATTCGCCAAGACTTCACAATGTTTTATTATTCAGTAAAAGATTTGCCAAGATCTTACAAGATTTTATAATTCAATGAAAGATTCTCCATCACTGTACAAGATAATATAATCTGGTGAGAGATTCACCAAGAAAGTTATATATACATATTATATTATTGATAAAATCACATCCCATTTTTCCTATGTATCATGAGGATTAGCCCATTTATTATACATATAAATTTAGGGTGGTTCTTAAAATTTTCCCTTGCTGATGTTGACAGAATAGGGCCCACGATAGATGAGGCAATGAGGATCCTCAACTAAAGCACAAGGGAAGATAGTAATGTCACTGATGGACTGACACTAGGGATAATGGGTAAAAATTGGGACTGAGGGACAAACAGATGACTACCCTTGTCAGAGCATAAAGTCCATGGTTGACCTGGTAGCAATTGACTCAACTCCGGAGGGGATGGAGATAGTATGACTAGAGGCCAAAATGGGCAACACAGGATGAACGATATGCAAATATGGATGGAATACTGTCATGATATGATGGGACATGAAATAGACTCCAAGAATGCAAGGGTGACTGATAGCAGATGCTCTGAACAAGGGTGACTCGATGATGCTGCCACACAGATTGGGCCTGGTGGGGACCATAAAAAATGAGTAAATGATGGTTACTCATGATGAAAGTCGACATAGCGTATGAAAAGTATTAAGAGGAGGTGGACCTCAAAGTACAAGTGTCGCTTTATGACGAAATTCGACTTTGAGAGGCAACAAAGTGACCTTTCATGGAAAAATGGCTTCCTGGTGAAGTGCCAAATAATCAAAAATAGAGGAAGACCCATTATAGAGCTCAGTGAGATATTTCCAATGGTATTGACAGTTCATCAAACTGAGCTATGGTCTAGTCGCAATGGGCAATAGACAAATTGTGGGTTTTCCTATAAAATAGTGTTTTCCCTCCAATTTGAGAGGAGGAGAAGGCCCTAGATCTTGTGGAGATCATAGTGGACAAACCTACCATCAGAATCGGGATCTACAACTTTCAGGAAAGTGGCCTTTCTAGTCTAAATATGGCCTCAATGCTTCTTGGAATGATGGTTCCTGGTGAAGGATTAAGGGAAGAGGAAAATGAGAATGAACTACTAGAGGAGGTCTAGAATCATTCTCACCCACTAAATTAGACATGGGGACTATGTGGACATAGAGTAGAATATTTGATGATATGGTATCAAATGTCTACAATATGTGATGTGCATATGACTCATTGGAGAGGTTGGTAGGACAAACTATCCAAGGAATGGGATGATAATTGAACACACCTAGATTTAGTGGAATCTAGGGCGAGACTTATGTTAGTCAATTGAGAAGATGGACACGATAAAAGCATCATGCCCCCAAGCATGGGATGCTGATCTGGTATGCAAAGGTGGGAATGATGCCCCCCTATCTGGAGGATTTTATGGAGTTCCATTGTGTTCCAAGTGCTAGAAAAAGGGATTCAAACATCTGAGCACAACCTTGCACGAAATCCTACAAAGGAGATGTAGGGGCTTATGTGCCCCCTCAGTATGCTATGGGCGTATTGGATGTATATAAAGATATCGGCTCCAAACACTTATATGATACGTAATATGATTATGCATTTTATATGACGATGATGGTTTGCCATTTTTTTTATGGTTTTATTCTATGGTATACATGTGATAAATGCCAATCTAGAATGTTGTTTGTGATGGCATCTATATAGTGATTTTGGGCTCTAGTAACATGACTGAATGTAATGGTTTCAAATTCACGTACCAACAACTTAACTCGTAGATATTTTCTAAATAGGACTTGGTTATGCACATGATACACACCATTCAATTGCATGATGAGTAGCAAGGAATCTAAATGAACATGAAGATCAATGTCGCGATGAGCTAGGGCATCGACTAACAAACCTATCATTGAATCATATTCAGCTTGATTATTGGTGGTAGATCCAATGCACATGCCGTTTGAAAGGACTAACTTATGCAAGGGGGTAAAAATGGCCCAGCTGCTGAGGCTAGATTCCAGGAGAAGCAACTCTCACCATCGGCATGACTGATATACATTGTGGATGATGGATCCATCTAAAAGGTGAAAAAGACAACAGATGAGATGATGCAATCTACCTAACTTCATGGCAGAAATAAAGACATGCAAATCAAAGGGATGTGCTATCAGTAAAATTTCTTGAGGTAGAGCGCATTGGGAGAATTAGGAAGGAATTGGCCTTCAAAATCCTCTGGAGAAATTCCCCCTTTCTTAACTGCCGAGGTAATCAGGGGTAGACATAGCTTCCATGGTGTCCTCATCAAGCTGGGAGATGGGCAGATGGGAGGAATATTGACTACAGGATGCGGTGGCATTACCTCGTGCATCAACCTGAGAAAGAAGGTTCACATACGCATCATCTAGAATGGTAGACGACGAGCTAGTAGATGGAGGATCTACAGATGTTGAGACTTGGGATTCCGTAAAAAGAGGTTCGATAGAATCCTACGTGAAAAACTTCGAAAGGTTTGTTTGCGAGGAACTCAAGGATGATGATAGGTAAAGGATATGGACTGTGGTGTCCATCATCTCGACATCGGGGGGATGGATCACAATAGTGGGGCCAGAGTCTCCCTATTTTGGTTGACTAGTGGTACCTGAATCCATGGGTAGAGGACTAGATGATCCACTACAAGTGGCCTCATATTCGTGAATCACCCCAAGGAAATTGCGAAATTCATCGAGATGAGCGAAAGAATGGGAACAGTGATCATGATGATCACACAGGGCATAAGGGTGGTTTGTGAGTAGAATTTTGAGTTTCTTAGGTGGGACCAGTACATTAACATGGACTTCTAGGATATTTGATTCAGGGAATGCTTCATGAACCATAGGTTTAAGTTAAGGAAGCTTGGGACAATTATTGGTGACATGCCCAATGACTTCACACAAAGCGCATGAGTGTGACAACTTTGGGACTTTGCGGGCTAGAGAATATTGGGTAGCCTTTTCCTTAGGTTTGTTCTTCTTGGATTTTCCCCCCTTGTCTGGATGTTGTCGCAATAAGAGTGGGTTCCTATTGAAGTTGTGGTGGAACTAGAGCAGTGACAAGGGTCGAAGGGATCGGATGAACCAGTGTCAAAGCATGATACGGTCATAGCTGATGAGGTGGAGTGCTTATTGGGAGATCAATGTACCATATTGGGATCCCCAGAGTCATGTTAGGAAGGAAAATGGAAGCCACAACAGGGACAGAAAATGCTCCTGGAGGGGGAAATAATAAAGGTATCTGGCCTGCAGGGTAATGTCCCAGCGGAACAGCTCCTAGATGGTTAAGACCTGGAGGAAGAGTTCTTGGCAAAAACATCGGAGAGGAACCCACAAACATAGGAGGCCATGGGGGGGGCAGGTCCAGATGACTTGGTTGAGATGGTAACAATAGAGTGCTAAGGAGCTAGTTGTTGATCAGAGGTATTGACCTCATCAGAATCCATCATGAGGATCTGGTAGTCACCAGGACCAAAAGGTTGGGAGGGATGGGCTATTTGACTTGGATGAGTTTGAGCATAAATAAATCCTTGTTGAGGGAAAGGATTTGTGAGCACTGTCAATTGAGATGGTACAAGATTCTGAGGCGATTGTTGACCTCTAGAAGCTTCTTGAGCTTCCCACATTTGGCACATCTGGGGTAAAAGAGGACACTCATGTGTATAATGTCCATGTACACCATAACATGCACAAGGATTGTTCACACGACTAATCTTGTTCTACTTGGGTTGGCTTCCCTGTTGCTGGTTGTTGGTGTTAGGTTGGTTCCCCTGCGGTTCATTAGGCTGGTTACCTTGATTACCCTTGTTACCCTTCCCCTTATTCATTTTCTTTGAATTTTGGGGATTCGTAACACTCTGTTGTGCAAATACCTTACCCTGAGGAGGTGGTGGCTACTGGGGCTGAGGATGCATGGGAGGCTACAACACTAATGCTTGAGGGGATGGAGCACTAGGCTATGCATAAGGAGAAGCAACAATTTGGTAGACGGGTTGGGGCCCTGGAAACATGTTTCTAGCATGAGGGGAATAAGTGTTGGAGGAATTGTTGCCCCGTGTAGGTAGCCATAACTTTGTTGAGTATAAGGCGAAGAGTGTGAAAGAGATCCAATGATATTGTTAGCAGTGTGAGATGCCCCTGGTGCATTGGCACTTCCAGGATGAGGGAGGTCTGGAATGATGGTATAGACATAACCAGATTGTGCATAAATCAAATCATATATCAGAGCAGTTTGGAGAGATTCTTCCCCGGTCTGAGGAAGATGGGATGCGACATCTTTCCCAATGGGAGATAAATGCTCCTAAGAAACTAATATAGATAGACACAGTCTTCGAAAGGCGGGGCATGACATGTGCTCCTCCTTCGATGCCACTCTTGAACATGGTCAGAAAGGCAAGTGGCAGAGTACTAATGGAATGTGGTCAATAGCTCCGTACAAGTGTCGTATTGGAGAGGTAACTAGAAATATGAAAGGAATTTTTTAGCCATCATTGTGAAAATGGAATGAGATGTGGAGGGCTGGTCTACATACCATTTTGTAGTGTCTCCAGTGAGTGTGCATTGGAAGAGACGAAGATGAATGGAGTCATCAGTTATGGAGTTGGACAAACACGACATGTGGAAGGATCGAGCATGGTTGGTAGGATCCTCTCTAACATTACCCTCAAACTTCGGGATGTCTAAGGGAAGCTTAGTCAGCATAGAGGGCTAGCTAGCATCATGGTGTATGGGGTCGTTTATCATATGGTTAAAATTTGGTAGACTTAACCCAACCATAAAGGGGAGCTTGGGGCTGCCGAAACGGTTCCTGAGACTGTTCCACATGATGTGACACCAGGATAGAATTGGAGCCAACACTAGGCTAGGTTCTTGCACCAGCAATGGGTCCAGACATGGTGACAATATGCGATGAAGGAGGCTCAGAATTAGATGAGGAATCAAATAAATGAGGAGAAGATTTGGTGTGGGGACTTCGAGGGCTATGAACTCGAACCCCATGGGGAGGGATAATATGCCCAAGTGGAAACTGGGGGTGAAGGCCTAATAGTCTCTGCAACAAATACCTTGGTGGCACACACGTGACACAGAAATGGTGAAGGGAGATCAACAATATATCTTTGTCTCGATGAGGGGAGATAAATTTATTATGTTAAGTAATAGCTTAGCAATGTAAACCAAGCACCCTTCGCTTAACATGTGCTTGTGTGTGCAAGTGTATTAATTGATTAAGCCCAAATCGTGTTTGTAAAAAAGAAAAAAGCTTGCTCAAAATAAACTAAAATTAATAACAGAAATTGAACAGCAAAAAAATTAACTAAACCCCATCCAAACTGGGTTTACAAACACTATGCTGGTTGGTGGCTCAACCGACGGAAAATATACTAAAACGGTCAAGGGATCTAAATGTCAGTGTGACTGGGATCTAGTGACACTAAGCTGCTGGAAAGTGGTGTAGCAACAACAAACAACCAAAGGGGAATATTGTTGCAAAAATATACGGAGATGGGTGAAACACCCAGGGAAAATGACGGGACCCTAAGGAAAATGACCAAACAATTTTAAATGTGAAACTATGGATGGTAACAACCTATATTAACAGATCTGAAACAAAATGGTACAGATTTGGAAAATGTGAGTAAAAGCACTGCAAAAACTCAGACTACTCACTCAGCTAAACTCCTCCTAGAAAGGTGGAAGCATACTATAAACCCTAGGGGAGGCTAAATTTGACTTCAACGAGTAAATCAAAGTGGATCAAGGCCTAAGCGGGGTGAGATAGAGTTCATACAACCCAGCAGACAACTCTTTGCAAAACCTAGAAATAGATTAGAGAAACACCCTAAAACCTAGAAATCACAGGTATTGACCTGTTTCTCTATAGGGATTGCACTTTTTGGGCTGTTTAGTGCGTTCTAGCCTCTAGATCACATTTTTTGGGCCAAAAAGTGTGATTTCTGCTCTGTGGATCACAGTCGGTAAATCTCAGAAAAAAATGTCACCTTTGTCACGACTGGTTCCTGTGACTTGTGAAAAAGACCAGAAATCTTTTGGAAGTGATAAATTTAACAGATCTAGGGTTAAATAACTAGGAAACATTAACAAAATTGAAAAAAGAAAAAACCCTAAGCTGAAAACCAAAGGTCACCAAAGTTTTTTGGATCTGAATTATAAACCCAGTGGAGTCGCCAATTTTGTCGCAATGTTTTCTTCTCAAAGATGTACGAAAAGAACCCACTTAATATTGTGGATGACAAACAATCTCAACAAATATAAATGGTTGCTAAACATTGTAGATTTAGAGCAACTGATAGAAACAAAACCTACCAAAGTCTGGATCTATTCCACAATCATAGTTAAATAGAAAAAAGAAAGAGTAATAACTCTAATCATCCAATGGAAACTAGATATGTAAAGAATAATTTTATTATAGCACCTGTGAAGGGAACAAATAGATCTTACTAGCCCCCCTCTATGGGATGGGTTATTGGCTATCCTCAAACGTCTTCATCTTGTGTAGAGTCTCTCTCCTCTATAATGTGTAAACCCAACAAAAATATGGTGTGCAACACTGAAAATAATCAAAGTTACAATAGTGAGTGTCAAAATGAAAATAAACAAAAGTGAATAATGAATGGAAAGCCCTTCTATTTATAACAAAATATTGATTTATCCTCTAATAATGAGCAATAATAAAATATTATTGACCCCAATCTTGGAATAACCACTTGGAATATTCTATTACATTTGTTTAGAAGGAAAAAATATTTAAACTTTTATTTAAGAATAATAAATAAATAAATGATTTATTGATCATCTCAAGGAATTAGTTAAGGAATAATAATCAAATAAGGATTTATTTAATTATTCCTAAGGGATTTAGTCAAATTTGACAAAGAATAATAATTATTTAGTGATTAATTAATTATTCTTGGAGAAAAATAAGATAATTAATGATTTATCTATTTATTTTTCATGATTGGATCAAATATGACAAGGAATAATAATAAAACAATGGTTGAATTAATTATTCCTAGAAGAAAATCAAATAAATAGTGATTTATTTAATTATTCTTCATGGGTTTAACTATAAAATATTTTACAAAGGTGGTTTATTAAGTAATTTCTCACAGTGAAAGCAATTTTACTATGGTAAAATTGGCTTTGCATGGTGTACTCTGATCCATCTAGTAAATTCCACCAAAATAGACTCATTGCCTTAAGCAATTCTTCCTAAGGAAAGAAAGAGCATAAAGGATCTTCAATAGAAAGGAAACCTACTTTCCTTAACTCTAATAGTAATATCGACTGAATAATAATGAACAAGGAATTCAACATTACTTGTAGATACTCATATTGAAGTAAAAAGGGCACAACCATAAGAATTATCAACAAAATATATGCAACAACCCATAATGAGGCTTTCTCAGCCATTCAACATTCAATCATCTCAAGATCAAAAGCATTCCACAGTGACGATTGTCTTTACCATGTGATCATTTCACTTGTACGCCCTAGCAAAATCATAGGTGAATAATTCTCTGCAATAAGATGTTAGTGTAAGGCCATTAATCCCATGAAAAATTCATACTCATCATTACATCCTCATATGGATTGTAACCATCCATCTAGCATATGTACACAAGTGAACCCAAAACATGTCATGCAAACAATCAACATATCATTCATTCACATATTAACATGAAATCCATACAAGATTATTTAGAGGAGAACTTATCTTATATTGTATTGAAGAAGGGAAACTAAGTTTGGGACTACAAATATCCACCCAACCATAGACAAGTTGAAGCTAATCTACTTGAAATTTTCACCCCTAATCCTAATTCCAGAGATTCAGGTGGTCTTGCTGAAGGGATTAATCACCAACTGCTAGTTGAAATGGAGACTCTAGAGGTCCTCCTACCTCCACCCACCAGCTATTTAAAATTCGACCAATGAATAAGGAATCTAGAGGCCTAGTGCCTCCACCCTCTAGCTATCCAATACCCCACACACACACACAAAATCAAAGGAGTCAAGAGGCTCCACCTCCACCTTGGAATCATGTAACATAGTGGTTCTACCCAGTGAAGTGAATTAAGAAATCAATGCCAAAACTAGATAAACAAGCAAAGGAGACTTCAAAATTTTATTTTCTAGGATTCCAATGGCTAAACCTCTATCCTGGGCTATCAAGAGTCTTTGGAGAACACCAAATATACCCTCCATCCCCTTGAGGTATCCTTAAATTTACCCTCATCTGAAGGAGAATTCCTCTCATACTCTTGTTTCTCAATCGAAGATATGATAGCCTTTTGATACTGGTGAAAGAAACCAATGTCTTCCACACTACATGTAGATGCCTTTGTCTAACTATTAAGTCCAAAACAACTCCTATTTCTTCCTTTCAAAGTGATACTCACTCCTCCACATTGTTGTAATTGCTATAACTATGATTCACACTATAAGCATGCCAATCATCACCAGCATGCCTCTCTAGTGTCCTCCTTGTGCACGAGGGTCTCAAACCCACAAACTTTTAGGCTCCTCATTGTTCCTCACTTATGCTCCTTCCCTCTCAGTTTGTATTTTATTTGAAATTTCTCCTTCCGAACCATTGTGTGTGCATTCCTACTCCCTCTCCATTGTGTGTTTTTCTTTTCTTTTAAGTGATCCCATCTAGGTTGACTTCTTGTGTGTGTTTTTTTTCCAACTACACACATAGCTATTATGCATCAATTATTTTTTCCTTTTCTATCTTGTGTAGTTTCCAAACCAACATGGACTATGTCCCTTGTTTTCAGCCCATAAATTAACAGCAACAATTTCATTTAAAACACCATTCTAGTCTATTTAAGAATCAACAACTAGTATTCAATTCCTATCCACATTGTCTAGTTTCTTCCTTCAACATGTAAACTGAATATCCCCATCAATTTATCTCCCTCAATCCTTTTGAAATAAGTGTCCCTTACTCAACCCATTTTAATTTTCAAAACTTAAAAGACATGAGCTAATTACATTGAAATATCAAGTCATTTACAAGTTGGGTTGTTACATTATTTATTATTCCTTAATTATTTAAATCGTCTCTCATGAGATAATTATTGAATCATTATTTAATAATTATCTCTAAGTCTCTTTGACTATATCTCCTTAAAGTAATTAATAAATCATTTTTTATTTGTTAATTACTTTAACCATTTTTCTTGATTAACTCAATGAATCATGATTTTTTGAGTTAATGCACTAAACCAAGATTGCTCACCATTTCAATAATATTTTCCTCTCTCAAATATAATAAAACACTCCTAAAAGTTGGAGGAAAATCACGAAAATGAATGATACTCTGCTAGGGTTTTGTTAGCATGAGAGTTTCAGGCCTCCTAACAGCATGTTGTAGCTACTCTCCTGCTCGTTGATGCCTCTACCCCAATGCTCTAATGCCATCCTCTGGCTAGGAAACCTCATGCTGGGTCCTCCCAAGGGAGGGGGATTGACCCCCTCCTTCAAAACGATTTTGTATGTTGTTCATCGCCTGTTTGTCTACCCCTCTTCTAGTTTAGGAGATCGTAAAGGAAAATAACCTGCATCACCTGCTCTAGGAGATAAATGGAAATCATGAATGTGGGGTCAGTTCCTTCCCAAA
The DNA here is from genome assembly GCA_031772625.1 of Pinus tabuliformis. Taxonomy (NCBI): domain Eukaryota; kingdom Viridiplantae; phylum Streptophyta; class Pinopsida; order Pinales; family Pinaceae; genus Pinus; species Pinus tabuliformis. The sequence continues at coordinate 520,860,085 of CM062804.1, read as the reverse complement.
GCCGCAAATAATCCCAGAGTGGTTATTCCAAACCACTACCTAGAAAAATATCCACAATTTATGGAGTACCATGTCATAATCTATACATTTATGGCCATTGGGCTGAAAGAATTAGTCATGCTCAGATCGATCCAACTCAAATGGTAGCTCAAAGCTCCATTTCACCTCTGGCTTTGAGCCAAGGGGTTTTTTATAGTGATCATTGAATATCTAGATGACCGCAAGCGTATCCTAGACATTGGGACCTATTTCATGAACAACATTGACCTATTCATGATACATTGGGAACCTTGATACAATCTTATCAAGGAAAAGTTTCTTGCAGCCCCCATCTGGGTTTGACTATACTCTTTTCAAGAAGAATTTTTGGAAATGGATAGTTTGGAATCAATCGACAATTGCATCAGGGACTTTGTCTAGGTCTTAGAGATCACTAGGAGATGATGGTTCTCCTACTATCCCGCATATGTGTATATGTGAACATATCCCAACATCTCCCAACATCTCCCAGAGTCTGTGGAAATTAAATACCAAGATGAGATCTAGTCTCAATCGCTAGATTATGATTATGTTCTCTTCAAATGTAGGCTCTATCATGAGTATGGGCACTTGTTCCGAGACTACCCACAACAGGAAAATTCTCCTTCACTGACTCCATCCCTAGATGGCTTTTAGGAAATGCTAAGTCGGCGTCCTCCCCTTGGTAAATCCCCTCCTCCCTAGGATCCTCTAAGCCCTCCTCAAGTGACCTTTAGTGATCCTTCGAACAATCATTTTGCCCTCCTAGTGGAGCCAAGCGAGAACAAACAACCAGCAGCAGCTAGAGAGGCACCACCTTCACAAGCAACAATGGAAGTTGAGATTGATCAAGAAAACCATAAGAATAAACAACTAAGAAAACATAAATCACTAGATGCATAGCCAGTAGAAAATTAAATTTAACAAGTCCTTTCCCATGTCCAACATGCCCTAGAAATGATGTTAAATTGGACCAACTAAACTCAGACGAAAGGGTCATGGTAGCATAATTGCGCAGCTGGTACACATATGGATCGTCTGAAATTCCTGAGGACCAGTTAGATCAATTCCATAAAATCTATAGATACTAGGAAGAACATCAACCACCAATGGAAAAAATCCCCTTAGAGGACCATATTTATACGAGATGAGGAAATGCCCAACAAGTGACTGGAATCTTTCTCGAGTTCCAGGAAGAAAGGTAGGTGACCCACTAGCAAAGTGGTCTGAGAAGCAATGGTGATCTTATTTAACTTAGCCCAAACCAATGTTGTGATGGAGAACTACCACCGCTCTTCCCCACCCCCACCCCAATGAAGTTGGTGTCATAGAATATAAGAGGCCTCACTCCAAGGGTAAGTTGAGGTACATGAACTAACATATTCAAAAGGAGAGACTAGATAACATAATTCTCCAGGAAACAAAATTAACGATGAAAAAGCTTAGTGAAATCATGGGTAGAAGTTGGTCGATGACACAGTGTATGGCGCTGGATGCAAGCGGTAGTGTTGGTGGGCTAGGAATCCTTTGGGCTTCCAAAATTATTTCCTTCTAGAACTATACATCCTTACCCAACATCCATTCAAGCAACTTTGAGTGCATTGGCTCTGCAGAAAAGGTCTAGCTTACAGGAGTCTATTGCCTCACGTTGCTAGGGGAAAATATCAGCTTTTTAAGGAGTTTGTGACATATGAAGGATTTTTCTTGTTAATACTAGCTGGATCCTAGCTGGGGACTTCAATTTGATCAGGGACTTGGTAGAGAAGAAGGGAGATGTCAGAAGATAGGGTTTGATCTCCTCTTCCTTTCAAGAGACTATCTAAGTCCTGGGAGCTGAAGATGTTGATTTTATCAATGCATCCTTTACATGGAACAACAGACAAGGATGTAAGAAGCAAACAACATCACGATTGGATCATTTTATCATTTCCAATGATATCCTCTAGGACAACCTATTTTTCCATGCCTCCTCCCCTTCCTTGGCTCTGACCATTGGCCAATATGTCCAAAAATTCATTTCAGGATGGCTCCATGGATTCGTCCATTCCGCTTTGAGTCCTTCTGCCTGGAAAAGCCTGATTTTATTTCCAAGCTAGAAACATGGTTGAAATATATAAGAGTAGTGTTGTATTGGCTACAAACACCCTCCAAAAACTTTTCCTTAACCTATTTTGGAGCCTCCATGCCAACCTTACACAACACTTTGTCTTGCTTCGTCAAGTACTCAACCTTCAAGTGTTTTCCTCACACAAAGGTAGCCTATCAATCATAGTTGATCCATCCCCCTCACAAGTTACTCACCCAGACCTGGTTCGGCTACAGGTTGAGTAGCTTCCCCTTTAAAATTGTGCATTTTTGGAGGGAAACCATCCTTCCCTCTAGAAATTGCGCAATCCTCTCTGACAACCTGTTGGGCTCCAGGATTGCGCAATCCTGCCAACCAACCCTCCCAGTAGGATTTGCATAAATTTTCCTAGAAGCAGGTTGTTCAGCCCAGGATTTTCATAAATCTAGGTAGTAGTCAGTTGCCCCACCTAGAAATTGCGTAAATCTCCTGGATAGCCAGCCCAACTCCTAGCCTGAAATGCACATTTTTCTCCAGCAGTCGAGCAGTCTCTTGCATGTGTAGCTGAGTTCACCGGTTCCCTCTAGGACTGCACATAATAGACTTGCATGCATGGGCTACTTCTCTGAAGGCAACATTCAAAGGCATCCCTTGTTTCAGGGATATATGTTTAGCAATTGGAGGTTACATGCAAGGAGAAATTCTGAAACCTCCCACCAAGTGTCACTTCCCCTAGATTCATGGCATGTGCATCACAACCTCGATGTTATCAAAACTCATCAACCGGATGCTATAGAGCTCATTTCTTACATTAGCCTTCCATCTCTAACATCCCACATCACATCTATAAGTAGTCAGCACATTCAGCTCAACTGTTTTAGGGTAAGCCCACTTCCCATGCCTTGTGCTGCATTTCTCTCGCTTTTCTTGTTTTTGCTTGTAGGAGTACTATTTTCATGATTTCTTTGAATGCTTGCTGTCATTTACATATATACTATCTTTTCCTATCTCTATTTCATTTTTCATTGTTATCTCACTATTGTTGCATGCATGAAACTATTTTTCACGGATGTTCACCGAACTGGCGAACTGCCTCACCCACATGCATGTTGATATGTTTGGTGAATATTTCATTCATGTTTTGCATGCACTATCCATCACTTCTGCTTTCACTTAGTGTTGCCATGCACTTACTGTCTTAGTTGCTTTCTATTGCCCGTTGGCGAGTCGGGCCAACCTTGGCCCAGACTTTGCCTTCACCAAGGCTGCATTGCACAACTTGGGGAAGGAAGGCTCACATTCCTCTCCAGATTTGTGCATTCTTTCCTAGTACTGGCTTCCAGGACTGTTTTGTGCATTTCTGGAGGACAGTGGTTACTTGGCCCAAGAAATTGCACAAATCTGTCCCTGGGCTAGCAGTCCTTCCCAACTATAATTGTGCATTCTACAATCCCAAAAGTCAGCAACCAGATTGCACTATGCATTGCGTAGTTCTAGTAGTTAGCTAGTCTCCAGCAGCCCAGAGTGTGCCTTGAGTAGTCTTGGCAGTTGATCTCCCGACCTCGCGACTGAAATTATGCAACCTTCATGATCATTCAGCCAGGTATGTTGCAAGTTAGTTTCGACTAACAAATTGCTTGCTATGAGTGTTTCCATGTCTCCAAGTATCTCAGGTGTTCGTATGCCTCTCAGTAGTAAAGGTACAATGGTTTCCAGGAGAGAAGAGACGAAGACACCATTCAGAGAATGCTTGGGGATGCAGTCGATCAAGTGTCTATGATCTTGCCTACTCATGAAGACATCAAGTTGTTCATAGACAAGGACATCAAGCAGAAGCATCACAGCAAGCAGCATCATGAATAGTAGATGAAGGCAATGTATTGAATGTAGCGAATGCAATGAAAGAAAGAGGAGGGTTGTTGACAACATGGAGAAGGAACAAGTTTGCAAGCTCAAGCAGATCCATTGATGATGAAAGCAACTTTTGAGACTCCGGCTACAGAGTGATGGTGTGACATGAAGATCATGCGAAGGTAGAAGATGTAACAAATAAGGATTTGCATGTACTGAAGCAGCAACTTAGGAAGAACATGAAGCTGCAAAGATAGACAAATGGGTTGCAGTAGGATCAAGAACAACAGTGGGCACAACGTGCACTCACAGATGAAACTGCAGACAAACAAGTTAAAGATCCATACAGGTAGCTAACACAGAGTAAACATGGTGAGCAGTGTGGTTGATTGCATGCAAGGGATTCAATAGCATGCATGTCATTGTGTGCATGTATGCAATCCAACCCATTCAACACACTAACCAAGGTGAAGAAAACAAGCAAGTCCAACTAGAGTCGAATGGGTACTTGAGCAAGTTGATGCGCATGACCACCAACAAACACTTGAAGATCAGCATGGACACTATGCATTAGTGTGATGTTGGTTTAGCCACACCCAAGAAGACCATGCACATGTTAGCAGCCGAGTTGGATGAAGAGGCCGAACCAATGCACCGGTTGCAACGAAAGCAAGTGTTTTCTTCAATAAGATGTCACCGTGAGGTGCATGCACACCATCACGGATGACTAAGCTTGGCATCAGCTCACCAGATTCACCATCATGAGCATGTCAAAGAGTTGGTCTCATCACAGCAGACTAAGTGTCAGTGATGTCTTGCAAGGCTTGCTCAAGGCATGTTGTCTCACATGAGTACATGTGCATTGTAATGTTGAGTCAACATGTGCATGTGTAAGTCAAGTGTCAATGGTTGGATGTAATAGTCACAGAGTCGGTGAAGAGTCATGAAGGTAGTTGAACTGTCACAAAGGGGAATGTCAAGGGTGACCCCACTCCTTGCTATAAATAGTCCCTAGTAACTCATTGTATGGGCTTTTGGTCAGCCAAGCTTCTATTAAGGCTATTTTGAATAAGGATTGGATAGTATTGTAATGTGCCTTGGCTTCTCCACTGCATGGAGCTAGTACATCTCTTTAGAGGAGCAAGTGGATGTGGTTGTAACATTCCACTGTTGGGGCTAGCAAGTTTACATGGATGTATTGTATGATTGTGACTTACACTTCTTTATATAATAAGAGCCAACATATTTTCATGCATATGTTGTTATTGTAGTTGGACTGCTCTGGCTTCTTTAATGATATGTGTTGTTTAACTTACCTACTTGTGTATGAGCTGAGTCACATGAAATTACATGAATATTGTTGTTAATGTGTTGCATATGTTGTTAATGTTGTCACCATCCGTGTCAACTGCTCTATTGGACATCAAACAGATATTTCAGTTGAACCTTGCTATAACAACCATCACACTTGTCTTGGACTAATCCGTGAGTGTTGTATGTGTTATTTTACCTTGTATGACGTGACTGTTGCATTCAAGTGGACTGCTCCATCAGAAGTTGTGCATGTCCTTTGTGTTGTGTTTTCCAAGCCGAGTTGGGACTGATCCCTTTCAACCTAGAACTCAACTTCACCTCCTTCCCCTTTTGAAGTGTTGGAACCTCTCATACACCTTCCTTGACTCACTGCATCAGTCACACCCTTGCTGCTGAAAGAGTTATTCTACTTACCTCTATGCGACACTGCGGTCAAAGCATTACCTTACGACCCACTGTTGGGACTCCTACATAAAATGGTCTGAGGTCTAATTGGGACTTCTTTCCAGGGAGATCCCCTTTACATGTTGTTGGGTCCAGCACCCTCAATATTTCTAGTGCTAGAAGGAGGGCCTGATGACAAGCAGTGTCCTCTCATCCAGTTTTGAACCTTTGCATATCCTTCATGGAGTCTTGCAGTATTCTTCCCATGAGGTGTTTTTCGAATCGCAAAGATGTCTCCATCTCGGGGAAGCTTTTCAATCTCTTGTCCACTCACACATATGATGGTGAAGGAGAAGTGGCCTAGCTTGAGCACTTACATAACTTTCTTTCCATGATTTATATGGAAGCTGAATTTACTGACGAATAGGTCGGGTTACTGCTCGCATACACACTTCAAGAATCTCCATTTTGTTGGGTGCTCAGCTTACCAGCTAACACCGTGCACTCATGTGAGCACTTTTGTGATCTTATTGAAGACATGTTCTATCACTTTGATCCAGAAAATCTTGATCAGAAACTGTTACAGCAATGGAGGGCTCCACATGAATCCGTTAATTATTTTTGGCAGTGCTTCCGTGATTTGCAGTTTCAGCTTATGAGGAGCCAGATGAAGTTCACTTATCTCTGGGATCGGTTCGATTGCTTTCTTAAGAAACCTGCCCATCCCAAGAGGAAGCTTTATGTCAAGCCTCACTCAACCTTCTTCATTGATGGAAATGTGCAATCGCATGTGGGAGTAGGCATTGTCTCAACGAACTCTCCACCTCCCTCTCATTCAACATTTCCACCATCACCAAGTGATGCTGAGGATCATGTCCACACATCTATTCATCCTTCACACCCTCCCAACATCACTCCACTCAATTTTCACACAGAGTTGGTTGTGAGTCCTTTGAGTTCCCGTATGCATTCTTTGCTTCAACCTCCTTCTTCGCAATCAAGTGTTCCTCCAGATGATGCTGTCTTGTGTTCATCCATTCCGGAATCTTCACTTGTTGTGAACAAGGAACAACTCATTAACAGAGTTGGTGTTGCACAACCAACATGCAATGTCATTCATGAATAGTATGAGTGGGAGCTTGAAAATCAACACTCGGTGAAGCATGATTCCCTTCTATCCGAGTCCCCTTTGTTCTTTCCTAACCTCTTTGGTGAACTTGCCATCCATGATTTTGCATGTGTATCTTCATACATGGATGCACCAATTGTTGATCACTCCCAGGACTCATGAGATGTTAGTCATCATTTGAAAATGGAGAGGACCAATATTTCATTGGAAATCCACTTGAGCTTTCATCTGCTTTTTCCAGAAACATAGAGGATGAGTTTGTTCACTTTTCATCTACCTCTCTGTTTGATTCATCTAATCATGAGGATGTTGAAGAATTCATTGATTTTTCTAATCGTGGCGGCCGTGATCCATTTTCTTCCATTTTTGATCATGATCATGAATCTGTCACAGTTGATCTTTCGAAGCCACCAGTTTATGATGATCTACCTAATGATGAAGTTGAGACACCCAAGATTGTCGAGGCACTCCAGCCCAAGCTGATGGTTATGTCAGGCCCTTGCTCTCTTGGGGTTAGTCTCACTTCCGATCATGAAATTGTTCAATCACCCAAGGCTCCTCGTCACTCGTCTGTATGAATTGAAGATCCACCTCACACACAGATCACACTTCCTCCACTCGAACTGCATGATCCCATTGCTTATGCATTGGAGGAGTCTTACATTGAAAGTGATCATTCATGACGCAAGTTATATTTGTTTCTTTCATTTGCTTGCATGTCTTAGTTAAGAGTGTGCTTTTGCTTCAAGGTTGCACGTAGTGTCACATAGCACCATGATAAGTCCACAGACTGTCCGTCATGCACATGCACTCACTTATGTCCCGTGGGCACTTTGAAACATGAAGTGTGGCTATCTTCACTGTTATATATTTCTTATATGTTGGTCCGCATGACTAGGTTACTCGTGAACCAAGCCTTCACCCACATGGGTCTACCAATGCGCCGGTGGCTACATTGGAAGTATCACTTCATGTCATCAGGCCCATGTACTATTAGTGTAGGAGTAGGAGTAGCGTTTGCTTTCATTTGTTTTCTTGCATGCTTGTTTTCTTACGTGCTTTGTTTGCTTGTTTGTTTTCTTGGTTGTTTTTTTACTTGCTTCGCTTTCATTTTTGCTTCTACTCTTTCTTTGATTTGTTGATTGTTAGTTATTTCACTTGTTTCGTTCATAGGTTACTTTTACATGAAGTCATGTATGACTCCTGAAGCGAGCTGGGTAAAGTACAAGAAGGCTTGTACATCTATCACTACTTGGTTATCTGTCATCTTTCCTTTGTATGATGAGCTTCTTACATTTAGTCCATGATACGTCAAAGGAAAATACGTACTGTTCGAAGTGAACCTTGGTGTAAACACAACACTTACATGCTAACTAGCGTCACCTTCTCTAGTTGATTGTTTTTTTGGGTTAGCCCTTGTCATCTCATTCAAGTAGACTAAGGTAAGGGGGAAAACCTTAACAGGCATGTCAAAGATACAATAAAATACTTCTCTGCTGGAACAACCTCTTCTGCACTCAATAAGGCAAGATCCCTCTTCTACCTCTGAAATTAATAAGTGCTATGCACAGTGAAAAATGAAAAAATGAAAAGTTAAAAATTCAAAATGAAAAATGAAAAAGTTGAAAGAAGAGAAAGGCTTCCTGCGCAGGGAGGTGATGGAAGTAACTCTGCTGGGGTACTGACCAGGCTCGCTAGTAGTGGAGCCATGCTTCTGTTCCTATGTGACTCCACTGGGCAACTGTCCAGGCCTACTGGCAATGGACCAACACCAGAGATGAAACTAAGACTTTGACGACTATACTGTTTGTGCACCTATATACCCCTCAACCCCAATGGAAACAACTATGTTGTCTTGGCTTGGAATGTGTGTTAATTGACCAAGGGCTTGGTATATGCTACATATTACAGCCAAGTTAGTGTGAAACCAAGATGATATAAGAACTGAACAATACTTGCAGAGGTGTTAGACTTGCTTTTCACAAAAAAGGTCCATGGAGAGAGCTGGAGTTCTACCAGTGTATCACCAAGTGTTGTAGTAGCTACAACCACCCTCCAAAAAATTTTCCTTAGCCTGTTTTGGAGCCTCCCTATCAACCCTACACTGCACTTTGTCTTGCTTCGTCAAGTACTCAAGCTTCAATTGTTTTCCTCGCACAAAGGCAGCCTGTCGATCACAGTTGATCCATCCCCCCCACAGGCTACTTGCCTGGACTTGGTCTAGTTTCAGGGTGAGTAGCTTCCCCTTGAAAATTGCACATTTCTATATGGAAACCAACCTTCCCTCCAAAGATTGTGCAATCATCTCTGATAGCTTGCTGGACTCCAGGATTGTGCAATCTTGCCAACCAACCCTCCTAGCAAGATTTGCGCAAATTTTCCCAGCAACAGGCTATTCAACCTAGGATTTGCATAAATTTGGGTAGGAGTCAACTGCTCCAAACAAAAATTACATAAACATCATAAACAGCCAGCCTAGCTCCCAACCAAAAATGTGCATGTTTCTCAAGCAGTCGAGCAATCTCTTGCATGTTCAACTGAGTTGACTAGTTCCCTCTGGGACTGCGCAAAATAGACTTGCATGCATGGGCTACTTTTCCCAAGGCAACATGCAAAGGAATCCCTTGTCTCAGGGATCTATGTTTAGTAGTTGGAGGTTACATGCAAGGAGAAATTCTGAAACCTCCCACCAAGTGTCGCTTCCCCTAGATTCATGGCATGTGCATCACGACCTCGATGTTATCAAAAATCATCAACTGGATGCTGCAAAGCTCATTCCTTACATCAGCCTTACAACTATAACATCCCACATCACATGTAGGAGAAGTTGGGACATTCAACTCATTTGTTTTGGGGTAAGCCTGCTTCCCATGCCTTGTGCTACATTTTTGTCACTTTTTGTGTTTTCGCTTGTAGGAGTATTGTTTGCTTTATTTCTTTGAATGCTTGTTATCGTTTACTTATATTCTAGCTTTTCCTAGCTCTGATTCAGTTTTCGTTTCTATCTCACTGCTGTCGCATGCATGAAATTGTTTTGCACGGATGTTCGCCCATTCGGCAAACTCACCCACATGCTTCTTTACCTATTTGATAACTATTTCATTCATGTTTTGCATGCACTATCATTCACTTCTACTATCACTTAGTGTTACCATGCATTTACTGTCTTAGTTGCTTTTAGTTGTTCATTGGCAAGTTGGGCCAACCTTGGCCCAGACTTTGCCTTCACCAAAGTTGCATTATGAAATCTAGGGAAGGAAGGCTTACCTTCCTCTCCATATTTGCACATTTCTGCCCAACACTGGCCCCTAGGACTGTTTTTCACATTTCTGGAGGACAGTGGCTTCTTGGCCCAAGAAATTGCACAAATCTGTCTTTGGGCCAGCAATCCTTCCCAACTAGAATTGTGCATTGTGTAATCCTAGTAGTCAATAGCCAGACTGGACTATGCATTGTGTAGTTCTAGCAGTCATCTAGTCTTCAATGGCCTAGACTGTGCCTTGAGTAGTGTTGGCAGTCGGTCTCCTGACCTCCCGGCCGAAATTGCGCAACCTTCATGATCATTCATGCAGGTATGTTGCAAGTCAGTTCTCATGTTCATTTTGGTTTTCGAATAACAGATTGATTGCTATGAGTGTTTCCATGTCTCCAGGTATCTCAGATGTTCATCTGCCTCTCAGCAGTACAGGTACAATGGTTTCCAGGAGAGCAGAGACAAAGACACCGTATAGACCACGCTTGGGGATGCAGTCAATCAACTGTCTATGAGCTTGCCTACTCACCAAGACATTAAGTTATTCATAGAGAAGGACATCAAGCAGTAACATCACAGCAAGAAACATCATGAACAGTAGCTGAAGGCAACATATCAAATGCAGTGAACACAGAGAATGCAGCGATTGCAAGAGGAGGGTTGTTGACAACAAAGAGGTGGAACAAGGTTGCAAGCTCAAGCAAGTCCATTGATGATGAAAGCAACTTTGGAGACTCCAGTTATGGAGTTATGGCACGACATGAAGATCATGCAAAGGCAGAAGATGTAACAAAGAAGGAGTTGTATGTGCTGAAGCAGCAAATCAGGAAGAACATGAAGCTCAGTAGATAGATGAATGAGTTGGAGCAGGATTAGGAATAGAAGTGGGCACAACGTGCACTCAGAGATGAAATTGCACCCGAACAAGTTAAAGATCCATCCTAGTAGCTAACACAGAGCAGACATGGTGAGAAGTGTGGTTGATCACATGCAAGGGATTCAACAACATGCATGTCATTGTGCGCACACATGCAATCCAACCCATTCAACACACTCACCAAGGTGAAGACAAGAAGCAAGTCCAAGTGGAGCGAAATAGATACTTCGGCAAGTTGATGCACATGACCACTAGCACACACCTAAAGATCAGCACGGACACTATGCATCAGTGTGCTACTGGTTCAGCCGCACCCAAGAAAACCATGCGCATGTTAGCAAAGGAGTTAGATGAAGGGGTCAATCCAATGCATCGATTGCAACAAAAACAAGAGTTTGCTTCGGTAAGATGTCACCATGAGGTGCATGCACACCATCACGGATGACCAAGATTGGCATCAGCTCACCAGCTTCACCATCACAAGCATGTCAAAGAGTTGGTCTCATCACAGTGGACCAAGTGTCAGTGATGTCTTGCAAGGCTTGCTCAAGCCATGTTGTCTCACATGAGTACATGTGCATTGTAATGTTGAGTCATGTCAAATGTAAGTCAACTATCAATGGTTGGATGTAATAGTCATAGATTAGGTGAAGAGTCATGAGGGTAGTTGAACTGTCACAAATGGGAATGTCAAGGGTCACCCCACACTTTTCTATAAATAATCGCCCATAACTCATTGTATGGGCTTTTGGTTAGCCAAGCTTCTAATAAGACCATTTTGAAGAAGGCTTGGATAGTATTGTAATGCGCCTTGGGTTCTCCACTACACGGAGCTAGTACATCTCTTTGGAGGAGCATGCGGGTGTGGCTGTAACATTCCACTATTGGGGCTAGCATGTTTACATGGATGTATTGTATGATTGTGACTTACACTTCTTTATATAATAAGAGCCAGCACATTTTCATGCATATGTTGTTATTGTAGTTGGACTGCTCTAGTTGCTTTAATGATATGTGTTTTTTAACTTATGTACTTGTGTATGAGCTGATTCATATGCAATTATATGAATCTTGTTGTTAATGTGTTGCATATGTTATTAATGTTGTCACCTTCTATGTCTACTGTTCTTCCAAAAATCAAATAGACCTTTCACTTGAACCTTACTGTAACAACCGTCACACTCGTCTCAGACTGATTTGTGAGTGTTGTATGTATTATCTTACCTTCTATGATGTGACTGCTGCATCCAAGTGGATGGCTTTGTCGGAAGCTATGCATTTCCTTCGTGTTGTGTGTTCCTAGCCGAGTTGCGACTGATCCTTTTCAACCTGGAACTGACCTTCACCTCCTTCCCCTTTTGAAGTGTTGGAACCTCTAATACACCTTCCTTGACTCACTGCATCAGTCACACCCTTGTTGCTGACAGATTTATTCTACTTGCCTTTGTGCAACATCGCGGTCAAGGCATTACCTTACGACCCACTCTTGGGACTCCTACATAAAATGGTCTAAGGTGTAATTGGGACTTCTTACCGAGGAGATCCCCTTGACATGTTGTCGGGTCCAGCATTGTCAAGAAGTAGTTAGCCAAAACTCTATGAGAACTTTTCAACTTAAGCTAAAGGAATTAAAAGGGAAAATAAAATATTAGAACACATCTGATTTTGGCAAGATACATCAGGAAAAATGAAGGTTGGAGGAACCTATGGAGACAATCCAAAAAAAAATCATCCTGGAAGGGTGAATCAAAGATCTTGTTGTTTAGGAGGGAGGGTTTATCAATGACCTTGAAAAACTATGAAAATAGGAGGAAATCAATATCATGTGGAGGAAAAAATCAAGAGTTCAATGGCTTAAAGTGGGAGAGTACAAGACAAAATTATTTCACAGAACCATGTTGAAGCATAGGCAAGTTAATTGTATATTTTCTCTTAATGGAACTGACGGTCGATGACTTTTGCAACATGAAGAGATCTCAGAAGAGTTGACTGAGCATTTTCAATCCCTGTTCACGGAGCCCAAAGTGGATAGGAGTGACCCCATCTCTAGAATCAGATAGTGCATCCCAAAAGTAATCTCGAAAGATCGAAATGGGGCTCTCATGAGGGTGATCCTTATTCAGAGGTGGAAGAAGTTGTTCAAGTACTTACTGCAAAAAAATCTCTAGGACCGGATGGATTCACTTCTAAATTCTTTAAATCAGGATGCCACTTTCTTGGAACAGAATTGCAAAAACTAGTGGAAGACTCTCACTCCTCTAAATGACTTCAGTTAGGGTTGAATGCAACATTTCTCACACTTATTCCAAAGAAAGGTTTGGCATACGATCCCAATGGTTTCTTTCTAATTTCCCTTTGTAATGTTATATATAAAATAATTTCAAGCATTATAGTCCAAAGGTTAAAGCCCCTTATGAAAGAGATAATCAAGCAAGAGCAGTCTAGTTTTGTGAAAGGTTGGAAGATCATGGATGGTATACTGGTGGCCCATGAAGCATTTCACTCTCTATCCTCCTCCAAATATCTAGGTATGCTTATCAAACTTAGTCTCTAAAAATATTACGATTACCTGAAATGGAATTATCTTTTGTCAATGCTTGAAGCTTTCGATTTCTCCCCCTCCTAGATCAATTGGGTCAAATCTATGATTGTAACTCCCTTTTATTCCATCCTGGTCAATGGATCTCCCTCCCATCCGTTCTAGGGGTCATGAGCCATTCAAAAAGGGGATCCTATACCCCCCTTCCTTTCCATCATAGCAATTGAAGGATTGAGCATGCTCATAAAGGCTGCGGAGGAGTCCCGATCTCTGCTGGGTTTAAAACTTTCCTAGGACACCCCTCCTATCACTCACCATAAATTTGTAGATGAAAATATGTTATTTGGTAAACCAACCTGAAAGAGGCTAGACAATTTGGCTCTATCCCTAAAGAGTTCTAGCAGGCATTGGGCACTTTGATCAATGTTGACAAATCAGATATCTTCTTTTTCAAAACAACCAAGGGTGAAAAGCCATCTAACCTGAACCCTTGGCTTTAAAATTGGCTCACTCCCAAGCACATATCTCAAGGTCCCTTTGGTTTCAAATTCCCTAAAGTTAACACACCGTAAAGACATGCTAAATCATGTAGATCGAAAACTCTCTAGCTAGACCTTTAGAGTCTTGAACTCTCCTCAATGGCTTGTTCTTTTGAAAATCGTTCTTTAGGCTCTCCCAATATATCATCTCTTGACCCTTAAGGTCCCTTGAAGCATATACAAGGATCTAACAGCGAAATTTATGAAATTCCTCTATTAAGGACCACATATCAGGCATAAATGGGATCTCATAGCCTGTGATAAGTTGTGAACACCAAATATCTATGGGGGTCTTGGCCTCAAGGATCCCGAAATATTGTTGCATGCTCTTAGGGCCAAAGTTTGGTGGAGGTGGTTTCACGGTGGTAAGGAGATATGGAAGGTGATATTGTCATTTAAGTATGGTACTTTTTGTCAGCAGGATCCTCTGAATGCCCACCGGAACCTACCAAATGGATCTTCCATCTGGCACCAGGTGAAAGAAAACCAGGCTTTGATACAGGACCATGACTTCTAGGAATTCAGAGATGGATGTAAGGCTAGATTTTTGGACGTGGAATGGAAGAAACACACCTGATTAACCTTAGAGGACAGTCTTTGGTACACTCAAGCTTTCACCACTCACCCAAGAGTAGAGAAATTAAAGGAATTTTGGAACGACACTAAACAGATGGAAAGTGGCAACAATAGAAGTCTTCAGAGCACTGGCCAGCTCGTGGTCCACCCCTAGATTTGGAGGCTCTCATATTGATCCTCTAACAACACCCTATTCTCACTATTGGGGAACCTGACAAACTACGTTGCGGTCATCTCCCAAAAGGTATGTTTTCTCATAAAGAGGCTTATTTGATTCTATCCATGTCAGGTGATCAAGCTCTGGACCCCTTATGGAAATAGATATGTTACTCAAATCTATGGTGAAAGGTTTAATTATTTCTCTAGTTATTCGGGCAACGTAAGATTCTGACATGGGATAAAATTATGAAAAAAGGGTTTTGTGGTCATTCTCGGTGCCCTCTGTGTAGTAACGAGGAGGAAAATACTGACCATTTACTAAACATTTTCTCAAAAGCATGATAGATCTAAGACTGGATAACCTATCTATTTTGGGCAAGCAACTGTTTAGAAAATAGTTTGAAAGAATCACTTGAGATGTGGCATTAGAACTTCTTTAAAAACTCCATTGTCAACAAGGCATGATGTATCTCTTAAGGATTTTTCCTCTGGAATCTTTGGAAAGCAAGAAATCGAGCAGTATTCAACTAAGAAAACATACTGACTGACCAAACGGTAATGCAAAATATCAAGGAAACCATCTCCATTTCTTGCTAGATGGAGGATGATTGGAAAGCGGAAGGAAGGGAACATGAAATTTTGATAGAGTTACATCTAAGTCTAGACTGCACTCCTTTGGGACCTACAAACCTCCAGCATATGAGGGATCGATCACCCAATGCCTTTCTTCGACCTCCTCGGGGATTCTGCAAACTCAACTTTGATGGCACCTCTATACTCAACCCGAGACTGTCAGGTCTCGGGGGAGTAATCCACAATGACAGGGGGAAAGTGGCGAAGCTCTATGCAACCATGTGTGGTAGTTTGACCAATAATGCTGAATTCCTAATGATTAAGAAAGGATTACAAACTGCTGTGGAATTAGGAACAAGAAAGATGCAAGTGACAGGCGATTCAAAAATCGCAATCACCATGCTGCATATATTAATCAATAAGTGTCCTCTAGAAAGAGTGATTAATATTTGGTGGCTTGAGACTATTGGTGAACATATTCACTCTAGGTTTCCCTCCTTTTAATATGTAATCATTGAGCACATAGATCAAGAAGGTAACAAACCAGCTGAAAAACTTACAAACTGGGGTAGTGTACATTAGTGTCAAGAACTGATCCTGGGCTAGCCTCTACCCCCACAAGATATGAGCCTAGAGGAATTTTGAAGGATTGTGACTTTGGAAGAGGCCTCCCTAATGGGGGTGATTAACCAAGTTTATATTGTTCCCAAAGGAACATGTACGATTTCATGAGGGGCGCGTGGCCGCAGGTGTGAGGACTGGCCTCCCCATCCTCTCTATGCACCTTGTGTAGGGGAGCATATATTGAACCTTGTGTGATATTTCATTCCATCTTGGATTTTGTAAGAGCTGACATCTGTTGGAAATTTATGGAGTGTGGCGAGGTCTGTTATCATACATTCGGAGATTGGCTATGGTATGGAATTGGTAATGCAATTTATGAGAAGGGAAGTGATTTTTTCCATGGGAACCCTATCTAGATGAGATGGCGTCTGAGTCATTGATTTCCCCTCCTTCGCTTACAGGTGTGCATTCTTGTCAATTATTAGTTTGGTTCTCGATTTAAGGTTTTTATACACAGGAAAAGACATACTTATTTGATTCTGGTTGTGCTTTGTTTGTGTCATGCCAAAAGGTAACTCCTCAAATGAACTATGTTTATTCATTTAGATTGTTCATAGTTAATATACATGAGGGGGTGACTCTTGGGTTTCACCTACTGATGACTCTTCCTTTCCTATTATTTATTATTTAAATTATTTACAACTTTTCACCCAATCCCCATGATTATGTGTCAACATTCCCCCCTTAATCTAAAGGGATGTTGGTGAGTCCAAGCATCATTCTAAATCTTTCAATATTTTCTCTTCCAAGTGTTTTGGTGAAGATATCCTCAATCTACTCATTAGTGGAACAGTGGCGTAGATGGATTTCCTTGGCCTCAACATGATGTCGAATCAGATGGTATTTTGTATTGATGTATTTCGTTCGATCATGGAACTTTGTGTTCTTTTCCAACTTTATTGCAGAGGTGTTGTCAATCATTAGTGGAGTTGAATGTACTTGTTTTACCTGAACGTCTTCCAAAATTTTCCTGAGTCACATAATTTCTTTTCCTGCCTTAGCTGCGACCACATATTTTGCCTCTATTGTGGAATCTATTGGAACTGATTGTTTGCGTGATCTCCAGGAGACAACTTCTGATCCAAGACTCATAGCATAACCAGAAGTAGATACCCCTATTTCTTTGTCTCCATCGAATTCTAAATCAAAGTATCTAATCAAGATGAAGTCGCCCACCTGTGTATACTTGATTCCAAAGTCTTTAGTTTCCTTCAAGTACTTTAGAACTCTTTTTGCAACAGACGAATGTCCCTCACAAGGCTTTTGCATAAACCTGGTGAGGATTCCAACAGTAAACAAAATGTCTAGTCTGGTAGTAGTCAGGTAGTTGATAATTCCTACAAGCTATCTATACTTTGCTCCATCCTCAAATTCTTTTCCTTCAGCAGATGTGAGCTTTAAGTTTTGTTCCATTGGAGTAGTTAGAGGATTGCACTAAGCCATGCCAAACCTGTTCAATAGATCTCCAATGTACTTCTTCTGAGAAAGGAATATAGACTTTGGATGTTGAGTTACTTCAATACCGAGATAGCAATGAACATAGCCCAAATCAGTCATTTCAAAGCCTTTCCTCAATTCCTTCTTTATCGATGCAATGTAGCTATTAGTGTTCCCTATCATCAAAATATCATATACATATACCACAAGATATTCAATTGTTTTGCCAACTTTCTTGATAAACAAAGTTGCATCATCAAGATCATAATGTTTGAAATTGAGTTTCAAAAGATGCTCATTTAACCTTTCATACCAGGCTCTTCGTGCTTGCTTGAGGCCATAGAAGGATTTCACAAGTTTTCATAATTTATGTTCATGTCCTTCATAAAAAATCCTTCAGGCTGGGACATGAAAACATTCTATTTTAGATCTCCATTTAAGAAAGCAATTTTTACATCCATTTGATGGACTTTCCATCTGTTCTGAGCTGCTAGGCAAAAGAGTGTCTGGATGGTAGCCCATTTTTCTGTGGGGGAAAAATTATCCTCATAATTGACCCTTCCTTCTATGCAAAACATTTTTCCACAAGCCTGGCTTTGTTCTTGTCAAGTGATCCATCAACTCTATATTTGTTCTTGTAGAGCCACTTTCATCCAATTGGTTTGGTTCCCGGAGGAGGATCAACCAGCTTCCAAGTGCCATTCTTTATCAAGGCATCATACTCCTTTTTCAATTCTTCTTTCCATTCATCATGAGAAGAGGCCCCTTTGAAGGAATTTGGTTCAAAATCTATAGACAAATTCAATTCACAATCTTAAGAAACATCCATATCAATAGGTGAATCGGAATCATCTACATCACCTCCATTTGTCCTGGTTGAATTTCTTGTTCCTGTCTTTCCAACTTCATTAGGATGAATACTTTCAAGTTTCTTTGTCATCCACTTTGGGGGACCTTTATAAGATGATCCAGACTACTCAGTTGATTGAGTTGTGACTGAATCAAGATTGACTCTCCCAATTCTGTCAATCACATCACTCAAAGTATCATCAGTGGTTGGAGTTTCATGTGGGGGAGAGAGTGCTTTAGAAGAAGATTCCATAGATTGGTCCAGTATAGGAATCCCCCCTTCAAGATGTGGAATCTAATTATTAAATTCTTGAATCATTTTTTTTTTGCGAATCTATCCAAGCGATCAAATTTCTGTTCACCAACATTGTCATCTTTGGAAGATTCAAGAAAGATTACATCTCTATATACAACAAACCTTTTATTAAATTCATCATAGAGACAATATGCTTTGGAGGTGTTTGAATACCCCAATAAGATACACTTACAACTCCTTGCACCAAGTTTATTTCTATGTACTTTTGGTATCAAGGCATAACAGGTGGAACCAAAGACTGTGATATGCTTTGCCGAAGGAATGTGGCCATACCACATTTCATAAGTAGTCTTGTTTCTAATAGCATTAAATGGACACTTTTTCTTTACATATACATCACATAGAGTTACATCAACCCAAAACATCAATTTTACATTCTTGAAAAACATCACAAAACATACCATATTTAAGATTTTCCTATTCATTCTTTCAGATACTCTGTTCTATTGGGGATTATAAGGCACAATTTTTTGAGGTTTGATCCCATGTTCATGAAGATAGTTTTCAAATTCATTTGAAGTGTATTCTTTTCCATTATCAATGCGAATAGAGCCAATATGAGATTGTGCATCATTTTCAATCCATGTATGAAAGTTCTTGAATGTTTGAAAAGCATCAGATTTGTCCCTCAATAAATAAACCCAACACATTCTAGTGTAGTCATCAATAAATGTCATCATATATTTATTTCCATTTGTAGAAGGAAAAAGCATTGGACCGCTTAAATTTGAATGAATGAGTTCAAGTTTTCTATGTGCTCTGGAATGTGAATCATGAAAAGATTGTTTGCTATGATTTTCTAGAATGCAAGCATCACATTGTTTAAGTTTCCTAGGAATTGGAGGAAAATCAGTAACACCATTTTTCTACAACAAGTGAAGGTTGTGATAGTTCAAGTGTCCGAATATATCATGACATAATAGACTTGATGGAAATCTACCTTCATCATAATGATAATTGTATGAGAAATTGTGTGCACGAGCAGAGGTACCTTGCAGCTTGATAAGCCTTTCTTCTTCTATCCCCGTAATGACAAGTGAGTAATCTGATTCTTTTCTCAAGTCAACCTTGCCATCAAACATATGAATGGAGTGTCCTTGCTGGTGGATGTGGACAAAGGACAACAAGTTTCTCCTCAGATGTGGGAGATATAAAACAACATGCAGAAAAAAGTCTGGAAGACCAAGCAATTTGAGCCTAATTGTGCCAAGCCTTGATGGCTTGAGCTTTCATTTGTCTACAACCAATAATTTTTCCAAGAAGCAAGTGAATCATTAAACAAGTCTTCATTTACTCCAATATTACAATGTGCCAGAACATAGTGAGCGGATTCAGGTGCTTTACCTTTCTCTTTGTCATTAGCTTTACCTTTGCGTTGATTTCTTTCCTATTGAATTCTATCCCAAGGAAACTTGCATGTGGATGCATCATGTGATCCATCTCTATTGCAATGTATGCAATGAAATTCAAACTTTTCTCCTTGAGAGTGTCTGCCCCCTTGCCTCTGAAATTTCTTCTTCCTCTTCCTCTTCGACCACCTCTTCCTCTTGAAGAATCTTGAGAAATATTCTTCTCTCTATGTGCAAGACACACAACCTCTTCAGAAGACTGAGGAGTTGTCTTCTTCCCAAACTATTTCTCTCTCTCAGCAAATTTATTCACAAGGGAGTCAAAGGTAATTTATTTGAGGTTTCCATTTGCTTGAAATGACTCAAGATAATTTGAATAAGCAGGATAAAGTGCCTTGAAAAAAGCTATCAGAGGAATGTCTAGTTCAACATTAGTGACTTTGATATCATGCATAATAGATTTTACTTTTGATGCAAGAGAGAGAGGAACATCATTTTGTAATTCAAAGTCGAACAATTTAATCATGAGTTGAACAACTTCAAGCGTAGAGTGTGAGTCATAGAGTTCCTTTAATTTTTGTAAGGCTTTGAAAGCATTTGAAAATGGTGAAATATGGTGAATCATCTCTTCATTTATAGATGCTGCAATCAAGGCATAGGCCTTGTTGTTCTTATTTTCCCAAATGACGAATTCCTTGTCCGAGGTAGGCTTTTCTAGTTCTTTGTCTCCTTCTCCAACACAAACCCCTTTCCATAGCTCATTAAAAATGAGAGTGTGTTTGACATTCTCAGACCATTCAGGATAGTTCTCCTTCTCGTTGAGAACCACTCTCACAATAGATATCAATGAATGCATTGTCAAATTTGTGTATTGTAGAAAAATACTTATGCTACAAAATTTTACTCCTAATGGTAAAAGAAATCTAATTCTAATACATGGCATAGGTTTATTTGAGGGAGGTGTTATCTGGGGGAAGGTGTTATTGGAGGTAGGTGTATATGGGGTAGGGGGTATGTGTTGGCCTATATAGACAATGTTATTATGAACCGAGCATATTATGGAGACAGTGTTAACTTTGTGCTAATGAACCAGGAGAGGGAGGAGGATGAACAACATGCATATGGAGGAGGGACACCAGTGTTAAAAGAGTTGTGATGTTCCAAACACTAGAAGCATATGGGGGAGAGATGGTTAACGTATATGGAGAGCGGTATACGTATGCAGAGAGAGGTATAGGTATGTGGAGAGCAGTATTAAGTATACAAAGAACGTTATATGAATGGGGGCTGTATGGCCCTGTACTAGAGTGGTAGTGTGGTTTTTACATTTACGGTGGTAAGTGGGCAGTATGGTGCTAAGTTGGATGCAACAACAGTAAAAATACAATGTTAGATATTAAAAAAAAATGCATGAGACAACAGTGTATGTTAACAGTATATATAAAGACCGAGAGAACTTAAAACATAATAGGAGCTGAAGCATAAAGGGGCTTAATTTCCATCATTATTTTCAATGCTTGTGAGTACCCTAGAGATCATGTTCTTTAAATTGATCTCCATTTCAGAAATCCTATTTTCCAAATATACAAGCTACTCTTCCAATGAGTCCTATAGTTCGTTTATCCGGTGTTCCAAATGTTGCAACAAAAACAGGAAAAATGATTTCAAGCCAAACCTCAACATTGTCACAGTCATAGCACCACGCTTCCACTTTCATACTCTCAAGCAATGCACAGACTCACTACTCAGTCTTCAATGATCTCTGATATATTTCACTGTACAGTAGAATAAAAGAAAACTAGCACTCATAGTGGATGTTCAATGCATTTCTAGAGAATTTTAATGCATATAAGATGATGGTAGAGATGATCAGATATGATAGACTGCAAAAAATGGTAGAAGGGAGTTACAAGGTAGTGAGAGAGAGGCCAAAAATGGTGCTAGCTCTGATACCATGTCATGCCAGGAGGTAACTCCTCAAATGAACTATGTTTATTCATTTAGATTGTTCATAGTCATATACATGAGTGAGTGACTCTTGGGTTTCAACTCCTGATGGCTCTTCCTTTTCCATTATTTATTATTTACATTATTTACAATTGTTCGCCCAGTCCCCATGATTAGGTGTCAACAGTTTGTCCTATTGGGGTATGGTTTTATCTCCTTCGTGCTTGAGTGGAATTGGATATGCTACTTCTAATTGTCCTTTCTTGGGGTCTTGTCAGGCTTCACAGTGTTTTTGGAGTAGATACATGGGTTTCTATTGTTTGCGAGGTTCTCTTTTGGGATTGAAATGGTGAATTTCACATGGTTGTGGTAAATTTTTGGTCCTCTGCATTAATTCTGGACCAACTGGTAGTCGTCACACCGATGAGGGTGGTGTGTTTTTCCTTAGTGATAGTTACAGTTTGGAAATCACATCGTTGTTAAGACTTTTTTCATCCTTGTGGTGTTGGGTTGATCATCATGCATCCACTTCTCTATTTGGCCCACTCCTTGTGCCAAATTAAGCCCAATTCAGTTAAATTTGTTGGTGGTGGGAGTCTCTCACCGTTGGAATTGGCATCCCATCCCAATAGCTCCAAGTGAGGAGGTAACAGAGGTGTTCGCATGGGTAAGGCAGGCTGTGGTGGTCGAGGTGGTGGTAGGGCAAGCCTCTTTAGTCAGGTGGGTTCCGAAGTTTGTGGGTAGTAGTTGGGGTGGCTCGATAACTGAACATGGGCGTTGCACACTATGGGGTCAACATAGTGGTGGGTCAACTTGTCGCGATGAATTGGGGAGACAAGTGATGGCTCACGTCATGTGGGACATGGGAAGTGGCAGACCTACTCTGTTGAGCATATTTAAGATTTGATTCAATTAGTTCTTGAATGCCTAGAAACCTTAGAGTGGATGAGGCAGGTGGAACACACTGATATAATGGCTACTTTGAACAAAATGCATTATTTTCAGTGCGATGTATGAGAGTGCTTAGTGGTGGTCTAGTGGGGCCAGGACATGTTATCCGAGAAAGTAGAGAATTTGGGGGCCTTAATGACCCATTTCAAAGAGCACATTCAATGGTCCTTCCATCCTCCTCCTCATTAAGGAACAACTATGGACAACCCAACCCCCATCACGTCTGACGACTAGCATGGTTACACATGTGTTTTACTTGTTTTGTTCATTTACTAGTGCTTCTAGCCTCTTAGGTTGTGGACTATGTCTCTTGATGTTTTTATCTTTCTCTATCATAAGATGACAACGGTAGTCAACAAACCTGTCAGGGTGAGACTACCTGTGCTCTACTACTGATGTACCCTTTTTTGGAAGAATGAATAAAATCTTGATTTACAAAAAAAGTACTCCTAACAATTATATCTTAATTAGGTCTAATAATATTCTATTATTTCTCTAGATATAAATCTATCCTAGCATTTTATTATAAATAGAGAAATTTTTACTCTCTACAAACATGAACATTTCATCATCATCACTATTTTCTTATGACTCTTCAGCTCCCACATTGAGTTGACATATTCTTTATCCATATTTCTCATTGTAATTAGTGAGAGAGAGATCAACTGTTGAAGCATAGGGAAAAAAAGAACCCACCCCAAGGAGGGGGATGCTTTAGACCTAACTCTACATTATTGTCCACCAGGTGTAATCTTTGATAATAATAAAAATATTTTTATTTTGCATTGGGTATCATTTTTTCATCAGTTATTATATATTTTTAAGTATTTCCAAATAATCTTTTCTAGGGTTTCTAATATTTTTTTTCATATCTAAAGAACATTAGTAGGTTTTCCTTTTATTTCCATGGTTAGTAGGGCCATTGGTCACCAATAGCTAAACTGAAGGCTTTTGGTACACTTCCCAAAATTTTCCATACTAACAAATGATGACCATACTTGGGAGGATCCCACCAACCATGTCCACTCATTTCGTATGTGGTTCTCCTCTAATTCTATCACAGAGGATTCCACCCATCTATGCCTTTTTCAATGCACTCTCACTAGAGCTTCTTGAAAATGGTATGTAGACCAACCACATGCCTCTCATTCCAAATTGGTGACCCTTTCCAATGCCTTTTTATCAACCTTCCCATTACCTCTCTACTATGGCACTAGTAACAAACCATTGACCTTCTTCAGTCAAACTTCTGGCACCCACTTTTCTGATCATGTTCAAGAATGGAATAGAAGGCAAAGCATATGTAAGCTCGAACATTTGAAGAATGTGTCTATATGGATTGCTTCTTGTGAACTCTCTTATTCCCCATTAGTAAATATGTCACTTCACATTTCCCTCAAACCAAGGAAGAAGCTCTCCAAATAGATTTGAAGTATGATATGATCTATGCCCAGTTATGCCATGTATACACTATCCTCCCTAGCCTTCCTACGCCTAATGCTTCATCTAGACCAGGGGAATCTCATGCTGATGACAATGTTATTAGATCAATAGCTTACCAACATCCATGTCCATATCATCAAGAACCTATAGGTTATGGCCAACCTCAGGGGGGGCCTAGTTCCACCTACTCTTATCTCCCCATAATCATTCATGTGTTAACTCCTACTGAGGGAAGAGTATGTCATATGAATTTTCCTATCCACATCATTCAATGCCAAGGCCATTTCTTACTCATCATGGTCACTAAAACGTTGTGAATCTATATTACCCACATGCACTGCCTAGTGCTCTAGCCCCAATGAAACCAACACCTCAACCTCTGCTGCCTCAACAACCTCTGTCACAAAAACCACCTCCTCAAGGCCAATTATATGCTCAATATAATGTTTCCCCTCTCTGAAATCCCAAGAAGTAAACTAAGGGGACAATCAACTAAAATCAACAATCTCAGGGAAATCAAGGCAACCAATGTCACCAATGTAATGCCAAGAAGGGTGAATAGTATAATACTATAACCCAACAATAGGCAGAAATCTAAGCATAATAAGGACCTTTGAAAAAATAAGCCTTGTGATTGTTTTAGTATTTATGGCCATTATACTAATGATTGTCCCCTTCTCCCTCATATGCACAAATCATGGGAAAATCATGAAGCTACCTCTAGAGGGAAGAAACCTATGCCTTCGCCCACACTTCCTTCCATGTAATTGACAGTGCTTGACAACCCATTACCTCACCAAGGATATGTGGACTCCCATGCTGGCCAAAATTCTTTACCTCCTCTCTCTCAATAGCCAGGGAATGGGTCCGATCAAATTCTCACAATGAATTCCAAAGAGGTCAACGTCTAGACTTGGTCATGATAATACATTAGAGGAAATTTTAGCCTAAAAGTGCCCATGAATTTTCATGTAATTTCCATGTAATAATATGTAGACCAATCAAAATCCTTTAAATTTAAAAAGTGGTATGTAAATATTTTGGAGGGAAAAGAAGAAAAACTTCTTCTTCTTTTTTTTTTTAATTGTATTTTTGGCTTGTCTCCTTATACCTTTACTCAAATTTCAAGTGTAGACACTCATTGGATGTGGAATTTAATTCCGCTTCCAATGAGTGTCTACACTTGAAATTTGAGTAAACCTACAAGGAGATAAGCCAAAAATACAATTAAAAAAGTAGTTTTCCTCTTTTCCCTCCAAAATTCATAACTCTTATTTTATTATTTTAACTATTATTTTATTGTTTTTCCTTAGAAGGCCACTTTTAGGCTAAAATTTCCTCTAATGTGATAAACCTCCAAAAACATTAGTGACCGATGTTCAACCTAATGTTTCCACAAAGCCTCTTTCATCACTAAATGGTACCTTAGAAATCCCTCCACCTATGGTATAGGTTCCATAAAAAATCACCAATGGACCTTTACATAGAAATGCTATAAATTCTTGAGCTGCCCACACTTAGAACACAATATATAACTTAGAAAAATCTTTGGATATTATGTCAGCAATGGAAGTCCTACATACATGCTCTTATGAATGAAAAACTCTACTCTATACTTTAGGAATTTTGGACCCTCACATGATTGTGTTATTATTTTTGACGTTGACACTATGGTCCATTGTCACCTTCCTCCCTCTATTGATTTCCAAATACCTGTCTCCATTAAGAATATTTTTGTGCAATAGTGTATCATTGACGAAGGCCCATCCACTTGTGTGATGGTTGATACTATATGGAAACAAATTAGTTCTCCTAACCTTTTACCATCCATGATATTTCTTCGTGCATATGATGGTTTCCCCTCACAAGCCCTTGGTCCCTACCAGAATTGTCCCATCTTAGTTGCCAATGAAGAGATCATGATTGATGTTGAAATTATCGATGCGCCTCTCATCTATAACCTGTTACTTAGTCATAGTTTCATGTATGCCATGAAAGTGGTCACATATTATGTCTTTTGCACCATGAGATTCCCTCATAATGGGAAGATCATCAGCATTGGTCAATTGACATACTACAATCCTCAATCTCAAACATCTCTCTAGAATGGCATATCTTGAATAGCGGGTAACAATTCCATACCTTCTTTGACTGAGATCTCTCTTGGAGTCTATAAATATTCCACATTGCTAGTGGCATATTATGGCCCACCACATGTTCCCAATGACCCTATCTCTTCCATTGTTTGCATGCTCCAAGTGTCACAAGAAACCAAGAAGCAATATGATATGTCTTCCCAATAGCCATCTCCCCAGCAACCTAATCCTCAAGACTCAGCTAGTCCCTCAAGAGGAGTTCCTCCTGGACACCATCCTTTTTGTCAAATACCTTTCTTATTCCTACCACCTAACATTTTTTCCACATCAGTGATGGCTATGCTAAGTCTCCCTAACATGACTTTGCGATACCTATTTGGTACATTGATCCTCTTGCAAACACCACTCCTAATTATCTCAAGCCCTATGTGGCTTTGACTCTAGTACAACTAGTTTCCACCATCCAATTCTTTACATGTCCTCATCCATGGGATCAAATTCTTTAGAATCCTTGGGATCTTCTGAATGTGTTTCTTTAGACCCATCATCTGAAGGCACTTTGGTCTCAACATCAGTGGAATTTGAATCCACTTGTCATCAATCTCCCATAGAAGACATTGTGTATGTGAAACATGTCTCCCATGATGATGATTAGTTCAATAATCCCTTACTTTGAATCCACAAATTTGAACCACATCCACCTTGCGGTCATCACATTCCCACCCTATGTTTGGGTAAGGGGCATACACTTTTGAAATTCTAGGAGAAGCAACCATTATAATGCATCTATTAGTGTCGACTCTAGTATCACTATTATGTAGGTTTTAACCTCGTACATAAATTACCTGCATAAGAATTTTAAAACACAGAAAATAAACAATAGATAAAGCCTAACACATAAAAGAAATATACACAGAGATTTTCCCCTGTATCCCAAAATCGGGACTACCAGATTGATTTTTCATTATGTTCCTTTTAATGTTACAATACATATATATACATGTTGAAGCATCCAATACCATGGACCAAAAACCATCACGCCCAAAAACATGTGCGAAAACCATCCACAAAACCATAGGTAGGTTCACCCACCTAATATAGGGTCCAAAAAAAATTTCCGTGGGGTGCTTTCCCAGACCCCGTAG
Organism: Pinus tabuliformis; assembly: GCA_031772625.1. Taxonomy (NCBI): domain Eukaryota; kingdom Viridiplantae; phylum Streptophyta; class Pinopsida; order Pinales; family Pinaceae; genus Pinus; species Pinus tabuliformis. The sequence continues at coordinate 520,832,651 of CM062804.1, read as the reverse complement.
AGGGGGCCTAACCATCCCCCTCAAACCCCCTGTGACCACCTTACTGTGCAATCGACGCAACGAAGGGGGGCTCAGCCCCCCCTCTAACCCCTCGGTTCACTAAGTAGGCTAGTCTTGGAAAGAATATAACACAACCCAACATATTATTTGCTAATGCAAAGAACTTTTGAAGTCCCATATCATTCCATATCACCTTGGGGATAATCCACTTAATCATTCCTACATCTTACATCAACAACTCAATCCATTTGACATTGTTGTTGAACCCTAATGTCCTCTAGGTGAGAATTAGTTCATTATATCTAAATCCACTCTTTCGTATGGTGACACCATATATGTGAACCCAGAAATTTAGTCCATTTGATCCACATATACAGTGCAAAAAAATATTGGTAATCCACCATTTCCTTTCTCCTATTACATCTGTCCACTCTTCCCATAACAAGACAATCACACTCATAAATGGTGATGAAACAGATAGTACATAACTTTATTATGTACATCCATATAAGTGTTTAGAATCCATTATTCTAAATACATTTAACATGCCTATAACATGCTATATACACATCCAACTGGGGGCATCATTCCAACCTTTGCATACCTAACCATCCCCCTCCATCATCATATGTTGGAGGAAAGTATCCCATGCTTAGGGGCATAATTACGCTCCTGGCCATATTCTCACTTGATTATCATCAATCTTAGCCTATAACACAATGATCTATGTATGGACAATTTTTTTATAATTCTTTGGATAGTTTGTCCTATCACTAGTAGAAAATGGTGAAATTAGTGACTAGGTGACTAAAAATGTTAGTCAGCACAACTTTTCCAAGTGAAATACTACAAAAAATGAGAAATATTAAGAGACCCAACTAAAATTGATTAACATAAATGACTAATTTAGTCCCAAGTTAAAATATTTGACTAGGTAATAAGTAATACTACTAAAAATGACTAATGTGAATGACTTGCCCATGAGGCTTTGTGTTGATGGTGAATGGGTTCACTGTTAAGGCACTCCTTACGATAGGTCACTTGTTCAAATCTCCTGTGGGTGCTTACCTACCCAAGAAAAGACTAATGTGAATGACTAATTTACTCTAGGAACATAAATATGACTACCTAACAAGAACTACAATAGTATGAATTAGTCGTTTATGCTAGTCATTTTAATTGTGTCACTTCAACAATCTAAACTTACAAGTGATAGGGGATTTGAAGGTTGTTATAGATTGGATGAAAGGTTATATTTCCTTATACACTTGTTTATTTGATCAAAGGATGATTAGAATTATGCAACTTATTAGAATCTTTAGGGTTATATCATTTGATCACATTATGAGGAAATTAAATTCAAAGTTTGACAGATATTTATCGAAAATGGGAGTGGGCCAACACCTCCTTTTGCAACACGACATGAGCACCTATATATGTTGCAAAAAACTTTTCAAATTATTTAGTGGGTTTCACATCTATTTCATATTTCTTCTTCATCTTTTAAAGTGGTAGTGACAAGGAGAGGGTATGAACTTTAATCAAGGAATGTTCACTTAGTACCACTACCAATTTTCCTTCATGTAGGTTGTGAAATGTCTCAAGTTTGCTTCATAACTTCTCATGGTTTTTAAGTTACTTGTATAAACCTCTAATTGAGACTACAACCCTCCAACATCTCTAACTATTCAAACTCTTCAAACCTTGTTAGAGTCTTCTTAGACATGCACTCATGCTTGAAGAAGAACATAACACCAACATCCTGAATTTACATGCTCGTTCCCTCTTTTAATGCCTCATTCAAGCCACATTATAACATTTGTTAAAATGAAATGTTCACATATTAAGGAAAAGAACCTACTTTTCTTATAACAACCTAAAGTATGTGAGTGACTAGGAGAGAAATCCATTTTCACAAGATGAAAACATAGGGTCATACAACCCCATTCACACAACAATTTGAATATATTTAACCTAAAGAAGGATATATATCCTACTCCTTCCAAATTTGACATATGAATTTTAAGAAACTAACACTTTTTTTTTAACTATTAAATCCATTTACTATATACTCTATTTTATTTTCACCCTCCTAATTTGCAAGAACACCTAAATGTTTTCGATACAATCAAGTTAAAAGAATTTGTTTGCTTCCAACATCTCACATTTTGCTTTCCATAAACTTTAATAGAAAAATCATTGCATAAAAACATAACCTTAAAATTATATTATTATTATTTTTATTATTATAATAAATACCACCTAATATCACAACCAAAAAAATGTAAAAAACATATAAAATCCTATTAGTTTCTCAAGTACAACTAAAATCAGATGTAAGTGAAAATAAAATATTGTATCTATTATTTTTTCACATTGAAAATTTTAACACTTTTTAAAAATTTAAGCTTTAATTTTGCTTTATAATACCCCTCCCAACCACAAACTTTTCATATGGTGGGAAAATGACATCTATTAGAGTTGTGAATTATGAGCAGACTCAATATCGAGTGCCACCATCGAATCTTCAATGCGTTGATGGCGCCAAGGTATCTTTCACTTTTAACATCAGTGCAATTCTACCTCACATTTAGTCTTCCACACATATAGGAGTACATGCACCTTAACTCTATGTTTCAAAATACATTGGTTTTTTTGCAGCCAAGCTTGTATGTTTAGGATTTAATCTTTGTGTTACATTATGTTACTATTTGCAGGGATCGCATTGGAATTTGATGAGTATGGGAGGTGATTTATCATACTAAAGGAGAAAAAGCAGATGTTTAAGTCAAAGAACACATGTTAAGGTTCAGGGATTTATGAAGTCTAGTGGTTTTAGGTTAAGAAACATGGAGGTATCTATTCTCGTTGTGGTTGGAAATATCTATCTTCTCGAAGCCGCTATCCTCCTCTCAATATATTCAAAACCTAGTGAGTTCATTCCCATATTTTAGTTCATCTTTAAAAGCATGAGACTACCATTCTAGTATAGTTTAGGGTTTTAATTACACTTTAAAAACTATCTCGTCCTCGTTTCCAAACATGAAGCCACATATAAATACCAGATATGACTTTTGTACATTCCATTTGGATCCCAATATGACACTCCAAACTATTTTTCTATGAAAACCAAATCCCAAAAACTAAAATTGCCATCACATTGTGATCCATATGGGTTAAGGCCTCCTCCCTCTGATAAAATCCTCAAGCTTTCTAATTCCATTGTCAATCTATTCCCATAAGAATTATAGTAGAGAAAGCCCTTCTTGAGGGATATCTTGAGGGTGCCTTGCATTGAGATGTTGTTAGTGGAGGTTGCCACAATGATTCCTCAGGTGAGTCTAGCCTTTGGTGTAGTGAAACTTGAGGAAAAACATATGAGGATTGCCCTTTTGGTTGGGATCCATTCTTCTTCATTCTAAAAGGCCATCATGCCATTCCCAATATTTTTAAAGATGACATGGAATCTTTTATATCATTGGTAAGTGCATGTCAGTTAGATTTAAACAATCTTATTCAACATTTACCATTGCATGATGCCCACTTTTGGTTACTTGAATATAACTCCCTTCATTTCAAGTCTAAGAGGTATCTATTAATTGATATGGATGATTGTACCTTGACATCATCAAGATAGGAACATGATCTCTTCATATGATGGAGCACAATTAACAAAAAAATATGAGGTACAATGAAGTGGATTTGAGGTAACACGTTGAAAGAGTGGTGACCGTGCAGTGAGAGCTAAGTTAAGAATATGATGAAGAAAATAAGAAACAACCAACAAGAGACGTTTTTTGTTATATTTGAGGTCATACACCTTTTCCAGTTCAAAGCTAAAAGAGATATCTATTTATTTAGTTAAAAAATAAATATTCCTCTAAAATGTAAGAACATGTCGCATGGATATACATTATACTTTTTGAATTTTCTTTTACTCTTAATTTCCTAAAAACTTTAAGAGTAGCATGAATTCAATCACTGACATGCTTCAATTTACTTTTCCCATAGAGTAACTCTTGGTGATCAGTTGACATATGAGGCAAAGGTAGTTGGATATGATTAAGATAAATATGTAGCAATGTTATGGGGGAATGCCCCAAAAGATAAACTGAGACCCATGCCAGTTGGAATCTTCATAGATATTTTAGACTTTAGTAGGCCAAAAAGTGTATGAAATTGGGAATCGAGTGAGTTTCCTTTTTCTCATTCTATTTAATTTCACCTAGCTCATTCTACCATCAAGTACTTCTTCACTTCTATAGTTTGCATTTGGCTTGTCTTAGATATATGTTTGTAGCTTAATGTATAAACACACAATGCATTTTAGATCTAATTTACCAATGGAGATATTGATTTCAGAAATGCAAAACTACTTGTTTTCTCTAAAATGTGATGCAATATTTTTTTGGATTTCTTTAAGACATCAAAATATAGAATCAAATATGTAGAGAAAGGGGGATTTAGCTCAGTACCATGCCAATCTTGCTAGGTGTAAAATGTAATTGACTTAGTTCTATAATCATTGAAGTCACACATGTAATTATATTATATATTTAATTTGTTTATATAAAATTGAGGAGTGCATTTGGTAAATAAGTGAGGCATATGCAGTGTTTTTAAAATGATTATTTTATTTCACTGGATGGAAGCTCATATAATCCTCATGTGATGTTTTGAAGTGTATTTTAGTACCCATTCTCTCTTGTCTGTGCATATGCTCATGTCCATCTTGTGTTACTTTGTGCATGTAAGAGACATGAAAATAAGCTAGTATTACAAGTTGAAGTGCCATGTTTTCAAAGACTTGATTCTTTACAACTATGACTCTGATGTAACAGGTTAATTGGAGTACAAATAATCACAAAATTCTTATGAGAGGTATATACAAGACATGCCTAGAGTTCATGGTAAGAAGAAAACAAGGAATTTAAGAAAACAAGTAATTGAATTGAATTCAAAACAATGCCACTTTACGAGTGAATGACATGCGTCATGGTGGTCTCTTATGGTTGTTTGATGTAGGAATTCTTACTCCAATGTTTTTCCAAGTTTCTAGGACATGGGGATATAGGAATGTAGGGATCCCTATGAGGGACGTGTAGAGACACTCCACAAATTTTAGGGAACATCAGAGAGGACTTCAGGGTGCTCAACATAGGGGAGTACATGAAATATTAAAAATAGCATGGAGCCTTAGGATGGGTTTGTTGGAGGTTCTAGAAGCCAAGTTGTTGTGACTTATGGAAATGCCTAATATCCTAAGGCTGAAAACCCAACCTTTCATACCAACACCACCTTGCTCATGAGACTTAGCACCACATACATCAAAGTTCCAAGGCACTTCTACTCAAGTAGTGACCTATGGCAAATTTTTTGAATCTTTTCTCGAGTTGGAGGTCAGCTGGACCCTGTACATTTAGTTGAATGAAATAGAATTAAGGGACACTATGTGGTAACTTCTTTACCCATCTCTTGGACTAAAGTGTGGGATATCTAAATCATATAGTGAAATTCAACCTCTAGAATTTTTGAAATCGAGCCTGCCACATCTTCTTTTGTTGAAGTTGTGCAATTGAGCTAGATCCTTTTTGTTGAAGTTCCAACCATTTTACATATATATTTTGATGCCACAACATCCCTGGTAGTATGTCCTTTCAAGGATAGTGGTAAAGCTTATTTGATGTAATGCTTACAATGTACTTTTGGAGAGATGGAAATTGGATCACATCCACCTTAGTTGCATAGATAAAGAGTTGAGGTCCATGCTAATAACCTAGACATGGGTGGGCATTGTAGTGTTTGTATGTCCAAGTGATGGGAGATTAAGTATAGAAATGCATTAACTGCATGAATATGACGTTTGCACACAACCATGTAGATTCAGGTTTGATATTGACTTGGAGGTTTTAAAGCTTGAGGATCCATCAAATGCACACAAACCACTGAGTTCTGAAATATAGAAATAGGAGATATACAACTTTTAGCTTCATAAGCTAGGAAGTACATATCAGACATGGGTCTATATAGATTTGTGCTTGATCCAAGGGAAGTAAAGCATGAAACACCTCCCAATTATTGACACATTTATGTGATTTGTTGGTTCTATTAATCATGAGGAGCTAGGAATGGATTTTGGAACCAAATGGAAAGAAGAGAAATTACAACAAGACCATGGAGGAAGATTCTTGTGCACTTTGTAACACCCAAAAAATGTGGCAGCGTTGGTGTTTGGGGGTTTAGATGTATTTCTTTCAAGAAATTTAGGATATAATGATTGTAATCTTTGTGTATAAGGGGACAAGCCTACCTCTATGTAACAGAGACATATATATAATGTGCTCAGAGAAACCTTAGTATTCCTGTGTCATTAATCATTGGCTGGAGACCATGGTTTGGACCTGTATGTTTCATTAAATATTAGAGGAGGAGCTAATAAATAAAGAGATTGTGTTTATGATGCCACAAGTTGTGTAGTCATGTTCATTTATCTACTAGAATTAGGTGTTAAATCTCTCTTGATTCCTCCAATTATAATGATATGTGGTAGAATGCATTTCCTAGTTGTATTGATACATAGTATGCAAATTGACATGGTTCTATCTCAAACATTTCTTCAAACAATTGGTTTGTCTCTATATCTCCTAGGAAGATACACAAGATGTAGATCCATAATTGTATTCAGTTTTCAAGGAAATATTGGAAATGGATTCAAATATTCTAGACTCCGCTCTACTAGGACTCATGTTTGTGACAAAATTTGAAGAACTGGGTTTCCAAAGGATTATGGAACTTTCTAAAGGAGGCATATGCTAACTAAATATGAAAACTTGATCCAAATTGTAAACAATATTCCTTTCTTTCATGCATAGATATTAGGAAAATGAAAATTCTCAATTAGCTTAAAACCCCAAAATAATAAATATTTTACTTAAAAGACTTAAAAATAGGATCATTAAAAAAAAAATCTCATAATTGTCACGTACCTCATTTAAATTTTGTTGAAATAACATAATCTCATAATTATCCTTATGATTAGCTGGAAAAATTTCAAACAAACAAACAAAAACATGAGTGTGTCTAGCTACCCAATAAAAACCCCCACTCTTGTCTGCACCATAATTATCATTTAGATTTATTTGTTTTGTATTTTTTCCTTCCTAGTTTTGTGGTTCAATATATCATAAAAGTTATAGAGATCTAGTCATTTTTATAGGCCACTGAGTTAAGATGACTAAAATTAACAGATACCACCCTCAAAACATTCAAAAGCCTCAACAGGTCAATAGTGGTTCCACTAAAGCTACCCTAATTTTAGTATGATCTAATCCTTAGGTAACCAAACTTAGATATATCGATGGTTAAATTATGTTGTTTGAAGTTTACTGAGTTTGAGTTTTATTATGAAACTAGTGGAAGCATACTACCATGGGTGAGTTGACTATCTTATGGTTTGATCTAGTCATTGAAGGGAAGTTATAGTTGATGGTAAAAATTTCACATTCCTTTCAATTTTTTATCTTCACATATAACATATATCCTTATGTTATAACCTATAGCTAGATATATACATTAACTACCACTCAGAAGTTGGATTCCATAATTTTGGAGCTTGAGCTTACTCAACTTACCTTTGTTTCAGTTGAAAATGTGAGTAGGTCTTGTTATATCATCTATTGTAGAGCATGAATCCAATTTACCTTGTTTCAGATAAAAATGTGATTAGATATTGCTATATAATCTTTTTTAGAGCATGAATCCAATTTCTCAAAGTCCATTTTTCCGAGGCATAATAAAGATACTTTAATTGTTAAACTTACTTTGCATATTATGTTTGTTGATTGCAATTCTGCAAGCTACATCTGCACTTGAAAAGGGGCATATTTACTAAAGTGTGGAAGGAGAGGGAAGGTTAAGTTATGTCCCTTCAAATATTCTAAGGTATGTAATAACATTATAAAAAAAAATCCATAGAATTTTGTGCTTTAAATTTTTCTTTTGATAATGGGTTATTTATGTGATCTCCCCTCTCACATATAGCCAGAGTGCAGACAAGCATGGTTTTTTGGGATATGTGAACAATGGACATATTTAAGCTAGTCATTTATCTAGAAATTTGCAGTGTAGGAGATCAAGCATTTACAATTGAATATTTCCTTTTCACTAAATTAGAATTCTTGAGTTAGACTCCTATTTTTCAGGACTATACCTCATTTTTAAATCAATTTATAACTGAATTTGTATAAACTTTCCATTAGAAGGAAAAGAGTGATCACTACCACTGCTTAATCTTTCTGCATACCAAGTAAAGATTCCAAATGTGTATAAATTAGTGGCTCCTTGTAGAATCTGAAGAGTGGCATTATTGTAGCAACAACAAATTCATTTATTTTAATTTCTTCATTAGTGCATTGTTAGTATATTATTTATTCCATGCAATACCTCAACAGTGTATGATCGAATTACAGCTCAGGCTGTCATAATATTTTGACTTACCCTCTTTTAGAGGGAAACAAGAGTGTGTGTCAAGCCTGCGCATCACAATTGTATCACACAGAGTTTACGTGGCATGAGTTTTGTGGATCTAAGTAGTTAGATACATGTTGGAATTCAAGAGGCAGTAGTACTACAAAGTGGGAAAATGGTTTCATAGTTAACCTAGATTTCACATTATGGTTGGAGTCGATTTGTTGGAAAGATTCTGGATACCCTAACTTCCCTTTTATGATTGAGTGCAAGATTGAATCCTTCGACATATTCCTCACTCAATTTTCATTAGGCGATGCATTTTCTCAGAAGTGCTTCACACCTATAAACTTTAGTGGAGTTGTTCTTGAGTCTTTGGAGGTGGTTAGCTTTTCAAAGCACACACGTACAAGAAGACGAGAAATTATATGCCCAACTAATTTCAATTTATCTCCCTATGAATAGGGTATTCCCTTTCATAAACATGACGACTCAATCTACTTCTTTCTAGTGAACATATTTTGGGCTTTCCATGAATTGTGAGACAATTCCAACCCAATAACTATAATTTTCTTATTTAAATTTATACCCACTAGATTAGAATCTACACAAGGAAAACTCCATTGTTGTTTTGAAAGAACTTGAAATCAACTTGTATCATGCTATTCAATATTTTCTGTATTTCGCATCTATGGTCTCTGATGTAAAGATGTAATAGGCTACCTTGCATTTTTTATCCTAACACTCATAAACCAGTTATATTCATCTTATATACTAACACTCCTAAACTGGTAACTAATTATCTTCCAAGTAACTGGTTATATTAAATTATATGGCTTGCGAGTAAATTGTTTATCATTTGTTATTAATATTAAACATTATTTAGTAATTTTGTTTCCAAAATATATTTTAGACTTGAAAATTTAGCTTATTTACAGTGTGTCCCTAAAGCCTATTCCCAAAAAGTGGCCTCACAACTTAAGCTATGTACAATACAATTATGTTGTTACCTTCACAATCTTTTTGGAAGAGTTTCCTGAAATGCAAAGTATTTTTTGTGTTTTAATGTGCATTTTATATGCTAATAACTATATCTACGTGTACAATCTAAGATAACATTAACCTCATTAATTCCATTTCTTGAAAATATCTTACATATTAAATACAATGGAATTAGTGAAACCATAATATCTACCTCTATAATGTTATCATCCCAATCTCATGTTTGCAGAGAAGAGAACATGAATTAATTTTCTTCCATTTGTGAATGCATTGTACATGGAAATGGTGCATGCAAGGAACAAGCCAAATGCACCAAATTGCATCTTCAGCTAAAACAAATATTGTATTCTATATACCAGCTTCTATAGAGCCATCCTCACATGAACTGTCTGAGTCATACTTTGTCATCTTTAGGATTAGTTCTTTTATGTACAACGTTTCCCTCAAACTTGTGTTTTGGCAGGGAATTAATGACTTTTTCTTAAAAAGTAGAGGAAGAAAAGAAAGTTCTAGTAGAATCTACTTAGAAAGTAGAAGAAAACAATAAATCTACATGAGAATCTGCTTAGAGAGTAGAGGAAGAGAAGAAGGAAACTAAGGAAGAAAGGATTGTATAGTCTCACTACAAAGTAGAGGAAGAAAGGAAGGAAACATAGAAGAAAACAACTAGTGAATTTGATCAAAAAGCTAGTGAATCCAACTAGAAATATAAGGAAGAGAAAATAACTTGAGAAGAAGCCTCTTTGATGATGAAGAGAAAAGGAAAGAAGAAGAGCGGGTTGTAAATGAGGTGGCCAAGGACAAGAAAAGAAATAGAGAGGATGAACAAGAAAAATGAGAGTTTGAAAAGAAGAAACCTAGAGCTAAGAATTTTAGGGGATAAACTAAAGGATATGTTCAAAAGGCCATATCTGAATCTATCATACCCCAATAGGTTGGGGAATTTTCCCCTTCTATCTCTGTCTCCCTTTTTCCCTCAATTTCTCCCAAGTTATTTCTCTAGTCGTACTAGATGGGGTGCCTAGTATAGCTAGTGTTGGTACTTCTCATTCCACTAACTCGCATCCCTCATGGATGGAGATCATTTAGCTCTTGATGAATGTGACCATCTAGAGATAGTGAGGGGAGAAAAGAGGATGAAATCAAATAGGGATGCATAGACTACCTTGAGTTCTTCAAAGGGAATTACTCAACCCATGCTCCTCCTTATGTATGATGACAAATCAAGACAGTATATCGTAACCACTATAGAGCCTTATTTAATAAATCATACTCGAAATGGGTCCTAACCACTGGGAATATGCTCAAGTCACATTTGAAACAACTGAATTTCTCCTTGAAGATAATGTTTAAATGGAAAAAAACTCTAGTAGCATCGTATATAACAAGTGTGTACGGGTTATTCAAGAATGACATGGCAAGGGCCTTAGAGGTGGAAAAGGAGTAGTTGCAAGATAGATTGGCCTCACTAGGAAGGTACCCATATGCAGTCAATGAAGATATAACCCTTCTCAAGGAGAAGGATGCAAGGATTAAATTTTTAGAGAAAAGTCAACGATCCATGTCTTCCTTTTTATACAACAGATAATTGAGGAGAAACAACAATTAATTGGGGAAGTTAAGAGAAAAAATTCCATCTTCAATGCTAAGGGCAAAACAATGGAGGAAAGAATAACAAATTTGGAGGTTGAATGGAGAATAGTGATATCAATATCCTCATAAGTAGGTGAGGCGAATGAAAGAAAAAATAATTTACAATTTTGACTTGTGTAGTAGAAGTTAAAAAACCTTGGCTTCTAGTTCTTTAATGTAGGAGATAGAAAAATAGAAAAATATGATGTTTTAGAACTACAATATAAGGTAGATAAATTCTTGAAGAAATTCAAAGAATGGAGACCAATACACCAATACAACCAACTTTACTAGTGCCCAAAACCTAGTTGATAAAAGAAAAGGAGAGAAAAAATGAAAGGGTAACTATGGATGAAACCTAGAAGAAATGGTATGAAGAGAAAAAGCATACATCAACACTAGTAGAAGAAGAGATCAGTCAAGGACAACATATTGAAAGACCTTGGAAAATTCTAAATTGCTAGTTATAATTTAAAATATTGAAAGCATAGTTTTGGGCTATGTGGTTATGACATCCCAAACATATAGATCACTTGCAATATTATTTAGTTTGACAACCTCCATAAGAAGGTGAGGAAATATATTGATGATAAGAGAGAGGACATGAATAATATGGCGAGGGTGGTGAAGAGAGTAGATAAGGACTTAAAGAAGATATTAGCTGAAGCATTGGAATTATTAGGGGTTAGGGATTGGACATCTGTTTCCATGGATGGTGATGCATGTACCAACAAATTTAAGAGTTGGAAAATACCTAATAAAAAGGACTTAGTTGTAGGTCGTCCAATCAATATTTTCCTGACTACTATGAGCACAATTATTATACACAACCTTTTATTTTTGTGGGATTATTAACTGAGAGTATACTCACTAGATAAGTAGAAGGGGTTGATAAAAGCAGTTGCATCTAGACTAACACATGTAGATGACACAAGGGCAATTCCTTCATGCTACGATTTATATGATCAAGTGTATCCTACAATTACCAAGTAGAACCTCAGTGCATGATTTTCCCACTCCTTAGACCTAGATGAATACACAGACAAATCAATGTTTAATAATTCTTTCAGAATCTTAAGGGGGTAAAATAGTTAGTGAGTAGGGATGGTGAATGATCAATATCATATATGATCATATAATAAAGGAACCCCAATGAATCTCACCTTAGGAAATCACCCCCTATATTCCAAATGCCACTTTGTCAATAAGTACGTTTCTAGCCACTTGTAGTAGCAACTTCATCTCAGGTATTTCCCCCTCGAAAAACTGAAAAGGGTAGAGGTACTAATCAAGGGTTACCTAAATGGGAAGAAATTGTTTTTCATTAGACTTCCCACATGTTCACTTAAATTTGCGAGATTGAGGGAGAGAAGTGGAAAAAATCAAGAATTGAGTCGTAAGTGAGAAAATATCAAGAATTCACAGTAGTAGGCACACTGACATCTATGTAAGTAACCCTTGGCAACAAAACAAAGGATAAAAAATATTGATACTGCTAGATTGTGAAATTTTGAGAGAGAGTTATCCCTCTCAATTTTATATTGTTCCTTGACCCCATGTTGGGTTGATAGGTCAATTTTGTGTCTATATTCTTTATATTCTCTTTCTTTCTCTTTTGTAAGGACCATTGTAATCTATAGCTCTTAGGAAGAAGTAGTAAAGGCCCAATACCAAGGTTTCATGGTCCCCATATGGTACTGTCATTATAATTCAAAGAATTATTCAATTTATTGTGTAATCAGGACTGAGGCACATTACCCCTGTTAAAATAATGAAACTCAAGCAAGTTATTCATGTTGTGTTCCAATGTCTATCTTATATTTTGTATCGAATGCATCAATGGATTTGTGCTTGCTTTTCCCATTCTATATATTTAGTGTTAAATGAACTTGATAAATAAGAAAGTAGTTTGCGGCTTCTTCTTGTCATGATGAATGTTTATTTTCTAGCATTGTCTTTAGAATATGGATTCATAATTAAGGCACCCTTTAAATCGGGTTGATGAAAACTACCTTCATTAGTCTCTTAAGTTTTTTTCCCATTCACCCTTTTTAAAACAAATATAAATCAACATAGTTGTAAAGCTAGTTCTCATGCAACATTTATCTTTGCAATAAATCTTGTTGAAGCTTCATTAGAAAAAGTTGTTCTAGGCTGATAGTCTAGAAAAAATAACTTTAGGATAAAGGATGTTACACTTCCTTTCTCCCAATTACTTACTTGAAGGCCTAGAATGGTGCATGTAAGTGCCCATGCATATCTTATCCTAGCATTAAGAGCTTCAATGAGAGAGAAAGGTACAACCCAGGGGAAAATAATCTTATTAACCATTTTCTAGCAAGGGAAACCCATTGGGCTTCTATGTTATAGAGGCCCAAGCCCCCTTGATCTTAGGTTAAGGTACTTATATCCCAAGCCACCGAAGGAATTCCCTTTTCCCCTTGTGATTTTACACCAAAGAAGGCTCCTTATAATGCACTTGAGTGCTTATAAGTTGATTGAGAAGGAAAAAGAGAGGTCAATGGGATTGTCTCATGGGGATTTTAATACCAAGGGAATCAAATGAACACTTAGGGAAATGGCCAATGTCACCTGATATAATCCCTATTTCTTTGAGATTGTTCTTTCTAGCCTTAGAGCAGAATCACTAGGAATCTAAAAGAAAACATTCTTCAAGTTTACCCTGCAAAAGACTTCAAATATAAAATATATACTTTCTCAAATCTCTAAAGATGCCCCAAAACCATGTAAAGATAAGATTCATGTATACTAATGTTAAATCAATCTCTTCCCCCTTGCTGTAGATTATATATTTTCTGAAATCTATAAAAATATGCATATTTATGCCCCTAAACACTTGAGAACATCAAGTAAAAATCAGATTCACGTAAAATAATGTTAAATCAACCTTTTTCCTTTTCAAATCTGTAACAAAGACTTCAGATATGCGACTAAAATTTTAGGTCTCCAAGTAAATACTTAAAACTCAATGAAGTGAATTATTTATTTTATGTGTTTTTTGGACGATTACCTTTTCTCCAACGGGCATGGAGGGAATAAAAAAGAATTGATGATGGAAATGTCACCTTTAGCCTATCAATTCATATTAAACCTGTTAGAGTCGGTCTTGCCAGTCCTCCGTCAGAGATCAAAACTCTTTCTGCATTTCATTTTTAGGTGTCTCGCTCCATTCACTCAGCTGCATTCTACTAGGGTCATGCCATAATCTAACGGAAGGGCCTTATCATTCATTCCCCTCATGTCTTGTACCTGTTGGCTTAGGTCTTTTCATCAATGTGTATTAAAGTCCATGACAGTGAATGTTTGATCTTTTAATGGACAAGAGTCATTTTGGTCATTAAGTCTAGGGATTAGTCATTTGGTCTTCAAACAATGTTTGATAAAGCCAGAAAGGCCAGAGGGAGGCTCTTATAAAGTTGTGATTCAAAGATTTTCATCGTCATGTTGATAGATTACGACTGTTCTTCAAAACTTTGTTTTGAAGAAAAGTCAATAGTTTTTCATTTGTAAGAATTTTCAAAAGCTTCTCAGTGGATTTCTCCAAGTGTAGCCCTGGTCTCCTTAGCCAAATTCCATATCGGCTACCCCTGCAAAAATTGCAAAAAATTTCATCATTTTGGTCAAAGAAATCAAAAGGAAGTGTGAAAAGCAGAGTTGTATTAATTGTGAAAAAGTGCCAAAGTGAAAACATTACAAAATGGGTTTTGGAGAAAGAAAAAATCAAATCCAACTCTTGCAAGATATTTCTGCAAGTATATAAATCATTTGTATCAAGTTACATTCATGAAATCTTATAGCAAAGTCGAATTTGGAGGTTGAAGAACAAACTGCAGTTTGAAAGGCTGTCACTGTGTTAAAGGTTCGAGCGTGGCGCACAAGTGGAGTGGCGCGGCGCACTGAGGGAGCGCGGTGCACTGGGCGCGACCAGATAGTGTTAAATAACACAGGCGCAGTGCACTCAAACAGCGCAGCGCACTAGGTATTTTGCGCGGCGCATACACATAAAAGCCTGATTTTGCTCAGAATTGCAACAAATCGCCTTTCAATCCCTTGAATTTTCCAGGTGGGGTCAATCTCTCAGTGTTTCATCCATTTTTATGTTAGTATGATGATGGTTTATGGCTGCTTATGGTTGCACAAAAACTCTTAAACCATACTACTTAAAGTCATCAAAACAAATGTTGTTAGGGTTGTAAATTCATTGTGTTGGCGCCAAGATTCCTCCTCCAGTTCATTTTTCCTTCTTTCCCTCATTCCCTTCTTCCCTATTCCACTTTTCCCATTTTTCCCTATCCTAAAATGCTACTAAAATCCTATTCCCTATCCCCTCCACTCATTTGTCAAAGGTAAAACCCCAAACCCTACCCCATATAAAATTTCCTAAACCCCCTACATGTCCCTAAATAAAATTCCTCCTCATAGTCCCTAATCCCTTCATATTATTCCCCTTCCTAACAGTCCATTGTTGCATTTTTTCCCTTGGTGGCAGATTTCAACACATCATAAAAGCAGTCCAAACAAAGTTTTATCACCAACATCTTTTTCTCTAAGGCAGTGGAAAAACAACAGTCATGGCATCTAAACATGCATTGGACTATGAAATGGAAAACCAAAGCGACTCATCCTTGGAAGAACAGGCTCCCCGGAGGCCTCACAAAAGTGGCAGACATGTTAGAGAAGAACCAACCACCCTTACAAAATTGTAGGCCTACCCTCTTGCTATGTCATGCTTCCAGCATCAGTCGTGCTTTGAGTTTTGTCAAAAGGTGGCTAGTGTTCAATTTCATCATGAGCTGGCTCGTCTATTCGTGCTGCACTTACATGGAGATCAGGCTACTTTAGCTGGTGTCACCTTCACACTTGCACCAAAATCTATCTCATTAGCAACCGGCATACCAAACATTGGAGAACCATGGAACAAGAAGCAGAAGATTGATTGGCATCATTATGAGCCATATATTAAAACCACTTTCTTGAGGCAGCTCAAAAGGGTCTTTCCATTCCGGTATCTAAAAGATGAATATGCTCCACTAATGAGATTTATTATGAAATACTTCAGCTGTGAAGGACGATTCTCTCGTCTTTATGCTTATCACATCAGGTTGCTCATGCATTTCACCAGGGTACGGATGATGAACATCTCGTATTTCATTTGCTGGAACATAGAGAGGATGACCACCTTTATACAGCATAAAACCCCTCAGCAGCAACTTAACAGTGTTTATCATTTTTCTCTCATGCAGATTTTGGTGGTGCATCAGCTTGATCTACAGGGTATCACTTGGGATGATTTCATCTCCCCTGACTTCTTCCGAGCTTCACAGGGACCTTCAGAGGCTAGATTTGAGATAGGGAAACCTTCTCATCAGTATGAGCACCATGAGACCGCCAGTCTGCCGGTAATCATCACATATCAGAGTGGTGCTAGACATTTGTTTGCAGCAGCAAAGCAAGTGTTATTTCCACTCGGGGTGGAAGGGGCCTCGCTTCCTACATCAACACTATTGGTACAGGATAGAGGTAAGGAGCCAATGCATGATGAGGGGCCATTAGGTGAACGAGAGACTGAATTTGTTCTCCTTCATGATGATGATACAGATACAGATTCGCAAAGTGCACAGCTTAAAGAGATCATCCAGGATCAGCCAACAGAGATTCAAGCTTTGTCCCTTGACTTGGAAAGAGCCGAATGGAACATGAAATATCTAGTGCAGAGCAACAAACAACTTGAGGATTGGCAAGCTGAGATAGAGTTGCAACTGATCAAGGAAAGCCGACAACACATAATGGCAACACAAGGTAGACCTATGGAGCAAAGAGATGAGGACCGAGAGTATGTTTTAGAGAAAGTGAACGTTCACTTGGAGCAGCTGGTGGAGAAGGCTAATAGGGAAAAAGCGATGCTGAGGCATATGACTCACCATTACATGGCCTGAAACATGAGCTCCAAAGCAAGAATCAGGAGCCTAAAGGCAAAATTGAGGAACGTGACAAAAAGACAAAAGGGGAAAAAAGAGCAAGATCGGCTCCGAATCATGGCCGAGGCTTCGTTGGTCCAGTATGACATGTGATATAGAAGGTGCAACCCAAATTTCAAGAATTTTGGAGCACATTTTTGCATTTTGAAATTTTGTGCACAAGAAACAGGTTTTTTCTCCCTGTGCGCCGTGCCACCTGGCGCGCGATTTCTCCAGTGAGCTCCAAATGACAAAAAGTTTACATTTTTGGATTTTCCATGGAAAATCATGACTGTTGGTGCATGGCTAAGAAGTTTGGGCCAGTTTTGAGTCCTCAGGAGGTCAGAAACACCCAAAAAGTGACCTCTCTGCCCCTATTTTGACACACAGGAAGTAGTCTTGGGAGATTGTAGTTTGGGAGGGGCAAATGGGCACCAAATTTAGAAATTACACTTGGGTTGGAAAGAAAACAGGCAGGGATTTCGAACAAGCACACTTGGGCTCAATTTGGACTTCAGAAGGTGCCTCAAAAGCAGCTCCAAAGTCGCATGACGCATACAGTTTTGGGTGCGGCGCACAGAGACCCAAAGGCCAAAATCACTCCCGCTCCGCGAAATTTCGATTTGCAATTTTTTCCAAGTGGGCCCACTCATTTACAACACATTTTTCCCAGCATCAAAGGCAAAGTTTAAAAAACATTTTTGGCTTCTATCTAAGTGGCCAAATGAAGGCGAACAACCACCCAAAAAATCTACGCTCATGTTTGCTTTTTTCTAATTGGTCCTCATAGAAAATTAAATGTAACTGCTGATGGTTGGCTCCTCATTGCCTAGGTTGATCGACTATCTCATGGGAAAGCTTATTTATTGTATTGAGAGTCATTTTGTAAAGGGTTGGAATTTCTGGGAAACTGTGGGAGAGAAACCCAGTCACTCACTGTACATTTTGACAGAGAATTAATGAAAGGTTGCAACTCTGGTTCATGAGATTCCTGTGGCGTGAGTTTAGCAAATGTATTTTCTTTATGTTTCATATGTATTTCATTATGTTTCATATTTTCGTTCATATTCATTTCTAGTGAAAGCTTTCTAAGTAAGAAAAGGTAGAATTCAGTGTACTGCTCTGCCTTGGGATAGTTTTCACGTTCTATGTTTTCTTCTGTTGAAAAGGATTCATGTATTTATGCCCTTTTCACACTCTTAAACAATCTCTCCACTTCATATTATTTCAAATCTAATTGCTAGACTTTCCGCCTGTCTTGCCTCACGAAATAATCTGCGTCTTTGAGTTAAATTCTCTACTCATGCTGTTCCTTGGTCCCACACATCCCAGAAAACTCAGTCATTCATCAAAATACCTCTATCATATTTATTTACCTAGCCTAAAATCAGTATTCATTTTTGAGTCATCTCAGACCCTATTGTTTATTTTCCTGAGTGTGACCTGGAGAGAGCCCTCTCCTATTCTGGTAGGGCTAGCTACCAGACTGAGTGTGGTTTGTGGTTATCCTGAATTTTGCCTTCCCTCAGCCTAAGGCAGATTTAGGTGCTAACATAGTGGTGACTCCACTGGGGAATCAAATTTCTTTGTTTGTTAGTCTTCTCTATTGCGTGAACGGTAGGCTTAACCTACGAACACCCCATACTTCTGATAATTCTAAGCTTCCGGACGATAAGTTTAGGATTTGATAGGTTGAGTAAGTTGTTCATGTCCTTATTATTTTTTTGAAAATAGCACGCTGGCTTCAAGACGATATAGCAGAGCCAATCCAGATCTAGATCCTCCTCATATCTATGAAAACCCTAATTTGATTCCAAGACTCCTTCGTCAAGAGGGCTCTATAACTCCCGTGTTCAAATCCCATTCATGTCCTGACATTTTTGAGTATCTTGAAGAGCTTGAGTTTGATGAGCGGTTTGAAATATCATTGTTCGAGACCAAATCCGAAAGGGCTATTGACTCTACTGTCCCCAATCCACAGTTTCTTGTACACCTAGAAACTGAAAGGGCTAACCGGTCAATTGATAATTATATTGCGACACAGCTTCAAACTCAACTTGTTAATTCCCTACAAATTGCACACACCCATCCAACACCTCCAAGACCAAACCCACCAAGAGTGATGGCTACCCATTTTGCACCTCTTGTGCTGCCTCAAGTTTTAGATGATATGCCTGCAGATTATCAAAGAAAAATCCCTTTGTTTGATGGTGCCCCTCACAGCGTTACCGCTCAGCAACATGTGGACATTATGGCAGATTTCTATGA
The DNA here is from genome assembly GCA_031772625.1 of Pinus tabuliformis. NCBI lineage: Eukaryota > Viridiplantae > Streptophyta > Pinopsida > Pinales > Pinaceae > Pinus > Pinus tabuliformis. The sequence goes on along the minus strand of CM062804.1, from coordinate 520,813,305 downwards.
CCTTCATGAGATCGATGCAGAAAATGTAGCAATGAGACTCTTTGTACAGACATTTGCAGGTGAAGTTAGGAAATGGTTCAGAGGTTTGCCGGCTGCACGTATCGCTATCCTGGACGAACTACAAAGATAGTTTTTAGACCGCTGGGAAGTGAAAAAGAACCCTCTTCAAATTCTAGCTGAATATGAGCAGATCAAATGAAATGCTGGTGAGTTGGTCCAAGACTACTGCATTAGATTCAATTCCGTTTATAATGAAATTCCTGATCATCTAAGGCCACTTGTGGGACTAGCCATGATGAAATTTCTGGATGGTTTTGATGCTGACATGGCTTATCAACTGAGAGAGAGAGAGCCAGCCACAATGGAAGACATGCAGAAAATCGCGGTCAGTGTTGAAGCAAATCTGTTGTCCAAAAGGGCTAGAGCAAAAGCAGAAAAGAAGGTCACAGTCAAGGAAGAGTCTTCCTCGATGGATCAATTACTCAAGAAGGTAGAGAAGATGCTTGAAAGGGTGAAACTCGACAAACCTGAGCCACGAGTTAGAAATCCTAACTTCTGTGGCCAGTAGCAACCACAATATAGGATAAGGCAGAGAGATCAACGAGCCCAAGATCAAATAGCATAGCAGCTAGTACAGACACCTCTTCAACAAAATTTTGTGCAGGGACTAGAGTCTGATGGGGAAGGGAAGGTAATAGGGGAAGAGAACCACTTCTTTACTCTGGATGATTTTCCTACTTACATTACTGAAGAGGAGGAGTATGCAGAAAGTTCAGCTGCACACAAAGACGCAGATTTCATTCTACCAAGTGACACAGTTTTGGAAGAAGAATTAGAGGAGTATCAAAGAGGCTATATGAATGCTCTATCCGCTCAGCAGCAGAAATATTCACTTCGAAACAGAGATGTGCCAGTTAACCCAATTCAGAAGAGGAAGGAAGTTTCGGCATCAAAGAATGATTCGTCAATTGCACAAAAGAAAGGCAAAGAGGCACTTGCACCTGACAGCGGCAATTCACCATCAGCAGAAAAATCAAATCAGCAAATTGTATTGAAAGAAAAGGAAAGGAAAGAAGTCTCGGTCAAAGAGGTAGAAAAGACTTCCGTCTTTAGTTTAGAGAATGAAATTTCTAAATTGAAGGTATCCATTCCCTTGACTGAAATAATGAAGAACAACAGTTATAGAGGGCAAGTTTCTAAAATTTTAAATTGTGATCCAACGTCTGATATGGTGAATGTCGAAGATGATCAACCCGAAATGATTTTTGGGCCAGCATTGAATGGTGAGTCTCCAGATAATGATGTGCTACCTTTTTATATCAGTTTAAGATTGCATGATTTTGTGTTACACAATGCCATGTTCGATTCTAGAGCTTCTCAAAATCTCATGCCCAAGGCGATCATGGATAAGCTGGGTTTGGACGTCACCTGGAAATACCATGATATCTATTCATTTGATTCCAGCAAAGTAAGATGTATCGGGCTCATCAAAGACTTGGTTGTAAGTCTGGATCAAATCCCAGCGAAGAATGTTTTGATGGATATTGTGGTAGCGGATATTCCTCCCAGGTTCGGCATGCTTCTTTTCAGGTCTTGGGTAGAAAAATTGAAAGGGACACTACAACTAGATTTCTCCTATGCAACAATTCTGGTGTTTGGCCAGATGAGAAAACTGTATCAGGAACAAAAAATGAAATACATGATTACAAGCAAGGAGAAACCCATTAATCATCCAATTAATTATGTACATAAGATCTAGAGTCTTTTGTTTTGTATTCAAATAGTTTTAATGATAATGATAGTCAGTTAGTAGAAGTAGAAAGTATTCCAGAAACAGTAGAGAATTTTAGAGAAGTTTTGGAGAAAGAAGAACGAGAACAGCAAAACACCATTGAGAAATCAACTGAAGGTAATGGACAGCAAGCAGGAAAAACAGATCCAGCAGAATTTTAGCACTTTGAAGGAGAAGAAGAAGGTTTGTGGACCATGGATTTCGATGGTGCAGTGGGAAATGATGGTGCTAGAATTGGTATTTGGGTATGCAGTCCTTTCTCCGCCCTGAACAAGGTGCCTAGTAATGTGTGGGTATGCTCCTACAAATTAGCTTTTGATTGTTCGAACAATGAGGCTGAGTATGAAGCTCTGATTGCTATCCTAAAGATTCTAAGAAAGTTGAATGCTAAGAGGATTGCAGTATATGGCGACTTCGAATTGGTGATTAAGCAAGTCAGAGGCGAATATCAAGCAAAGCATCCTCAGATGCGGGCTTACCAGAATGCAGTTCTAGACATCCTAAAATTATTTTCAGAATATACCTTGACATGTGTGCCTCGTGTTCAAAACAGCATTGCTGATGCTCTTGCTAGGGCAGCCAGTAGTTTGATGATTCCAATGAACTCCAGTAATAAATTCGAAATCCATGTCAAGCATCATCTAACTGTCCCCGACAATCAGAGATATTGGCAAGTTTTCCAAGATGATGAGGAGATTGATGATTTTCTGCAAAACAAAGGTAAGTTCAAAGAGACCTCAATTGATGTAGAAAATGATGATGGCAAAGATGAGGTGCAAATCAATCAGATGGACGTGTTGCAGCTAAAGGATAACATCATTCCCAAAGGCTTGATACCTTTAGAAGAACTCTTTGATCAGGATGACGTAGCCCGCAAACCAACATTGTAGCCAACAGAAAAGGGTGTTGAAGAGGTCAATATCGGAACAACTGCTAATCCTAAAATGGTAAAACTATCTAAAGCGTTGCCACAGAATATGAAATCCAAATATATCAGTTTGCTGTCTTCATTTGCTAACGTGTTTGCTTGGGACTATTCTGACTTGAAGACATATGACACCAATATAATTCAGCACACTATACCCATTAAGCCTAATCAGAAGCCTTTCAGACAGAAGTTGAGAAGGCTAAATCCAAAATTGCTGCCATCAATTGAAAAGGAGATAAACAGGTTGTACAAATCAGGAATCATCGTTCCCATCAGATTTTCGGACTGGATCTCTAATTTGGTGCCCATACGGAAGAAGACAGGTGAGATTCGCTTGTGCATTGATTTTAGGAATCTCAATAAAGTTTCATTGAAAGATAACTACCCACTGCCCAAAATGGATCATATACTTCAGCGAGTAGTTGGAGCATCTCGCATGTCACTACTTGATGGTTATTCTGGATATAACCAAATTTCTATCCATGAAGATGACCGAGACAAGACAGCGTTCACCACTCCGTGGGGAACTTTTCATTATGCTAAAATTTCTTTTGGTTTGAAGAACGCGGGTGCCACCTTTCAGCGGGCAATGGACTTGGCTTTCGCAAATGAGAAGGATGTTGTTGGGTCCCTATAATACTAGTGATTAACCCATTACTATTGTAGTTATACCCCTTATTTATATTGTTGTGCCCCTATTACCCCCATGTTGTTATTTCTGTTCCCCATAGAATCCCTCTATTGTTATTTTTGTGGCTTTATATTATTATTGTTAGGTCGGCTGGATTATATTGTGACTCCTTAGACTCCTATATATAGAAAGGAGGTTTTGTCATTTGAATCATCCAAGAATTGTTCTTTTATGTAATGTAAAAGAGATTTCCCCCTCGAAGAGGCTGAATTCTAAGGCGTTGATCTATCTTTTCTATCTTTTCTTGAGTTGGTTTCATAACATTTGGTATCAGAGCTTTGGATTCTAGGGTTTCGCTGCTCCAAACAGGTCATCGTGGAATTTTCGCTATAAATTTTTTTCTGTGACGTTTCAGAAGTCGCAAAAAAAACCCATTTGAGAAGAAATCACGTTGAACCTTGGATCCAAATTTTAGAGCTTTTAGCACGATATTTGCGGAGATATGATCTGAGGAAGTTGGTCTTTTTGCAGACTCCTGAATTACATTCAAAACAGGTGACCTGGGGAAAATCATCATAACTTTCTCTCTGGGGATCAGATTGAAATTTCATAAGAAGGTACAGAAAGAGGACGGACTGTAGTTTCTTGTATGCATGTTTCAGATCCAAAGGTTGAAACACTGACTCGTGACACGTCGTACAAGTTCGCTCTACTGAACTAGTCTAGAAGCAAGTCACTGTGGGAGATTTCACATAACTCTTCCTTGGAGAATCCAATTTGGGTCAGACTTGTGGCATTGGAAAGAGGACACAGAAGGCTACTACAGATCGCAATTTCAAAACTGGATGATCCGAAATTACAGAGATACATCAAATTCAATATTAGGCTTCTACAAAGTGAGAAAAGGTGTGTAGTTTTTTTTAAATTTTTGCGTAAGCTTGGTTTAACAGAATTCAAAGGGCGTAGTAAAGCATTATTATAGGTAACTGATGCCCCGAGGAAAGAAAATGCAAACACCTAGTAAGGAACCTGAAAGCTTTAGCATGACTCATGAAGAAGAGGAAGAAATGCTACATGATATATCAAAATTACAAGAACAAGTGCAACAAATGTCACGCTCACAAAAGCTAACAGAAGCTAAGATAAATGGCGTGGAATCTAAGATAAATGGCGTGGAATCTAAGATAAAGGGCATGGAAGCTAAGATGGATGATTCGAAGACAGATTTGAAGAGAGACATGGCAGATTTGAAGACAGATTTGAAAATAGACATGGCAGATTTGAAGACAGATTTGACAAATTTTCTACAAGAAATACTTACTAATGGTGAAAAGATTGTAAAGGAAACTCATGATGTGAACAAAAGTAATGTTAATCATGATTCCATAGACTCTAATGTTGGATCAAGGACCCACCATATTCCAAAAATCGATATGAGGAAGTTTGATGGCAAGGATCCCGCCACATGGATATTACAGATGGAGCAGTTCTTCGATCTCAATAATGTGCAAAACACACAAAAGGTACGTATGGCAACTGTATATTTGGAACCAAATCAGTTTGTATGGTATCAATGGCTTTTCTCTCGTAAACAATTTATCACTTGGGCAATTTTTATGGAAGAATTGATAGCACATTATGAAGATACAGAAAGCAACACTTTTTTTAGCCAATTGATAAGTCTCAAACAAAAGGGTTCAGTAATGGAGCACATTGAGGAGTTCCAAAAATTGAACATAAGGGTAAAAGATATTCCAGAGGAGCATAGGATTGATGTGTTGATAGGGTCTTTAAAGGATAATATCCAACATGATGTTCACCTTTGGGAACCTGATTCATTAGAGAAGGCATTCAGGTTAGCAAGAAAAATGGAAAGCAAAATTATGGAAACCAGGAAGCATACCACTCACAACTATAAAGACGGAAGTGTTGTTGCCTCTAGTCTTCCACAACCTATAAGGTTGACACCACAACAATTGGAAGAAAAAAGAGCAAAAGGACTTTGTTACAGTTGTGATAGCAAATACACTAAAGGTCATAAGTGTGCTGAGAAGAAATTATTCTACATAGATTGTGAAGAGGAAGAAAGAAAGGAGCAAGAAAGGTCAAAAGAAGAAGATATACTCCAGGAACAAAGCCTAGATGAAGAAAAAATAAATCCGACCATATCTTGTAATGCATTGGTGGGAATTACCACTCCTCAAACCATCAAGATAGAAGGACAAATCAAGAAGAAAAAGGTAATAGTGTTGATTGATTCAGGAAGCACCCACAATTTTATTCATCGTAGGGTAGCAAAAGAATTGAATTGCTTCCTATATCCAGCACCAAAGTGTCAAGTGATGATTGCAAATAGAGGAACAATAAATTGCTCTGGAAGGTGCCATAATATCAAGCTATCCATGGGAGAATATGTATTGACTAGCCCAATGCTTTCCATTCCAATGGGAGGTGCTGATGTTGTACTAGGAGTCCAATGGCTACAATCCTTGGGTACAATAGTTTTTAATTTTCAAGAACTTTTCATCAAATTTTCTACAGAAGGAAAGGAAGTTGAATTAAGGTGTATTGTAGGGAAACCAGGAAAGATAATCAGCTCTAATGGTATGACAAAGCTTCTAAAAAAGGAGCAAAGAGGTGTAATTGCACAATTATGTTCACTAGATGTTTCCACTTCGGAATCATCTATTTCTCCAGATCTGCAAAAAGGCCTGGACAATCATTCCAAGGTATTTGAGATTCCCAAAGGTCTCCCACCTATGCGTGATCATGATCATGCTATTCATCTGATTCCAGGAAGTGTTCCTCCAAACATCAGGCCATACAGATATCCCTATGTCCAAAAAAGTGAAATTGAACGTATGGTTGCAGAAATGCTAGAGGCTGGTATAATTCAACCAAGTCAAAGTTCTTTCTCTGCTCCAGTAGTATTGGTGCACAAGAAGGATGGATCATGGCGCATGTGTCCAGATTATAGGGAGCTCAACAAACTCACTATTAAAGATAAGTTCCCCATTCCTGTCATTGATGAATTACTGGATGAATTGCATGGATCAATTTACTTCACCAAGTTGGATCTTCGTTCGGGATATCATCAAATCAGAATGAAGATTGAAGACATTCCGAAAATGGCATTTAGAACTCATGAGGGTCATTATGAATTTTTGGTCATGCCTTTTGGCCTTACCAATGCACCTTCAACATTTCAAGGTTTGATGAATTCAATTTTCAAACCATTCCTTAGAAAATTTGTGTTAGTATTTTTTGATGATATACTAATCTACAGCAAGTCTTGGAAGGATCATGTTGAACATGTTGACAAGGTGCTACAACTATTGGAGGAGAAACAATTATATGCAAAAAGATCCAAATGTTTCTTTGGAGTCCAGGAGGTGGAATATTTGAGTCATATTGTATCTCATGAAGGAGTTAAGGTAGACCCTAGCAAAATTAAAGCCATTAAGGAATGGAAAATCCCCACATCCATAAAGCATCTGCGAGGATTTCTTGGGTTGACAGGGTATTATCGCAAATTTGTTAAGAATTATGGGAGAATAGCAGCACCTCTAACAACATTATTGAAGAAAGATGCATTTTCATGGACTCCGGAAGCAACAAAGGCCTTTGAACATCTTAAAGAGGCAATGTGCCAAGCACCGGTCTTAGCTACACCGAACTTCACAAAAACCTTTATTGTGGAATGTGATGCTTCAGGAAATGGAATTGGTGTTGTTCTAATGCAAGATGAAAGACCCATTGCTTTTGAAAGTCGTCCAATCAAGGGAAAGTTTTTAAGCAAAGCTATTTATGAGAAGGAAATGTTGGCAATACTCCATGCACTTAAGAAATGGCGACCCTACCTAATGGGAAGACACTTCAAGGTAAAAACGGATCATGATAGCCTTAAATACTTTTTAGAACAAAGATTATCCTCTGAAGAGCAACAAAAGTGGGTCACAAAGATGTTGGGTTATGACTTTGAAATCATCTACAAAAAAGGGAAGCAAAATGTGGTGGCAGATGCACTCTCAAGGAAGGATGAGGATGTGGAAGCATTGTTGTGTGCCATTTCTATTATCCAACCAGATTGGATAAACGAAGCAAGGGAGGAATGGAAGAATGATGAAGAAGTGTGGGCACTTATTCGAAAGCTACAACAAGATTCCAGTACGTCTGATACATTTAGTTGGCAAAAATGATTTGTTATGGTACAAAGATCGCTTATACCTCTGTAAGAATTCCCAGCTAAAACAAAAGATTCTTATGGAATTGCACACTTCTCCCTTAGGAGGGCACTCAGGATTTTTAAAAACTTACCACAGGGTTAAGAAGGAATTTTTTTGGGATGGCCTTAAATCAGATATTCAAAAGTTTGTGGCAGAATGTTTGGTTTGCCAACAAAATAAAGTTGAAACAATTAAGACACCGGGTCTATTACAACCTTTATCCATTCCAGGCAAATGTTGGGAGGAGGTTTCAATGGATTTTATCACAGGTTTACCCAGGTCTGAGGGAAAGAGTGTAATCATGGTGGTAGTTGATAGACTTACCAAGTATGCACACTTTTGTGCATTATCGCATCCATTTAAAGCCAGTACAGTTTCTACTGCATTTATGGAAACAATTCAAAAGCTACATGGAAACCCAAAGATTATTGTAAGTGACAGAGATCCCATTTTCACTGGAAATTTTTGGACAGAATTATTTTCTTGTCTTGGTACTCAGTTAGCTCATAGCTCATCTTATCATCCTCAATCTGATGGGCAAACTGAGATAGTAAACAAATGTTTGGAAGGATATCTTCGTTGCTTTGTATCTGATAAACAGACACAATGGGTCAAATGGTTGCCTCTGGCTGAATGGTGGTATAACACTTCCTTCCATACAGCAACAAAAATGACCCCATTTATGGCACTTTATGGGTATCAACCACCATCCATCACATCATATTTAAGAGCAAATTCTATGGTTCAGGCAATGGAACATCACATCGAACATCAACAACAAGTCCTCCAACTCTTAAAGGATAACCTCGTGTTGGCACAAAATAGAATGAAACAACAGGCAGATCAACATCGCAGTGAAAGAAGTTTTGATGTAGGTGATTGGGTATTCCTACAGCTACAACCATATAAGCAAATGTCCCTAAAGCAAGCTAATAAGGATAATAAATTATCACCAAAGTATTATGGTCCGTACAAGGTGTTGCAAAAGATTGGTACTATGGCATACAAATTGGAGCTTCCTGCAGCTTCTCGATTGCACCTAGTTTTCCATGTTTCATGTTTAAAGAAGGTTATAGGCGACAAGCTCCCAGTTCAAACAATATTGCTAGAACTTGACGAGGAAGGAAAAATTATATTGGAACCGGAAGCAGTCACAGAAACAAGAACTCGACAGCTACGAAATCGATCAATTTCAAAGTATCTTATCAAGTGGAAGAACTTATCCGCTGAAGATTCCACATGGGAGGATGAGAATTTTATGCAGAAGTATCCAGAACTACTCAAGCGTTGAGGACAACACTTTTTTGAAGGAGAGGGGCATGTTGGGTCCCTATAATACTAGTGATTACCCCATTACTATTGTAGTTATACCCCTTATTTATATTGTTGTGCCCCTATTACCCCCATGTTGTTATTTCTGTGCCCCATAGAATCCCTCTATTGTTATTTTTGTGGCTTTATATTATTATTGTTAGGTCGACTGGATTATATTGTGACTCCTTAGACTCCTATATATAGAAAGGAGGTTTTGTCATTTGAATCATCCAAGAATTGTTCATTTATGTAATGTAAAGGAGGTTGCCCCCTCGAAGAGGCTGAATTCTAAGGCGTTGATCTATCTTTTCTATCTTTTCTTGAGCTGGTTTCATAACAGATGTCTTTTTGGTTGTATACCTGGATGACCTAATGGTGTTTTCCAAATCTGATGAAGAGCACATGTATCATCTGAAAACTGTCTTTCAAAGGTGCAGAAAATATGGTCTATCGTTGAATCCGAAAAAGAGCTTGTTTGCCATGGAGGAGGGCAAACTACTTGGGCACATCATCTCAAAAGATGACATTCATATTCATCCAGCATGTGTGCAAGGAATTCAGCAAATCGATCTACCCCGGAATAAGAAGGAGATTCAATCATTCAATGGTAAAATGAATTTTTTACGCCGCTTTGTACCTAATCTTGCTGAACACCTAAGAGAGATCACGAACATGCTTAAAAAGGACAGCCAAGTGAAGTGGAGGGAAGAGGCTGTAAAATCTTTCAATTTAGTCAAATTGGCTCTTTCTTCAGCTCCAGTTCTAATCAGCCCGGAATACACTCAGGATTTTATAATATTTTCATTCGCTTTGGAGCATACTATGGCAGCAGTGTTGATGCAGAAAAGAGATGATCATGAAAGACCCATTGCTTTCTTCAGCTGAACTATAAGAGATGCAGCCTTAAAGTACAACATCATTGAGAAGCAAGCCCTCGCACTTGTGAAAGCATTGAAAGATTTTCGGGTATACATTCTGCATTCTCATATTTTGGCTTATGTTCCTAACGCTGCTGTCAAAGATGTTTTAGTGCAGACCAATCCGGAAGGAAGACGAGGCAAGTGGATTGCAGCTTTGATGGAATATGATGTGGGAATAAAGCCCACAAAGCTTGTCAAAGGACAGGGATTGGCAAAGTTAATGGCCGAATCAAACTTGCACGCCTTAGACATAAATCAGATTGCTGCTATGTCCGATGAGAATGATGAAGGTTCGTCAATTCAGGTATCTGAAATGTTTTCTCTTTCTCCGTGGTATTCAGACATCATATATGTGCTTCAAAATTTCTCACCACCACCCAGCATGACTAGAAACAAAGCTAGAACTCTCAAATTAAAGGCTACCAAGTTTTGCATTCTAAATTCTGCACTTTATTGGAAAGATCCCGGTGGCATTCTGTTGAATTTTTTGGTGGAAGAAGAGGCAAAGCAGGTCATGGAGGATTTCCACCAAGGAGATTGTGGTGGTCAACTTTTTTGGAAAACAACAGCAAATAAACTTCTGAGGGCAGGATACTATTGGTCGACATTGTTTGCTGATGTATATAAGGTTCTCAACGGCTGCCATCAATGTCAGATTTTTGAAGGAAGGAAGAAATTATAGCCTTTGCCGCTCAAGCCCATTGAGGTGAGTGCTCCTTTTCAGTAGTGGGGGTTGGATTTCATTGGTGAAATTCATCCCGCTTCTTCCGGTCAGCGTCGATGGATTCTCACGGTGACAGATTACTTCACGAAATGGATCGAAGCAATTCCCACCAGACAAGCTACAGATGCGGTAATTATTTCATTCCTTGAAAATAACATCTTGTCTCACTTTGGTTGCCTGAATAATTTAATCACTGATAATGCAGCAACTTTCAAATAAAAAAGGATGGTAGAGTTTTGTCATAAATATCACATCATTTTGGGTCACTCAACTACCTATCATCTATAAGGCAATGGATTGGCGAAGTCCTCTAACAAATCTTTGGTGAACATCATTAAGAAGCTGCTGGAAATCAACAAGAAGAGCTAGCATAAGAAGTTGGTCAATGCACTTAGGGCAGATTGGGTCAGTCAGAAGAAATCCATTGGTATGTCCCCCTTTGAGCTAGTGTATGGAGTTGATACCTTGTTTCCTACCTCTCTTGCAACCCCGGTAGTCAAACTTCTTCAGGAAGCTAGCAGTGAAGATGATCCTATGCAGAGAAGATTGAATCAAATGATCTATTTGCAACAGACTAGAGAAGAAGTTTTCCAAAACACATCCAAGTTGCAGGAGAAGATTAAGAAAATTTATGACAGAAAAGCAGAGGCGGACAAATTTCAGCTGGATGATGTAGTGCTAAAGTGGGATGCAAGGAATGAGGAAAAGGGTAAGCACGGTAAATTCGAGAATCTCTGGAAAGGTCCCTTCAAGATTGCAGCATATCGGGGTCAGAATGCCTTTCTTCTGAAGGAAATGAATCAGGAAGATTGTCCAGGAGGGCCGATCAATGGTCGGATACTCAAGCGGTACCACTTCTGAGTTGTTTCTGTTGTTTCCATTGTCACTGTAAATACCATTTTATTTCAGTTTTGGTTAGAGTTTGTCAAGTCAGTCTTCGAGTCATTTTAAGATCAAATTTGAGTCAGTTTTTCGGTCATTTTGGTTCCATAATTGAGTTGGTTTGAGTCAAGTTTAGTCAATAAATGAGTCAGAGTCTTATGTTGTTTGTCGAAATAATGACTCCATAGCCCAATGGACGAATACACTATCTGCTCTCTGAAAGATCAGTCGTTCTTGGCACCTCCAAGGAGCTACCATCCCCCATTGGAGCCAATGTTAGCGTCGGTCTTGTCAGTCCTCCGTCAGAGATCAAAACTCTTTCTGCATTTCATTTTTAGGTGTCTTGCTCCATTCACTCAGCTGCATTCCGCCAGGGGCATGCCATAATCTGACGAAAGGGCCTTATCATTCATTCCCCTCATGTCTTGTACCTGCTAGCTTAGGTCTTTTCATCAATGTGTATTAAAGTCCATGACAGTCAATGTTTGATCTTTTAATGGACAAGAGTCATTTCGGTCATTAAATCTAGGGATTAGTCATTTGGTCTTTAAACAATGTCCGATAAAGCCAGCAAGGCCAGAGGGAGGCTCTTATAATGTTGTGATTCAAAGATTTTCATCGTCATGTTGATAGAGTACGACTGTTCTTCAAAACTCTGTTTTGAAGAAAAGTCAACAGTTTGTCATTTGTAATAATTTTCAAAAGTTTCTCAGTGGATTTCTCCAAGTATAGCCTTGGTCTCCTTAGCCAAATTCCATGTCAGCTACCCCTGCAAAAATTGCCAAAAATTTCATCATTTTGGTGAAAGAAATCAAAAGGAAGTGTGAAAAGCAGAGTTGTATTAATTGTGAAAAAGTGCCAAAGTGATAACATTACAAAATGGGTTTTGGAGAAAGAAAAAATCAAGTCCAACTCTTGCAAGATATTTCTGCAAGTTTATAAATCATTTGTATCAAGTTACATTCATGAAATCTTATAGCAAAGTCAAATTTGGAGGTTGAAGAACAAACTGCAGTTTGAAAGTCCATGACTGTGTTAAAGGTTGGAGCGCGGCGCACAGGTGGAGTTGCGCGGTGCACTGAGGGAGCGTGGTGCACTGGGTGCGACCACACAGTGTTAAATAACATGGGCGCAGTGCACTAAAACAGCGCAACGCACTGGGTATGCTGCGTGGCGCATACACATAAAAGCCCGATTTTTCTCAGAATTGCAACAAATCGCCTTTCAATCCCTTGAATTTTCCAGGTGGGGTCGATCTCTCAGTGTTTCATCCATTTTTATGTTAGTATGATGATGGTTTATGGCTGCTTATGGTTGCACAAAAACTCTTAAACCCTACCACTTAAAGTCATCAAAACAAATGCTGTTAGGGTTGTAAATTCATTGTGTTGGCACCAAGATTCCTCCTCCAGTTCATTTTTCCTTCTTTCCCTCATTCCCTTCTTCCCTATTCCACTTTTCCCATTTTTCCCTATCCTAAAATGCTACTAAAATCCTATTCCCTATCCCCTCCGCTCATTTGTCAAAGGTAAAACCCCAAACCCTACCCCATATAAAATTTCCTAACACCCCAAACCCTACCCCATATAAAATTTCCTAAACCCCCTACATGTCCCTAAATAAAATTCCTCCTCATAGTCCCTAATCCCTTCATATTATTCCCCTTCCTAACAGTCCATTGTTGCATTTTTCCCCTTGGTGGCAGATTTCAACACATCACAAAAGCAGTCCAAACACAGTTTTATCATCAACATCTTTTTCTCTAAGGCAGTGGAAAAACAACAGTCATGGCATCTGAACATGCATCGAACTATGAAATGGAAACCCAAAGTGACTCATCCTCGGAAGAATAGGCTCCCCAGAGGCCTCACAAAAGTGGCAGACATGTTAGAGAAGAACCAACCACCCTTACAAAACTGCAGGCCTATTCGTGCTCATCATGAGTTGGCTCATCTATTCGTGTTGCACTTACGTGGAGATCAGGCTACTTTAGCTGGTGTCACCTTCACACTTACACCAGAATATGTCTCATTAGCAACCGGCATACCAAACATTGGAGAACCATGGAACAAGAAGCAGAAGATTAATTGGCATCATTATGAGCCATATATTAAAACCACTTTCTTGAGGCAGCTCAAAAGGGTCTTTCCATTCTGGTATCTGAAAGATGAATATGCTCCACTAATGAGATTGATTATGAAATACTTCAGCTGTGAAGGACGATTCTCTCGTCTTTATGCTTATCACATCAGGTTGCTCATGCATTTCACCAGGGTATGATGATGAACATCCCGTATTTCATTTGCCAGAACATAGAGAGGATGACCACCTTTATACAACATAAAACCCCTCAGCATCAACTTAACAGTGTTTATCTTTTTGCTCTCATCAAGATTTTGGTGGTGCATCAGCTTGATCTACAGGGTATCACTTGGGATGATTTCATCTCCCGTGACTTCTTCCAAGCTTCACAGGGACCTTCAGAGGCTAGATTTGAGACAAGGGAACCTTCTCATCAGTATGAGCACCATGAGACCACCAGTGTGCTGGTACTCGTCACATATCAGAGGGGTGCTAGACATTTGTTTGTAGCAGCAAAGCGAGTGTTATCTCCATCTGGGGTGGAAGGGGCCTCGCTTCCTACATCATCACTACAGGTACAGGACAGAGGTAAGGAGCCAATGCATGATGACGGGCCACGAGAGACTGAATTCATTCTCCTTCATGATGATGATACAGACACAGATCCGCAAAGTGGACAGCTTAAAGAGATCATCCAGGAGCAGAAAACAGAGATTCAAGCTTTGTCCCTTGACTTGGAAAGAGCCAAATGGAACATGAAATATCTGGAGTAGAGGAACAAACAACATGAGGATCGGCAAGCTGAGATAGAGTTGCAACTGATCAAGGAAAACCGACAACACATCATGGCAGCACAAGGTAGACCTATGGAGCAAAGAGATGAGGACCGGGAGTATGTTTTAGAGAAAATGAACATTCACTTGGAGCAGCTAGTGGAGATGGCTAATAGGGAAAAAGCGATGATGAGGCATATGACTCACCATTACATGGCTCGAAACATGAGCTCCAAAGTAAGAATCAGGAGCCTAAAGGCAAAATTGAGGAAGGTGACAAAAAGACAAAAGGGGAAAAAAGAGCAAGATTAGTTCCGAATCTTGGCTGAGGCTTCATTGGTCTAGCATGACATGTGATATAGAAGGTACAGCCAAAATTTCAAGAAATGTGGAGCACATTGTTGCATTTTGAAATTTTGTGCACAAGAAACAGGTTTTTTCTCCCTGTGCGCCGCGCCACCTAGCGCGTGCTTTCGCTAGGGAGCTCCAGATGAAAAAAGTTTACATTTTTGTATTTTTCATGGAAAATCATGACTGTTGGTGCATGGCCAAGAAGTTTGGGCCAGTTTTGAGTCCTCAGGAGGTCAAAAACACCCAAAAAGTGACCTCTCTGCCCCTATTTTGACACATAGGAAGCAGTCTTGGGAGATTTCATTTTTGGAGGGGAAAATGGGCACCAAATTCAGAAATTTCACTTGGGTTGGAAAGTAGACAGTCAGGGCTTTCCAACAAGTGAACTTGGGCTCAATTTGGACTTCAGAAGGTGCCTCAAAACCAGCTCCAATGTGGCGCGGCGCATACAGTTTTGGGTGCGGTGCACAGAGACCCAAAGGCCAAAATCACTCTCGCTCCACGAAATTTCGATTCGCAATTTTCTCCAGGTGGGCCCGCTCATTTACAATACATTTTTCCCGGCATCAAAGGTAAAGTTTAAGAAACATTTTTGGCTTCTATCCAAGTGGCCAAATGAAGGCGAATAGCCACCCAAAAAATCTACGCTCATGTTTGCTTTTTTCTAATTGGTCCTCATAGAAAATTAAATGTAACTGCTGATAGTTGGCTCTTCATTGCCTAGGTTGATCAACTATCTCATGGCAAAGCTTATTTATTGTATTGAGAGTCATTTTGTAAAGGGTTGGAATTTCTGGGAAACTATGGGAGAGAAACCCAGTCACTCACTGTACATTTTAACAGAGAATTAATGAAAGGTTGCAGCTCTGGTTCATGAGATTCCTGTGGCATGAGTTTAGTAAATGTATTTTCTTTATGTTTCATATGTATTTCGTTATGTTTCATATTTTCATTCATATTCATTTCCTGTGAAAGCTTTCTAAGTAAGAAAAGGTAGAATTCAGTGTACTGCTCTACCTTGGGATAGTTTTCACGTTCTATGTTTTCTTTTGTTGAAAACGATTCATGTATTTATGCCCTTTTCACACTCTTAAACAATCTCTCCACTTCATATTATTTCAAATCTAATTGCTAGACTTTCTGCTTTCTTGCCTCACGAAATAATCTACGTCTTTGAGTTAAATTCTCTGCTCATGCTATTCCTTGGTCCCACACATCCCAGAAAACTCAGTCATTCATCAAAATACCTCTATCATATTTATTTACCTAGCCTAAAATCAATATTCATTTTTGATTCATCTCAGACCCTATTGTTTATTTTCCTGAGTGTGACCTGGAGAGAGCCCTCTCTTATTTTGGTAGGGCTAGCTACCAGACTGAGAGTGGTTTGTGGTTACCCTGAATTTTGCCTTCCCTCAGCCTAAGGCAGATTTAGGTGCTAACAAAAACTATCCATAAGAATGAGCTACAGAATAATGCAAGTTGGAGAAGAGAAGTGGGAGGACTAGAGAAGTACCAATCCTTATATTAATAAAAATAATCTCTTATAGAGAAAAAATATATATTAATACAAAGGAACTATCTCGAATATCACAAGAGTTACAATCCACCTTTAGTATTTAGTGTTTAGATCCACTCTCCAATTTTAGTGTTTAGTGTTCTAGATCCACTCTCCGCTTTCAGTGTTCAGTGTTTAGGCCTTAGGTTACATCAGTATATACACTGTGAATCTTCCTTTATAAAGGATCTACTTCTGTTTTTTTAGATTGTATCAACATTGTGTACTTATCAATCCCATTGACCTTCTTTTGTGGTCTTTTTTTGGACATTGATAAAATTATCTTATCGATCTCCTCCAAAAGGGTATCCAAAAGCCTAATGATTTTTCCAAAATAGTAAGATTATAACAGTAGAAACTATCTTAAAATACAAGATCTTAGGATAAAAAAGTACACATTTTATGTAACCAGTCTCCCATGCATGCTCCAAGCTTAGTGTTAAGGTCTTAGCATATATCAATACTTTACATTTTGAATTTTCCTTTATCAAGGAGTTTCTTTTGTGCTTCCAAATTATATCAACACTGTTACATGTAGTCATCACATTGACTTGTGATTTGTTGGACATTGATAAATTATGTTATCTCTCTCCTCCAAAAGAGTATCCAAAACCTTAATGATTTAAATTTAAAATAGTTTCTATTGACTATCTCAAAATAGTAGATCTCAAGATCTGAAAGTACACATTTTATATAGTCATTGTCCCATGGATTCTCCAAGTGTTGTATGTGACATGCATGCATGGGAACACTATTTAAAATAGAACTGAATCTTGAAATGTAGCATTGAATATGACACTTATGTGAGTCTTCCAATCTATGGAAGTAGAACACACTTGATCTTGAACATGAGAATCAAATTATGCACTCATGAATGTGCCAAAATTGACAAATTCAATGTTAACAAGACTCATAGGCATGGAAGTTCATTGAACCTACCATTTAAATCAGGGATAAATTATTGTACATGTTGAAGAGAAATGATATCTTTCTAGATCTAGCACCTGAAAAGCATAATGCAAATGATATTTTTTTTAAACTTTGCTTTCTTTCTTCTTACTTTTTTTTAAACCTTATTTTTTTCACTGTATTTTATTTTGTTTAATAATTATTATGTGCCATTATGGGACACCATACTTGATATGGCCCTTTTTGAAATTGTTGTTTTTAAGTCTGAAAATGGTAACAAACATCCAACTCCTCTAACTTCTGATCATGTATGCTTTTGTGAGCATTATGTTTCCTCTTTGCATCAAACAAGACTTTGTATATATATATATATATATATATATATATATATATATATATATATATATATATATATATATATATATATATTGTTGTAATCCATTCTCTAGAAATTTATTTCTCTCTGAATACATATTTTAAAAACTGATAAGGTAATGCTTGGTGCATATGCACTTGCACACAAATAAAGTAACATAAATTAATCTCATGTTTAATTTAGATGTGGTTAAGATTGCTATACTTTAAAGTAGTTAAAGTTGTTCTAAATATATGTGAATCCAAACGCAAAATTTCTTCAAGCAGTGGTGAATTGGAAGAGAACTATTGGCTTCAATAGTGAGTTCATTTGTTAAATCAATATGATTATTCATAATGAAGAAGACATAGTTTGAAGTGATGGCATAATCCATATAAATGTTCTTGATATGGTAGCAAATCCTAAACAACATTTGACAATATAAGATGGAAATTGATGTTTTGATACTTAGTAGTAATAAGAGATATTAGTCTAGTGGATAGTTAAAAGGAAGTTTGGATCAAGTCAGTAAACACGAAAGGAAAATGTAAAAAAAATGCCGAAGTCATTTTCGTGTTGGGTTACTTTTAACTCTTTCAATTTATTCTTCCATGTTTATCGTTTTTGAATCTTTTTGTATTATGGTTACATGGACCCTTCTAATTGAGCCTAAGCCACAAGAACCTACGAAACACCAATATAGTTCAATCACTGAATGATTTTCTATGATATTCCATGAATTATTCTTATTTTTGCATCACCCCTATCTGAAACCCCATCCTCACTACCAAATAAAAAACTATTGGCTTCAATAGTGAGTTTATTTCTTAAATCAATATGATTATTCAGAATGAAGAAGACATAGTTTGAATTGATGGCATAATCCATAGAAATGCTCTTGATATGGTAGCAAATCCTAAACAACATTTGACAATATAATATGGAAATTGATGTTTTGATACTTAGTAGTAATAAGAGATATTAGTGTAGTGGATAGTTAAAAGGAAGTTTGCATCAAGTCAATAAACAGGAAAGGAAATTGTTAAAAAATGTCAAGTCACTTTGGTGTTGGGTTACTTTGAACTCTTCCATGTTTATCGTTTTTGAATCTTTTCGTATTATGATTATAGGGACCTTTCTAATAGAGCCTAAGCCACAAGAACCTACAAAACACCAATATAGTTCAATCACTGAATGATTTTCTATGATATTCCATGAATTATTCTTATTTTTCCATCACCTCTATCTTCAACCCCATCCTCACTACCAAATAAAAAACTATTGCCTTCAATAGTGACTTCATTTCTTAAATCAATATGATTATTCAGAATGAATAAGACAGAGTTTGAATTGATGGCATAGTCCATAGAAATGTTCTTGATATGGTAGTGAATCCTAAACAACATTTGAAAATATAAGTGGAAATTGATGTTTTGATACTTAGTAGTAATAAGAGATATTAGTGTAGTGGATAGTTAAAAGCAAGTTTGGATCAAGTCAGTGAATAGGAAAGGAAAATGTTAAAAAATGTTGAAGTCACTTTGGTGTTGGGTTACTTTGAACTCTTTCAATTTACTCTTCCATGTTTATCGTTTCTGAATATTTCCGTATTATGATTACGGGGACCCTTCTAATTGAGCCTAAGCCATAGGAACCTACAAAACACTAGTATAGTTTAATCATTGAATGATTTTCTATGATATTCCATGAATTATTCTTATTTTTTCATCACCACTATCTTCAACCCCATCCTCACTACCAAATAAAAAACTATTGGCTTCAATAGTGAGTTCATTTCTTAAATCAATATGATTATTGAGAATGAAGAAGACATAATTTGAATTGATAGAATAATCCATAGAAATGTTCTTGATATGGTAGTGAATCCTAAACAACATTTGAAAATATAAGATGGAAATTGATGTTTTGATACTTAGTAGTAATAAAATATATTAGTGTAGTGGATAGTTAAAAGGATGTTTGGATCAAGTCAGTAAATAGGAAAGGAAAATGTTAAAAAATTTCGAAGTCATTTTGGTGTTGGGTTACTTTGAACTCTTTCAATTTTTTCTTCCATGTTTGTCGTCTCTGAATCTTTTCGTATTATGATTACAAGGACTCTTCTAATTGAGCCTAAGCCACAATAACCTACAAAACATCGGTATAGATCAATGACTAAATGATTTTCTATGATATTCCATGAATTATTCTTATTTTTGCATCACCCCTATCTTCAACCCCATCCTCACTACCAAATAAATCCCTTTTGTATATTGATTTTTGGTTATCCTATTTTTTCAGGTATGAATGAGATGTTGCAACAACTATGGGCTTCTTACAAAGATATGGGATGGCAGGTGTGTGAACTATTTATTTCTCTCCTTGTTAGAGTTTTATATGCATCTATAAAAATATTCTAATCTACTACCTTTCTAAATCTTAAATGTTTCTATTTCCGACAACATTAGTCCACAATGTTTGATTACTGTTATGACAAATCTTGATAACTATTTAAATACAATAGATATCATACATCCTTTTTCTCATGTAGTTGTAATTCACAAATCATGTATAGTATTAAGCATCACAAATTGAAAATCTTTGGAAGATGTGTGTGTCTATTTTTGCATTCAGGTGGTTAATGTTGTATATAGTTAATTGAAAAAATAGTTTGATCAGAGATGCTCTCATAGCCCCTCCATCTCATTTCTGAATGTTCTAAGAATTTTCATCTCGTGAAATTCAGTTTCTATAATCATCATCTCTTTATATTAATACCACAAGGCAGAGTTGCAACCTTGGTATTCCTATTTATCTATGTTTGATATATTATCGACAAGAGTATGCAACTTTCTAGTTTCTACATTCCTCATTATTTACATCATTTTCTTCACATTCACTAGTTCTTCCAGAATCCATAGTGTGAATATCTTCCACCACCACCTGTGTAACTGCATCTTTCAACAACCTCAACTACATAAAAACAGTCCTAACAATTTTCTAAAATTGGAGCTTAAATCTTACTAGCTTTTCTTAATTTCTTTTAGTCACTTCCTATACTCCCTTATTTCTACATGTATGTATTAGTAGATAGGAATCATGATATTTTTGACAAATTTTTTGTCAAATATCGACATGCCTTCTAGGCCACTAGATTGTATATGTTTTCCTTCACACAGTGATCCCTAGATCCCTTACTTGGAGGGATTCATATTCGAGCAACCTATCAAACTTTTTGTATTCAACCACCTGATTGGTCAGTAAGCTGGGTCTTCCTCTCCTTTAGCTTCGCTCCTTTTCCCCTTTTACCTAGACTCTAAGATATTTTAGCATTGAAAAGGCCATAATGGAAAACTTGAATATGTCGTATCATTAATATTATGATAAAAGTAATATAGGAGTTTGTTTTATGATATAATAGAGTTAGAGGAGGGTACCACGTGGGTCCCCTCCTCCACTCCCTCGCTCTTGTACGTTCCATGTTTCACCAATTATCTCCATGAAATATTAAAACATCACCATGACCATTAAATCTACACCATAAACATGGTAATTTTAGTGTTTATAGAAGTTATTTTAATTTTTAATATTTTTTATTTTATTTATTTTTGTATTTATTTTATTTAAAATATCATTTAAATTAATTAAAATTAATTTTAATAATTTTCAAATTATTAAAATAAACAAAAATAATTAAAAAATAGAATTTTATAATAAATTGCCTAGAATTTTAACACAGTGTTTTTTCCAACATGTCGACAATTTTGGAACTCTATGTTTGGAGAGATATATTTTGAGATTTACTCAACCAAATTAGGCACATAATGGCTTGTTATAAAGCTAAAATCAGATAAAATATTTTGGGAATGATCATATTTGGTCATTTAATATACCTACAATTTAGCATAAGTGGAGGCTATGAAAGTGTAACAAAAATCAATTTTGGAATTTATTTGAAGCATTTTCATTTGCCAAAAACTCCTCTTGTTGCAAATTAGTTTGAAGAAAACCTTCTTGGGCCAAAGATATTTTGACAAAGATTAATGGAAAGCACAAAAATATTTTTATTTTATTTATTTAATTATATTTTAATTCATGAGTTTTTTTTTTTTTTTTTTTTTTTTTTTTTTTTAATTTGGTATTTTGAATTTTGATGTGAAATATTAATTGTTTTCAATTTCAATTTTTTTTTTTTTTTTTTTGCAGGGAGTTGATTACAAAAATGAGGCAAAAAGGATTTGGAGAAATAGGATTGATCCATAAAAAGAGAAAAAAGGGATTTGAAGCACCAAAATTGACGGATCTGGACTACTTTCAACACATCCCTTTTTGAATATTTTTTGTAAATTATAAATATCAATTTGGAGAATGATTAAGGGGTTCCTCCTTTCTACATATTGGACTCTCTTTGCACTTTTCTAATGATAATTTTATCTATAGGTAAAAAAGGATACTCAAATATGAGTTATTTGGGGGTTTTATTTTCAAAATTCAGTCTTTGTATTTGAGACAAAGCTTACACTATTGCAACTCTTTTCTCTAGTGGTAGGTTTTATGATTATAGAAAGATTTTTGGAGATCCATTAAGAAACATAGCAAGGAAATTAGGTTCACTATTTGTATGAAATTACTTTTTATTTGTAAATGAAAATATTTTTCTTTTAATGAAAGATTTATATCAATTGTTTCATGTTCTGCACTTTTGTTTAATATGAGAATGATTTTCTTTTATATCAATTATCTGATCTATTAGTCTCATAGATATGTTGTTTATTTTCAATTTTCTCTTATGACTTAAATCGATTTTTTTAGTAACTATTTACTCAGAAATTTGCCACCTGAAATTGATTTAATTTTCATTGAAATTAAGTGAATTATTTCCTAGTTTTAATGGCTTGTCATTTATTGTTTTAAAATATCCAAACCAAGCATGTTGTCTACTTACTATATTAGATATTATAACTTTTTATGTAGTTCAATATTCATCATTAAAAGAACATTTTATGTCCCCATTTGTTTAAACATTTTTCTCTTCATTTGGGAGAGATCTATATCTTGTCCTAATCAAGATAATATAGATTACATTTTCTTTTTCTTCTTGCATTCTATATTAATTTTCATTTTCATTTAAAAATAATTTATAGAAGTCTCTTTACACAAGACCAACCTTAAGTGTGGCTTGGTTGAACCCTCAATTCAGGTTAAGGGTTTCTTTCTTGCGATCATGCAACAAGAGGGTAGGTTTGATTTCCTCTTCTTGTTGATAGGTAATGAGCTATCACAAGCCAACAAGGAGGGTGAGAGGGAAATTGGACCCAATAGAACCAGTCAGAACCACCAACACAAACAGAAAGGGTTTTATTTGGGACTCTAACTTGGCGGTCTCCCTTACATGTTGATGAGTTTACTTTTTGCCATGAACAATAAATTATTCAAACTTGGATACACATATATATAGTCCAATAAAGCTCAACACTAACTCCTTTAAATGTGTTATATTGTTCTCAAATGTAACATGGGTTAACATATAAGCTAGGAATTATATGTGTTCATATTGGATTTCATATATTACAACTATTGTGATAGGAATATCATTAAAATATAAGGAAATTTTGGAATAGCATAGATGATAGTAAGTTATATTTCTTCTACTTTAAAATGGCACAAATAATGGAAATTCTTACCAATTTTTACTAGGAGTTATAGTCATTATAACATATCCACATGTGTTATAAAATTGAAAATTGGGAAATTATATTCCATGTATTGTACCAAACATACCACGGGTATTGAATTCAATGGATTTTCTTGGAGGTCCTATCAACCAAAAGTTGAAATAAATATATTATAGCAGTCATGACTATCTCGGTTAATTTACCACAATGATACCATGAAAGAAAAATTATGCCATTCAAAAAATGGGATAATTTTTCATTTACAAGTTCTAGGTGAACTTTGGTACACCATATTTTGTTATTTCCCATCACAACAATAGATTTTTGACTAACTTTTGGAAATAATTTTGATGATTCATTGATGTTAGGTTAAAGACGAGTATTTTCTTCCATCATCAAACAAATGTTATATAAAGGAAGTAAAACACACCACAGTCAAATTTATATCCATTTTAGTTATATATATATATATATATATATATATATATATATATATATATATATATATAGATATATATAGATAGATATATAGATATAACTTCATATCTCAATATTCCATATGTGCATCATAGTTACAACTACATATTACATAGTCCTAATGGAACTTTACCATTTGGAGTCTATCTTGGATTTTTTTAAAGAATATGTTAGCAATTATGGCCCCCCTACTTGAAAACAAAGGCGAAAAGAATGCTACACATGGTAAGTGTGTGAGGAATTTTCACACCAAATCAAAATTATCCATCTAAACATTGAAGATTTGTTGTGCAAGAGTCAAAATAATAACAAAGTTGAAAATTATCAACACCATGCAAATCATTACTTTTGAAATAAATGGAGTCTAAATTTATGATGATGAGAATATGTAAGAGAAGGAAATCAATATAAAACCACTCAGATATGATTAATAAATTATTCCTAAGCAAAAATGAGAGAATCCTTTCAAGTTAGATGTACATGCTTAAATGGTTATTCATTTAGTGTTAAATTTAGACTATATGAAGGCTTATCAATCATCTATCTTGGATGGTAAATATAAGGAAAATAGGGAAAATTTTAAGGATGACAATTTCTCTTAAATTTTAGAAACCTTGATGAATCTTGATAGCCCTAACATTTAAATTATAAAATTTTTCACTAAATTTTTGTAGATATGTTCAAATTTTTAATTATTTTATACATTCTTTATAATCTTTTGGTGAATTTTAATGTAGAATAATTTTATACTATAAAATTTGTATGAATCAATTTTAGAAAAACTGGAAATTAGTAAATATTATTTTTCGAAAAAAAAAAATGGAAAATTAACCCACCTATGAATATTAGCCCTTAAAATTTTCCCTAGAGGAAAATTCATTCATTCTTTATCCTTAAGACCTTTTTGTACAAGTTAGAACAAAATTTGAGAATGATGCAATTCTCAACTAAAAAGACTTACAATTCTACTAAACAAGGCACACTAGAATGTTATTGAATCAAGCTAACAAAAACTTCCCTCAAGGTGCTAAGTGGTACACCTTAGAGTGCATTGAAGTAAAGTTTCCTCAATTATTAGGATATATGTTGGGGACCAACAAATCCTAAAAGGGGAAGTTTGATCTAGGATTGAGTCAAGGATTGACTAAGAGATTGAAATTTGAGAAGAATTTTTTCATCTCTAATGACTATCTTAAGTGCTAGAGTATGAAAATGGTTTTAGTTGCGTGATGCATAGAAATAAAGGGCACTTATAAGCATATGCAAAGATACTTTGTACTAGGAAATATGCATGCAATTCATGAAGCTATGTAGGGGAAATAATTTTTCTATGAATGTACTTTGCTTAGTGTTTAACTGAGAGGTAAACAAACATGAATGTACATTTTTTAATGGTAAACTAAGAGATAGACAATCATGTAGCAAAGAAGGCCAATTAGTTTACCATTAAAAGAAGTACATTCATGTTTGTTTACCTCTCAGTTAAACACTAAGCAAAGTACATTCATAGAAAAATTATTTTGCCTACATAGCTTCATGAATTGCATGCATATTTGCTTAGTACAAAGTATCTTTGCATATGCTTATAAGTACCCTTTATTTCTATGCATCACACAACTAAAACCATTTTCATACTCTAGCACTTAAGATAGTCATTAGAGATGAAAAAATTCTTCTCAAACTTCAATCTCTTAGTCAATCCTTGACTCAATCCTAGATCAAACTTCCCCTTTTTGGATTTGTTGATCCCCAACATATATCCTAATAATTGAGGAAACTTTACTTCAATGCACTCTAAGGTGTACCACTTAGCACCTTGAGGGAAGTTTTTATTAGCTTGATTCAATAACATTCTAGTGTGCCTTGTTTAGTAGAATTGTAAGTCTTTTTAGTTGAGAATTGCATCATTCTCAAATTTTGTTCTAACTTGTACAAAAAGGTCTTAAGGATAAAGAATGAATGAATTTTCCTCTAGGGAAAATTTTAAGGGCTAATATTCATAGATGGGTTAATTTTCCATTTTTTTTCGAAAAATAATATTTACTAATTTCCAGTTTTTCTAAAATTGATTCACACAAATTTTATAGTATAAAATTATTCTACATTAAAATTCACCAAAAGATTATAAAGAATGTATAAAATAATTAGAAATTTGAACATATCTACAAAAATGTAGTGAAAATGTTTATAATTTAAATGTTAGGGCTAGCAAGATTCATCAAGGTTTCTAAAATTTAAGAGAAATTGTCATCCTTAAAATTTTCCCTATTTTCCTTATATTTACCATCCAGGATAGATGATCGATAATCCTTCATATAGTCTAAATTTGACACTAAATGAATAACCATATAAGCATGTACATCTAACTTGAAAGGATTCTCTCATTTTTGCTTAGGAATAATTTATTAATCATATCTGAGTGGTTTTATATTGATTTCCTTCTCTTACATATTCTCATCATCATAAGTTTAGACTCCATTTATTTCAAAAGTAATGATTTGCATGGTGTTGATAATTTTCAACTTTGTTATTATTTTGATTCTTGCACAACAAATCTTCAATGTTTAGATGGATAAATTTGATTTGGTGTGAAAATTCCTCACACCCTTACCATGTGTAGCATTCTTTTCGCCTTTCTTTTCAAGGAGGGGGGCCATAATTGCTAACATATTCTTTAACAAAATCCAAGATAGACTCCAAATGGTAAAGTTCCATTAGGACTATGTAATATGGAGTTGTAACTATGATGCACATATGGGATATTGAAATATGAAGTTATATCTATCTATCTATCTATCTATCTATATATATATATATATATATATATATATATATATATATATATATATATAACTAAAATGGATATAAATTTGACTATGCTGTGTTTTACTTCCTTTATATAACATTTGTTTGATGGTGGAAGAAAATACTCGTCTTTAACCTTACATCAATGAATCATCACAATTATTTCCAAAAGTTAGTCAAAAATCTATTGTTGTGATGGGAAATAACAAAATATGGTGTACCAAAGTTCACCTAGAACTTGAAAATGAAAAATTATCCCATTTTTTGAATGGCATAATTCTTCTTTCATGGTATCATTGTGGTAAATTAACCAAGAGAGTCATGACTACTATAAGATATTTATTTCAACTTTTGGTTGATAGGATACCTCCAAGAAAATCCATTGAATTCAATACCCGTGGTATGTTTGGTACAAGACATGGAATATAATTTCCCAATTTTCAATTTTATAACATGGATATGTTATAATGAGTATAACTCCTAGTAAAAGTTGGTAAGAATTTCCATTGTTTGTGCCATTTTAAAGTAGAAGAAAGATAACTTACTATCATCTAGGCTATTCCAAAATTTCCTTATATTTTAATGATATTCCTATCACAATAGTTGTAATATATGAAATCCAATATGAACACACATAATTCCTAGCTTATATGTTATCCCATGTTACATTTGAGAACAATATAACACATTTAAAGGAGTTAGTGTTGAGCTTTATTGGACTACATATATGTGTACCAATTTTGAATAATTTATTGTTCATGGCAAAAAATAAACTCATCATCATGTAAGGGAGACTACCAAGTTACAGTCCCAAATAAAACCCTTTCTATTTGTGTTGGTGGTTCTGATTGGTTCTATTGGGTCCAGTTTCCCTATCACCCTCCTTGTTGGCTTGTGATAGCTCATTACCTATCAACAAGAAGAGGAAATCAAACCTACCCTCCTGTTGCATGCTCGCAGGAAAGAAACCCTTAACCTGAATTGAGGGCTCAACCAAGCCACACTTAAAGCTGGTCTTGTGTAAAGAGACTTCTATAAATTATTTTAAAATGAAAATAAAAATTAATATAGAATGCAAGAAGAAAAAGAAAATGTAATCTATATTATCTTGATTATGACAAGATATAGATCTCTCCCAAATGAAGAGAAAAATGTTTAAACAAATGGGGAATTAAAATGTTCTTTTAATGATGAATATTGAACTACATAAAAAGTTATAATATCTAATATAGTAAGTACACAACATGCTTTGTTTGGATATTTTAAAACAATAAATGACGAGCCATTAAAACTAGGAAATAATTCACTTAATTTGAATGAAAATTAAATCAATTTCAGGTGGCAAATTCTGAGTAAATAGTTACTCAAAAAATTGATTTAAGTCATAAGAGAAAATTGAAAATAAACAACATATCTATGAGACTAATAGATCAGATAATTGATATAAAAGAAAATCATTCTCATATTAAACAAAAGTGCAGAACATGAAACAATTGACATAAATATTTCATTAAAAGAAAAATATTTTCATTTACAAATAAAAAGTAATTTCATACAAATAGTGAACCTGATTTCCTTGCTCTGTTTCTTAATGGATCTCCAAAAATCTTTCTATAATCATAAAACCTACCACTAGAGAAAAGAGTTGCAATAGTGTAAGCTTTGTCTCAAATACAAAGACTGAATTTTGAAAATAAAACCCCAAATAACTCATATTTGAGTATCCTTTTTACCTATATATAAAATTATCCTTACAAAAGTGCAAAGAGCCTCCAATATGTAGAAAAGAGGAACCCCTTAATCATTCTCCAAATTGATATTTATAATTTACAAAAAATATTCAAAAAGAGATGTGTTGAAAGTAGTCCAGAATCGTCAATTTTGGTGCTTCAAATCCTTTTTCTCTCTTTTTATGGATCAATCCTATTTCTCCAAATCCTTTTTGCCTCATTTTTGTAATCAGCTCCCTACAAAAAAAAAAAAAACAAAATTGAAATTGAAAACAATTAATATTTCACATCAAAATTCAAAATACCAAATTTAAAAAAAAAAACTCATGAATTAAAATATAATTAAATAAATAAAATAAAAATATTTTTGTGCTTTCCATTAATCTTTGTCAAAATATCTTTGGCCCAAGAAGGTTTTCTTCAAACTAATTTGCAACAAGAGGAGTTTTTGGCAAATGAAAATGCTTCAAAATAAATTCCAAAATTGATTTTTGTTACACTTTCATAGCCTCCACTTATGCTAAATTGTAGGTATATTAAATGACCAAATATGATCATTCCCAAAATATTTTATCTGATTTCAGCTTTATAACAAGCCATTATGTGCCTAATTTGGTTGAGTAAATCTCAAAATATATCTCTCCAAACATAGAGTTCCAAAATTGTCGACATGTTGGAAAATACAGTGTGTTAAAATTCTAGGCAATTTATTATAAAATTCTATTTTTTAATTATTTTTGTTTATTTCAATAATTTGAAAATTATTAAAATTAATTTCAATTAACTTAAATGATATTTAAAATAAAATAAATACAAAAATAAATAAACAAAAAAAATAAAAAATATTAAAAATTAAAATAACTTCTATAAACACTAAAATTACCATGTTTACGGTGTAGATTTAATGGTCATGGTGATGTTTTAATGTTTCATGGAGATAACGGGTGAAAAATGGAATGTACGAGAGCGAGGGAGTGGACGAGGGGACCCACGTGGTACCCTCCTCTAACTCTATTATATCATAAAACAAACTCCTATATTACTTTAATCATAATATTAATGATACGACATATTCAAGTTTTCCATTATGGCCTTTTCAGCTCCTCCCACTTGCTTATATTCGACCCTCTGACTTAACGTCGAGGAGGATAGGCTCCTAGACGTTTTATTACATGCTCAATCTTGCACATCTAAGCTACCTCTGGCGGGATGGCATCATCAAAATATGTTTTTAATATTTTTATTTATTAATTATAATATATTATTAAATATTTACAATGGTTTTATTATATAGTTATAATGTATATACAATTTTTGAAT
Organism: Pinus tabuliformis; assembly: GCA_031772625.1. NCBI lineage: Eukaryota > Viridiplantae > Streptophyta > Pinopsida > Pinales > Pinaceae > Pinus > Pinus tabuliformis. The sequence goes on along the minus strand of CM062804.1, from coordinate 520,783,853 downwards.
CGAGGTTTTGTAAAATAGTTACATAAAAAATAATTAATTAAAAATTAAAAAATTAATATTTACAAATTAATTTATAATTAATCTAATTAATGTAGATTAGTTAAATAAAATAATAATATTTAAAAATTAATTAAATAAACCATAATTTTTTGTAAGCTTGCCAATATTCTTTTATTCATTTTTTTCAAAAAGGGTGGTTAAGTCCATAATTCAAATGGTTAGGTGGCCTCAACTTGTTCAGTAGGAAATCTATTGGCCACCTAAGTGCATTGTAAGCCATCCAAAAACATAAAAGTTTAAGACTCTCAAGCAAAGTGATAGATGTCTGAGTATCTTTAATCCTTCTAAAATCTAAATAACTAAAATAAGATATCATAGTTTGCATATCCTTTATCTATTCAAAACAAAATTTAAAGCTAAAACTAAGCCTAACAAGTTGCTAGTCATCGGAAGAGTCCACTCGAGATGGGTCTTTCGCACTTGAACTAGGTAATTCTATCTGGGGAGACAAGGAATATGTTTCTCAATGCAGCTGAGGCGAGCATTCTGTGTTGAATCAGGAGCTAAATAAGTTGAAATTCCTTATGAATTTCTTGGAGACCAGCATCAGTCTTGGAAGGGTCAATCAAAGGACTCATCAAAGCTCTTGCCGCAATCTTCTTCATCAACCAGTGTAAATAGACAATCTATTTATATTGAGAGGACTGACCTCTGGAGTGTCAAGGATCTGGAACCAAGTCTCATCATTCCTTCATATCTAACTCTGCACCTGTTTCTTGTTGGTTTAATTCATCTTCCTAACCCAATATTAACTGATGAACCTGAGTCGATGTGCATGTATGGTATGACCAAGCTGAATCTCGAATGAGTCTTAAAGTGGATTTCCGACCCCTACCCCTAACTTGGTGAGGCTAGGGTTGGTTGTTTCCCCTATGCTGCCTTTTATTTCTTCTTCCCCCACGACCTCTACTAGCCAAGGAGCCCTTGCCGAAGGAGGGGAATACCATGTTACTATTCAATGAAACACTACAATGAAATTAAAACATGAGACAATAAGCCAAGACCTTGAGCTTGAAATGATTAACAAGCTTAAGGTCTTGGTGCACACACTCCAAATGTAAACATGTAAGGATAAAATCGCAGAAACCCATATAACAGTGAGCATTAAGGCTAAAAGCCCAGAAATTTCCCTTTGATATGAAATGGATTTATCGCAAGAGGCTAGAAACATCAATCCAGAGCTCCCCGAGACATCTTAAGGCAAAACACAAAGTCGACTCAAGAGGTCCCTTACTTAGGAGGCACTTATTCTTAACAACAAGCAAGAACAACGTAAACATAAGAAAATAAACACAATCATCCATGCAAGAGATACATGCTAAATTGGAAACCAGAGATGTCAAGTACATCCCCAAGTGAGATAGAAATATTCTAAAATAAACAAAAATAATTTTACAATGTTCAGACAATCCATCATAAAAGACAACCTTTTCCTCAGAAAATTTGCAGATGGATTTTCAGCTAACTCCAGGCATCAAGTTATAAACACTTCCCCATCGATATGTCAAATGGACTCGGTTCTCATGGGAAGGGATATAAGAGAAACTCAATAAAATAACATACCCATTATTGCTAGCCATAAGAAGGAGGGAACTATCTACACTAGGGTGGCGGCCCACATGAAGATCCTTCACATTCTTCCTCAAGCTTACCAAGAGCTCTGTGACCATTCCAGTGACAATAACAATAAATCCTTCTCATAAAATCTCATATATACCATCATAAAACCCCGACAGAAATGTCTCTCTTCGTCCTTCCCCTGAAAGATAAATTGTATGCATGTGTGGTGCCACCTTGTGATAAAGATCAAATGTTTGAGGGTTGTAACAAGACCACCCTCCAACCCTTCCTATCATGGAAATAATCATGGCATAGATATCAAAGATTCTCTTTTGACAACTCGCACCCTCATCGAGGGTTATGATTAATTAAATTAATCTAAATTACTTAAGAAAAATAATTAAGTAATATTATTTACATATTTTTTAAATTAATCAAATTTACAAAATAAAGTAGTGTACATTTTTTATATTTTTAAGCCCACGCAGTGAAAATATCTCAAAATTTGAACAAGCGCCATTTTCAAATTGTAAGTCCAAAATTAAAAAAAAATAGTGTTATTGGGAAGTTAGCGAGAAACCACACACAATGAAGCCATCAAAGTGGAAAACCAAGAGAAAATAAAATCTTGGAAAATTAACAAAATCAAAGCATGAAATGAGTGATATGACCAAAATTTACATAGAGGTTCCCCATATCTTTTGTAAAACATTTATGGGGGGTTGTGGGCTCAACATGTACTTGACCTTTTCCAAAGACATTGGAACCATATTAAAAAGGTTGAAACATATTCAATCCAGATACGAGAGGAAAATAATGAAAATATATAACTTTACTTTTGCTCCTCCTCTTGTACTTAATCACAATGTTAATTTGTTGTAATTATACCATTCATTATATGTGGTGCTAGTTCTCAATATTACTTTACATTATTAGGAGCTAGAGAGGATAATGACTTTGTGGATGGATTTCTAGTTTCTAATCAAATAGGGTCTCTATATTTGTATATCATATATCAATGCATACATACTATTGAGCATGAAGTTTTGATGCTTCACTTACAACACTTTCAAATCTCACAGGATGAACTGAGGTAATGGAAATTAATCCTAGTTCCTTAAATCCATTTTTTAATTCCTATTTACAAATTTACAAATATGTACCATCAAAAAATAAACTTTTAAACACTCTTAAACAAAAGAAACACTTTACAATCACAAAAGGTAAATAATCCTCATCATTGTTATAGTTAAATAAAAAAAATATTTTAAATTTCACATCAACATTCTAAAAATATTATTTATGCATTAAATGCTATGAAATATGAAAGCTAATGAATAGGTAGCACATTTCATATATTTTCTTAGAATTTCAATGAATAATACCCTAAAAAGCTAAAATATATATGCCCAATATGAGAGAGTCAAGAAATTGATTTTATTTGATCAAATATGAGTGTATAATGAATTGCCTTTTCAAAATTTTGTAAATATTTGGGCTAGGAAATGAATTTAGAAGCTAATGATGTTAAATCTACATACAAAGGAAACTAAGTGCCATGAAAGAAGCAAGATAATATTTCTTTTCGCTTCAAACCCTTTTGATAACATCATCTCAATCAGGGCCATGCAAAAAAGTGCACTAATTAGCACTAAAAATAATCATATCTTCTAAACTGAAAAAAAATTGCAGAATGACTAAAACAACCTTATAGGCACAAACAACAAAATGATGAAATCACCCCTTGTCACTTGTCAAAAAAAAAAATGATATCAGTAAGACAATTAGATTGTTTACTCGAAAAGTAATTGTATCATCATATTAATGGCAACTTAAAAGTGTAGCATACCTCTCTTCACTTTTTCCAAGACCTTTTCCTTAATCAACTCTTACTTCTTTTGTAATCTCCTTCAATCAATTACAAGGTAACTACTTTCATTTTTTCTAAATTTATTTGGTTAATATTTTCTTTTAATTTTGGGAGAAGAGGACTATTGAAGAAAATTTTAAAAATTTTAAATTTATTTTCATTAGAAGGGTTCTCACTAGAGTCCTTTCCATAATCAATCATTTAGATATTATCTTGTGACTCCATAATACATGAATTATAACATGACAAAACTTTCAAAATTATCCAACATGATTTATTATGACATCCAAATGCATTATGACCCAATGTATATCATAATCATAAAACATAATATGAAAATTTACCAAAATAGCAAGCATGGCAAAAAGCTTATGCCTCCCATACACTAGAAAATAAAAGAAATCACCAAAAATCGTACAAATGTCATCAAATTATTTGTTTAAAAGGTCTAAAATGTGAGTAGTCATCAAGTAATGGCAGAACTAAAATATATCTAGATGTATATCTAAACTAGTGACCTTCCTTTCTCTTATTTTCTTCATTAAGCTAACAATGCATGTCCACAAAGAATATATCTCTTCTTCCTTCACTTTCAATTCAAGGTGTGTTGATATGTGAGTGGGTTGAAGTGGCCTTTCTAGATGAGAAGATAGTAAAGAAAAATATGGGCTGGTTTCCTTTTCAGCATGGGTAGGGGCAATCCATTTTGGTCAAAGTTGTCATTGATGTCAATATGACATTTTTGAAGATGGCTAAATCCCTAATAATGTCCTAACCCTAACATTACTTAAGGTGGAACCCTAATACTATGAAGAAACCCAAGATGATAGAAACCCTAGAAACCCTAGTTGATGACCTACACCTAGTATTTCTAGTTGAGAATCCTAAGGTGAAAACCTAACCTTAAGTATCCTTACATTGCAAATCTAACCCTATATCATAATTGATATGAACACACTAAAGAAAACCCTAGATAATTCCTTAGAATATGAAACCCTACTCTTGATGTAAGCTATCTTTGGTACTATCTAAAGCCTAAAAATATGGATGTATATATAATGAAATCCTAAAATTCATATTTACTTATTCTGAAAAATAGACAAGAAATAAATAAACACCCAAAGAAGATCTAAAAGAAAGTTTAAAAAGTGAGCCAAAGAAAAAGTTAAAAAGGGAGTTGCATATGTCAAAACATATTAAGACAAAGAAACAATCATATGCCAAAATCCAAAGAGGAGATTAATTATTTTCCATATTCTTAAGTCGGCCAAACATAAGCCAAAGAAATAGACATATGCCAAAAGCTAAAGAGGACATTAATTATTTTAAAGAGAATATATCTTTTTCCATATTCTTAAGTCGGTTATACTGAGGTCATCTCAACAAGAGCCATAACTATTCAAAATCAAGAGGATCAAGTATAAATACATATTAGGTAGCTTGTTCAACATGCAAGACTTGGTGCAAAACAAATACAGCTTTCGGATATCTGAGTTAATGCTACAAGGAATATTTTAACGTTTCTTCAAACTAAGCAAGGTGAGCTACATGGGTTTTCGGATATATGGGTATGCATTGTGGGCTTCATATTTCCAATAATACATAGTTGATCTCTATGGCATCATTTAAGGGAAATTTAATGGTCTATGAAAAAGAATAGAACAGGGAGATAAGGAGGTTGAAGACAACGAAGAGAGAGTAGTATAAGAAGATCAAAATACTTCTGAAGATTATCTTTCTTGAAAAGATTGGTCTGTCATCATTTGATGGCCTAGATTCAAATTGAAGAAAGCTAGGACTTGTCATCATTTGAAGGTCTGGATTCAGATTAAAGGAGTCTCAGACCTAAAAGGAAAATGAGACATATTCTAGAAGACTGTTATAAACTCAGGCCTGAATAATATTGGAAGATTAGACTTCCTGAAGACATGTGATAGCTCATTAAAAAAAAAAACATCTTTGTAGACCGCATTAGGAAAAGCTTGCAATCCTTGACTCACACATTACATATTCTACACGCCTCACACATTTTTGCGGAGAAGTTTGAACTTGTAATAAAAAAATCGATTGTTGAATTAGAACCAAAAGTTATTAATGTGAGCCTATTATTTAATTTGGAGTTTGAGCTTACCTTTTAATATACTATTGGGTATATGTTGATAGACCTAAGAAAATCCTTAAAAGAAATCTTAAAGAAGTATATTGAAGTCGTTTTATGAAATAGAGTTGAAGACCTTTGGATTGTTTGGAGAAAAAATTGAAAATTGAACTTGTTTGGAGCAGACTTTGAAGCAAGCTTTCAAGAATCCATTGAAGACTTCTCGATCAATTTTGACATTTTTCTGAAGCAAACTTTCGACCAGACCTTAAGGGGTCTTTATAATAATATGTGAAGAGCTCTTTGAACCTGAGAATATATAGAATATTGAGGATCTATAGTGAAAACTCCCTTGAATACATTGGCCTTGAAGACATTTTGGAAACCCTAGTTGATCCACCTTGAAGGCTCTTGTAGAAATATATTGAAGATATTTTGAAGACTTGATGTAGAAATCTTAAAACTAATCTTGGAGGCATCCTTGGAGAGCATGATGCATTGTTCAAGGTCAATATGGTGTTTCATTGAAGGAACATGTTTTGGCTATCATGAATAGCTTTGAAGACTCCTTTAGTTATTGATAAAGTTGTCATTAATGAGCTAAGCTAGGGCAAAGTTCAAATCCAAGTTGAAGATATTGCCAGGGCTTGTGGTAGAAGGAATTAAGGAAGTCTTGAGGAACTGTTGAAATTATCTTGGATAATTGAAGCATAGGGTTGTATCTCTAGAGGATAGGATTCCTCACAAATATCAGGCTGGAGCCCGTTCCGGTGGGGTAGGGTTGGACCCTCATAAAAAGAAGGTTGGAGCCTTATGGAAGATATAGTTGGAGACCTATAGGTTGGAGCCTCGAGTTCTAAGTTGGTTCTTGGAAAACTATAGGTTGGAGCCTAGTGGATTGGAGATTGGGGTCTTGATCTAGGGTTGGAGCCCTAAACATTATTGCATTTGATTTATTGTAAAAACAAGATTGGAGTTCACGATATTTCTCATTAATAAAATTATTATTCTGTATTGTATATTTTGTGTTCTGTTTATAAGTGATCTAAAACTAGTAAAGTAAAAAATTTAAAATAAATACTGATTCACCCCCAAGTATTTCCAACAATCCAAGGTTCCTTTCTAGGATACTCTTAATGTGAGATATAATAGATGGGATTTGTGGGCTAATAATAGATGTTGGGATATCATTTCTGGAACTAGTGAGCAAATGAGCAATGTCAGAAGTTGGTATGATGGGATTTGATTCCCATCCATCATGCCACTTACGTTCCTAATGTGGCGGTAGATGGGGATCTAGAATATCCATCATATTGGGATATTGTGGATGAGGATTAGGTGGACCACCTAGATAGAGATCTTTGATTTGAGTTAACTTATTGAATTCATCTACATAAAATGGAATATAAAATCTTATTATATTGTTATTTCCTTCATGCCAAAACATATTTGGACTTTTTCCTTGTCCTCCCTTGTTCCCCTTGGAAACCCTCTTGAAGAAACGCATCTATGGGAGAGAGATTTTTTTATCATGACATCATATTTTTTAATCACATGATAACTAAGATAAATGAAATAGTAATTTGTATAGATCTTATCTAATATAAAAAATCAGGTGGTTGAAAAAAACATATGATAGTGGAGTGATTAAAAACTTATGACAAAAATTACTTGATCATGCATGTATATTGAGACAGGTTGAACTATTTGTTGGAGTGATAGTTTGTACAATATTTATCATAGTTACAAGAGTATGGACATTTACAAAAACGTAAATGAAATTGATATTATGTGGAAATGTATGGAAAATTGGGAAAATATTGTTTATAGTTGAGCCACTCTATTATTTTGCATGCAAGATCTGAACAAAAACCGAATTATATCACCAAGTTGATGGAGTAAGAGAATTGTAATAAGTTCTCTAAAATGGGAAAAATATGGTTGCCCCTAGTTCATCAATATACTAAACATATTTTACTCATTCTATGATAATGAATCATATGAATGAAGTGAGACATGATAGTATGAAATGAAGAATTTGAAAGGTAATATTTGTTGAGAAAATAAAATATGGTTGAATAGTAAAGGTTTGAAGGTTGCCCATATCATTTTTTAAATTGATAGAATAAGTCTAGGACTGGACTTATTAGTGCTCAACATATTATCAAAGCTAATAGCTAATGTATGAATCACATAGAAAAATGGTAGTTGACATAGTGCAACAAGATGTAAGCTCTGTGAAAAAGGTGGCAAAATGTACACAATAATACCTTCAAATATATGTTTTTAATACACGCCAATCATATGGTGATTTTGTATGCATTTGAGTTAGAAGTCACAAGCTTTGATAAGTTGATATGAGACCTATATTAAGTCTATTAATGTGTGTAATTCATGCCATAGCTAATACATTCATATTGGAAAGGTTGAGCTATAGAAAGTCAAAGCTGGTCATAATAAATGGTTGCGTACAACATAGTATACATGATAAGTCTTTTTTTCCCAAAATAATATTATCAACTTGAGCTAAATGTTGAAAAACTCCATGTGGAAATATGAGTTTCATTAAAAATGAAACATAGTAATTACAACACGAGACATGGTAATGTGGAGTGAAGGGGTGATTTAGACAACCCATCAAAATTTCCACAATTATGAGTAAACCCTTTAATTTAACAACATGGAATCATATCCCTAAGAAAAAACATAATCATCTTGCACAAGTATTCAAATTTAACCCATGAAACAACTCATTCATGGTACCTTTCATTGGAATGGACATGCGAGAATATCATTCTAGTATTTTGAGTAAAAAAATGGTTGTAGTGGCACTGTGATTTGAGATGAAAGTGTTTTATCTACTCAGGCCTTCAAAAATAAACATGTAACTTGCATTTGATATGGTGAATTTAATCCAAGCCAACAAGAGAAAGGAGAATTTCTATCACCCACATCAATGCATTATCCTCTAAATGAAATAGAAGTATACATGTTACATTGATGTTGGAGATTTAATGTAGTGGCGAGGTAGCTAGCAATGAAAGAAGGGAACGACTCACAGTTAGGGACTAGGGGTTCAAGAATTAACATGATAATAGCATACAAAAAATCTACAACCACCATAATTTTTCCAAATTGGTGGAAATGATCTGTAATAATTGGGTTATGGCCCCTGCATGAAGTTTTCCAAACTTTAAATAGAGAGAACACCAGAGCACCACAATCCAACCATTCTGGGGGTTGCACTTCAATGTAAATAAATAAATTTGCATGCACACCAATTACATTCTGCCAACATTTGAGGGGATCACCCCAATAACAAGTTGCAACTAGACCTCAAACCATTTGGAGTAGGAGTCATAGAAGTGGATGGTAATGTAGTTCCTTGACCGCAGTAGCGTGCAGAGATAAATATGATGACTTTGGGTGGAAGCAAGTGTATGACCTTGTAGCGATTCAAGTCATATGCATGGGGGTAATAACACACGTAGGGGAAAAGGAAGTGTGCCCCTTAGAAGCCTGTAATAGTACAGATTTAAAAGGAACACACAAGTGGAACGACATCACAAGATGAAATGCGGAATAGTCCACAAACCAAGCTGAGGGGTTAATCCAAAAACACACATTCAACAAGATTCATACAATTTCAAACAAAGTAGTTCATAATAAAATGCGTAACTTAAACAACATACATTTCTAAAGCAACAAGAATATTCTAATTACAATATCAACATATGCATGAAAGCATGTTGGATCTGTTATTATTATAAGTTAAAGTTCCATCCATACATACACTTTTGACAACCACTAGCCCCAATAGTGGAACATTATGGTTAAAAACACCTACTCCTCCAAAGAAATATACTCTAACTACAATGTGGAGAAACCAAGGCTCATCACAATACTCCCAAACCTTTTCTAAGCCTAAAACTAGAAAAACACTTGGCTCCCAAAATCTCGTTCTATGAGTTATGGGGTTCTATTTATAACAAAGGTAGGAGTGACACTTGCCATTCCCCTTTGTGACTCTTTGGCTACCATCATGACTCTTCAACTTCCTTACAAGTAACTCATTACATAACATTATGACCTTTCGCATTCCACTAATTCAACTTGGAATTTCACTTACAACATATTTACAAATAATATTACATTCTCCACATGTATCCATGTAAGAAAAAATAGGCTAGAGATAGCTTAACAAGATAAAATGCTATGTTTTTGAAGTTTGGGGAAAGACAAACTCAAAAACCTCCACTTGGTGCTTCTTGGTCACATGTTGATTCGAAGCTTGGTACTGCATGATGATGTCCCCAAACTGCTTGATGGTGTCTTTCTAATAGTCAACTGTTGCCTCCATAGAATACAGGTATATGGTCTTGGAACCTATATTTAACTTGTTTTGAACCATGTGCAGCATGGTGCTAACCATGATGAGACCAAAAATGTACTTATGCATGTTATGTGTGCTCAGCTCCAAGTCTTCCCTAGTGAACTCTCGTATTAGCTTCTCCATGTACTCATCAATATCTAGCGAGACTTGGTTCTTGTGTTTAGCATTGGTGAGGAACCTTGCATCTGTTCACTTTCTTCCTCTGTTGCTAGCTATTCTAGCTCATCAACCTGTATTGGCATTGTTTGCTCTATCATTGCAACTTGCCTTTTTTCTTCTTCTCGTTTCTGCTTCTCTTCTTATTCTTTCCTCCTCAACTCTTGTTCTTCCTCGAATTCTTGTTCTGCTTGTTATGATCTTAGTTCTGCTACCTATAATATCTAATTTTCTTTCTTCCTGTTGTCTATTATCTGTGTCCTCTGCTTCCTTTTGCTTCTGTTGCCAAAGATGCTTGCATGAAGATTTAATCGTCTTTCACTCTATAATTTTGTTCTCCTTTCATTGTGTCAACAACTTCCCCTTTCCCTGATCTTGTACTAATTTTCTCCCTTCTAGTACTACTATTGTACTTGCTGCCATGATAATTTTGATGCCTTTTCTATAAATAGTTGAGTGTCTGCATATATTGGCAAGTAAACTGACACTTTCTCAACTTCTCTCCAGTACTACTTGTTTGGGTCATATAATTTATAGGATCTCAAGTAATTGAGTATTGTATCTTGGGAATCTTATTTTGTAAATACTTGTAAATCTACCAATGATTTCCAACTAAAAGAAAAAAGAGAGTTAAAAAATGAAATGAGGGTATAAAGAAGAAAAATAAAGAGAAAAACAAGAATATTGAAAAAGAAGAAAAGATTGAACCCCACCAAAAGAAAGAAAAAACAAAAAAAGAATAATATTGAAAGTGATGCAACTCTAAATGCCACTACTCATCGATAGTTTTGCTTCATTGTTGAAAAATAAAATTCGTGTGCAATTTGTTCAAAATGCCACAATCACTAGCTTCAGTTTAATCATACAGTGTAATCATTATTAAACTCCTTTTAATTTCTGTAAATTAAGATAGAGAATAAAGATTTACCCAACAGTTTAATCTGGGTAAATCATTAGTTAGGTAGAAAATGACATTGATCCATCTGTTTAATCTAGATCAATAGGAGAAATAAGAGGTTAGATAGTTTTTTCACTCTGCATAGAAGAAAATAAAAATGGGTTTTGCTAGTCCATGTGCACCCTAGAGACAAATAAAAAATGCTAGTTTAGCTAAGGGTAGGCAGATTAGGTGATTTGGTAAATATTGGATTATGTAAATTTTATCCGAAGCTTTGAGGATCTGATGGAAAGGCCATAATATGTATAATGGATAAATTATTTCAAAATATTTCATTATTATCCTTTATCCTAAGTTCAAAAGGGAAATGTCCGTGTTGTGGATAAATTATTTCAAAATATTTCATCATTTATCCTCATCCTAAGTTTGAAAAGAAAATATTAAAAGTGCATGATGACAGTTCTTGTTTGTCACTTATGATTAAAGTTCAATAGCATTGAAGGCCTTGGGATCTACTCCCTTTCTTAATACATGGCCCTTAGTCATTTTCAGCCCCCCCTCACCGTTCTGCCTTTACCATTGGGGGGCTGGTCCAGAAAGTAGTTTTCCCCACCGGGCCCCATCCCTTATGTGTTTCCCTCTGGTGATTTCGCACCCCCCACTAAAACTATTAACCGCCCACTACTTCCTTTGGAAACCACTTTCCCTCATCCATCCTACCACACCCTACCACTTTTCTTCCACCATTCTCTGCCCACCACATGGCATGACCGTTCAACCAATTTAATGTTTTCCTGGCCAAACGACTGTTATCCATTTATTTCAATTTGTCCCTGGTAACTATTTAGCCTAAAGGTGCCATGCAATTTCCAACGGGACATTCATCGCAGCGTTTAAATGCCTTTGAGCCTATCATTCTCACCACTTTTCACTCCTGTTGTTTCGTTCATTCACAATCTCCCACAACAATCTCTATTAGAGCATTTTCGCGGCCAGATTACCACATACACTGAAGTTTCCTCTCATTTTCACCTCACAAACCATTATTCTTCTATGCTCAGTAAGCCTCCTCTACAAATTCATCATGTTCACAGAATTTTTATAGTCATGCCTCCTAAGACTATGATTCAAGATAAGCCCATTAATCGTTTAATTCCCCGTTATGTAGATTTAGATCATATACCTTTAAGCTATAGGGATTACAGGATAAATGAAACCCAATGCGACTGTGATTTTCAGGAATTGTATTGTTGTTTAGAGGATAAACACATAGATAAAACTGATGAAATTGGGCTCTAGGAGTCAAACCTCCCCAATTATATTTTACCCTTGACATGCCAAGCCCTAGAATTTACCAAAATGTGTCAAGCTTGTTATGTCCCTACCCAAACAACCATTATTTCTCCTACAGGTGACATTCTTTTCACCATCACAACCCAGTCCATTGACCAAATGATGTTGGCCCCCACTGTGGAAAATGTTGCCCCTTTCTCCCTAGAAGCCCTCACCCAGCTTTATCAAAAGCAAGAGTTTGCCACCAGATCCAGAATTTTTTAGATTTTCTTGCCAAAGAATGCCCAATTACCCAAAAATAATCCTCCATATCTTTCCTCCATTTTCCCTGATTAGGCTAAGCAGATTATTTCCATGATTTCTTAAATTTTAGGCTATCATTCTAATGAGTGGATAGATGAGCCCATTTTAGGATTTCTTTCCATATTTTCCACAAACAGCAACCCCTCCTTGATGTTCAACTTCAGCCAATTTTTGGCTGATAATATACATGAATAGTTCATAAAGTTTCCAACAAAATAGGTGTTCAATTACACCTCTATTTTGATTTATATGTTCCTCTATTATCAAGCAGACAAATTTAGTTTTTCATTGCAGAAGTATATTTTTTTGGACCTCATTGGTAATGATAGAACAACAAGAATTCAGTTAGAAGAAGTTTATTGAAGACTTTGTTCATCTAGCCATCAACACTCTAAACAGTGCAGTAGAGCCCAAGATCAGTGAGGAGATTAAGAGAATTTTACATTTTTTAAATCATGCAAAGACCAGTGATTGGTATCTGTATCAAAATTACACAGAAATTAGGGTGTATGGATGTGAATTCGCCCCCTACAACTCCCCAAATACCTCCCAATGAGTATTTTTTCTCTGGAGTATATTAGGCAGATGTTGAATTCTGATGACATCCACTTTGTAGTGGCCAAAAAGTAGGCACAATTTAGAATAAAGACACATGTGGGCCCATTTGTGTGCAACACAAGGACAACAGGTGAAGAGGTAGATAGAATTCTTAAAGAAATGAAGTTCAATCTATGCTTTACATGGTCTTATGACCCCTGTGGCATCATCTCAAAGCTCAGAGTGGAGAAAAAAACACTCCTTATTTTCATACTTCTAGGACAGACATAGAACAACATGCCAATCAACTGGAATGGGTAAAAAATACCTTGTAGGAAGCTGATGAACAACTTGTTTCTACTTCTAGTTTGCAGACTCCTATCCCTTAGGAAAAATCAAGTAAAATATAGAGGGAGGAAGGATCATCTTGTACAACTGGGAGTGAAGATAAACAATTCAGAATCAGCTATAGGAAGAGAAAAGTTGGGAGAGATTCCAACAGAAGCTACTAATATAATCAAGTTCTTAAACTCAAAGTCCAATTATGAACTGGAGGAGGTAGGAATCAGTGATAGAACTGCCACCATTTTGGAAGTCAGGGAAGTCTTAACGCCTTAATGCAAAAGGGACTACCAAGTATCTATGTTATAAATGACAAATTGATCACCCAGGAAGAGTATATCCTGAAGATGAAAGAACTGGCTAAAAGAAGCATTAAATTAAGTGGAAATAAGGTAAGTACAGAATGAGGTAAAACACATTTTTAACGTCAAACCAACATTTTCCAAATACACAAAGGTAGATGAAACTTACTGCAGGGTAATAAAATTGACAGTGCCAGGTGAAAAGAGATGGGAAGAATTGGTTGAATTACTCGATTGAAGGATAATTTAGGAGTAGTAAAACAAATTTCCAGCACAGCAGCTAGCATGATGGTTAGTTCAGCATCGTAGTAGTGTTTCAGGTTGACTCAGCAACCAAAACCATCAAAACATGGCCACCTTTCTGTTCAACAACGTACGTGGCCTATTATTTTGCTAGAATTAGATGATATAATTTGTAATTAGGCTAATAATACATTGTTGGTTTGATAGTGATTTTGTAAAGTATTTTTGTAATTTTCATTATAAATACTTGACTGTTTGAAATATCAAGGGTTGATTTCCGAATGAAATTTCCTTCTGCATATTGTATTTTTCAAAGTACTGGAGCATCAATAATACAAGGACCTTTCGTGGGATTCATGTGGTGTACTTAATGGTGATGTGTCTTTTCTATCTATTTGTTTAATCACTGTTTTTCCTTTCTCTCTTATTCTGAATTTCTGAATTAATCAACAAAAACTGTGATAAATAGGATTCGTTACTCAGAGCGCCCTATTTTGGCTGTTGATACTTTTAATGTTTTCCACTGAAGTCATATCAAGGAAATCTTAATTTCTCCTTGGTTGCTACTGAACCTTACACTTTTTTATTCCACCATTCATTTAATTTATGAAAAGATCTAGTTAGTGCAACATAGCTTTCCCAGTGAGAACTCCTGTAAAAATTGATGCAGAATCAAGTTTAATTTATAGACTCCATAGCTCAATGGAATTATAACACTCAAATCAACCAAACCTTACAAACAAAACAAACAAGTACAATCATAGCTAGTCTAATATTCACATAAAACAAATCTAATTTAAATAGAGAAATCCCTCTTTGAAGCTCTCATGGCTAGATCCGAGCTTCCAAAGTGGTTTTGATGTTGTCGAATGTGTTTACTCCCTCAACCTCAAATACAGAATGACAACATAGTGGTGACCATACTGGAGACGAATAATTTTAAATATAAAACATTATTAATCCTAATATCTAATCAGTATTTCTATAAGTCAAGACTTATATGTCATTATGAAATACATGATCCGAGGTTGTTATTTTGTAAATATTCTACTGTGTCATTGATTTAATTTTTGTTTGTGTGATGAATTTTAATAGACCTAGCTCCCAAAATAATAAAACATTATTAATCCCTGGTATCTAATCAGTATTTCTATAAATCAAGACTTATATATCATTATGAAATACATGATCTGAGGTTGTTATTTTGTAAATATTCTACTGTGTCATTGATTTGATTTTTATTTGTGTGATGATTTTTAATAGACCTAGCTCCCAAAATAATTTTCACTAGATCTCACCCTGACCCCAACCCTGTTGAATTTGTAGATAACCTTGAGAAGTTGGTGAGAAAGAAAAGTTTTATAGAGAGTCAAGGTAGTAATAGCCCATTGTCTAGATTCAATTCTCTTCCTGAGAATATTCCTTTGTCAAGGTCTAATTCTCTTCTAGAGAAATTTGAAACTATTCAGGATATAGATTTTGATTTTCCTTTCCAGCATAGTTTGTTTAGAACAAAATCTGAGGCTTTTGTAGATCAGGTTGTCATTGATAAAACCCTACTACAACCATATATACCCATGACCCAACATTTTGAAGCTGATCCTCATCTAGAATCCTTACAACAATTTGACAAATTACAAGGTCTAGTTTTAGTGTTGGACCAAGCTATTGAAGAAGCTTTTATTCAACAATCTATTACAGTAGCCTCTTTGTCTATTCATTCTTCCTAGTCCATTCATCTACAACCTCCCAATCCTAATCATTCCATAGTTTCAACATCCTCACCTGTGATATCTCAAACTGTTATTCCTACTATCCCTGTAGTTATCAAAACTACACCTCCATTAGGGCCATCTTCAAGTCGATCTTCCAGAATAGTTATGGTAGCTAGGTATGCACCTTTGGTGTTACCAGGTCAGCTAAATGCTATGTCTGGATATTATCAATCCAAAATTGTGACCTTTGACAACACTGGTGTTTATACTACTCATCATCATGTGGATAGGATGAATGATGTGTTTGACTTCCAAGAAGTATATGAAGCTGATGTTAAAATGAGATTGTTTTCTCATAATTTAGGAGGTGATGTTAAGAAATGTTTTAGGAGTTTACCTGTAGGAAGTATAGCCAACCTTGATGCTTTCCATCAAACTTTTTTAGCTAGAAGGGAGATCAAGAAAAATCCACTTCAACTCCTAAATGAATATAAAAGACTAAAAAGAAAACCAATTGAAAGTGTGGAAGAATATTGTGAACTTTTTAATACTGTTTACAATGCCATTCCACAAGACATCAAGCCCTCCCCTGGCCTGGCTGACTTTCCAGATGGTTTCAATGTAGACATGGAATATCAACTTAGAGAGAAAGACTCGATAACTTTGGAAGAAATGCAAGAAAATGTTATTAAAGTTGAAGCTAACATCCTGGCCAAGAAGGCCAAATTGAAGCCTGAACGCAGAGTTACCATAAAAGAAGAACCTTATACTTATGTTATTGACCATAAAATTGATAACCTAGTGAGAGTAGTGAATCAGATGATGGAAACAGTAAATATCAATTACCAAACTCAAGTTAGAGAGAACCAAAATGCCTCTGAAACTAGAAACAAAAACATTAGAAGGAATGTTCCCGAAATTAAACAAAGAGAACAAAAGGGTCCAGACCAGAAGGTTCAGCCTCCTTTTCAGGAAAATTACATAGATGATGAGGGGAATATTTTTGAAGATTTGGATGATAGTTAAATAAATCTTATGGGTATAAACGATGATGAAAAATTTTTCCTCACTCAAGAGGAACAAGAACTTTTCCTCCTAGCCCAAATTGAACTAGATTCTAAAGAATCAGATGAATATAAAGAAGGGTTTGAAAATGCCATAATGGAAGCCCATACA
Organism: Pinus tabuliformis; assembly: GCA_031772625.1. NCBI lineage: Eukaryota > Viridiplantae > Streptophyta > Pinopsida > Pinales > Pinaceae > Pinus > Pinus tabuliformis. Next base: position 520,766,907 of record CM062804.1, on the reverse strand, counting down.
TAGTATAACCTTAGGAGTAAAAAGAATCCAGACACTCTCAACACCAAAAACTTAGATAACTGTGCTAAAAAGTCATCTGAAATTGAACCTAGGAAAACAACACACAGTCTTCCTAAGAAAACTGTGGACAATTCTAGTAAGAAAAAGGTAGACATCCATGTTAAGAAGGTAGTTGACAATGTTTCTAGAACTACTCAAATAGATATCCCAACCACCAGTCAACAAAAAGAGCCTATAACAAAACAAATCACAGATCAATCTGAACTTCCCAACTTGATTAAGATTCAAACATCGTTCAACATTGAGAATGAACTAGAAAAATTAAAAATCCCTATTCCTCTCACAGAGTTAATGAGCATAAAAATATACAAACCCCAAGTAATGAAAGCTTTAAACATAGGGGAAAATACTTTCTCTGTAAATATGAATGATGACTAGCCTGAACTCTTATTTGGACCGGAAGTTGAAGGCAAACCATAGGAAGGGGGTGTTCCCCCATTCTATGTTAGCCTGAATATTCATGACAAAATTCTCCATAATGTTATGCTAGATTCAGGTGCCTCCCACAATTTAATGCCTAAAGTTGTTATGGAGAAATTAGGACTTGACATTACTAGACCTTATAAAGACTTGTATTCCTTTGATTCCAGCAAATTTAGATGCCTAGGTCTTATCAAAGACCTATGTGTTACTTTAGCTCAAATCCCTGCTAAAATTCTAGTAATGGACATAGTGGTTGCAAATATTCCCCCTAAGCATGGCATGTTGTTGTCACGCTCATGGGGAGCAAAATTACAAGGTACCCTACAGATGGATATGACCTTTGCTACCATACCAGTCTTTGGGAAGCAAAGAAGACTATATAGGGAAACCTTAATGAAATTCATGGTGAGTAGTCAAGACAAACCTCACAACTATCCACTTTATTCTGTTCATTCGGATTTGGATTCTTTCATTCTTTACAATGATGGGGATATCAACACTCAAGTAATCAATGCTAAAACTGAAATTTCTAAAACAAACCCAACCCAATCACAAATAATAGAACTAAAAACTCCTCTTGAACCTCTTTGCAACATGAGTTTTGATGGCTCTTGCAGCAAAGATGGCACTCAAGTAGGAATTTCGGTAGTGAACACATGAAATAATCATGCCAAGGGTCATTCATATAGGCTTAATTTTCAATGTACTAATAACATAGTAGAGTATGAAGCCCTTATTTTAGGATTGCAATTGTTAAAACAGTTAGGTGCTAAAAGAATCTCCATTCAAGGGGATGTTGAATTAATTATCAAACAAATCAAAGGAGAATATTTAGCCAAACATCCTAGGATGAGAGCATAGAGAAATGTTGTGCTTGATTTCCAAGAAAGTTTTCTTGAATATGAGCTTTCTGCAATTCCCAGAAAACAAAACATCATTCCAAACAATTTGGCTTTCTTATCCATCTCTTGTAAAATTCCTTATCCTAATCAAGAATATGTACTGGAGGTAAAACACTAACTAGTTGTACCTGATAACATGAGATATTGGCAAGTGTTTTGAAATTATAAAGAGATTGAAAATTTTCTGCAATCAAAAGATGAATTTCAAGATGAAAGTACTGATTTGGAATCTGAATTAGACAGTCAAATTGTTGAACATTCTAGTCTAGAAAGGAAATTAAATAATTTAGATGCAAATACACCCATAGATAAAATTGTAAATAAACTAGAATTGCTTGAAATAGACCCTGAAAAAGAAGAATTTGAAATATTCCAGCTTAAAGATAATGTTTTGCCTAGAGGTCTAATTCCATTAGAAGAATTATTTGATTTAAATGATGTGGCTAAAATCCTAAGATTGAGCCCTGAGGAATAGCAGTTGAAGATTTTAATTTAGGTACTGAGAAAGACCCCAAAATTATAAAACTATCTAAATCAATCCCCGCAGCTGAAAAACAAAAATATATTTCCTTATTCAACGAATTTAGTGATGTTTTTGCCTGGAGTTATGAATATCTTAAAACATATGATACATAAATCATACAACACAAAAATCCAATTAAATAAGATCATAAACCCTTTAAACAAAAACTTCATAGAATAAATCTGATTCTGATGCATTTAATTGAGAAGGAAATCAAAAGAATGTATGACTCTAAAATCATAGTTCTTCTTAGGTAATCTAAATGGGTTTCCAATATTGTGTCAACGAGGAAGAAAATAGGTGAAATCAGATTGTGTATAGATTTTAGAAACCTAAACAAAGTTTGCCTAAAAGACAACTATCCCTTACCTAAAATGGATCGTATTCTATGAAAGGTAGTTGGATCTTATAGGATTTCCTTATTAGATGGATTCTCAAGTTATAAACAGGTCCTAGTTCTTCCAAAGGATTAGGACAAAAAAACCTTTACCACTCCATGGGGTACCTTCATGTATGTGAAGATGCCTTTTGGATTAATAAAATCTAGGGCCACATTTCAAAGAGCAATGGATATTACTTTTGCTGACGAAATTGTTAGATTTATTGTGATATATCTAGATGACATAACTGTATATTCTAAATCTGATGAAGAACATTTGATGCACCTGAGAAGAGTTTTTGAAAAATGTAGAAGGTTTGGGATTTCACTAAATCCTAAGAAAACAGTGTTTGGCCTTGAAGAGGGAAAAATTCTTGGTCATATCATATCTAAGGAAGGTATCAAAATTGATCCTAAAAGGATTGAAGCTATTCTAAAAATAAATCACCCAAGAAATATTAAAGAACTTCAATCATTTATTGGGAGAATAAACTTCCTGAGAAGATTTATCCCTAACCTTGCAGAACTTCTTAGAAACATCACAAACATGCTAAAACAAGATTCTGAAATCAGGTGGAACCTTGAATCTAGGCAATCATTCGACTAGGTTAAACAAGCATTAATAAAGGCACCAGTCCTTATTAGTCTATATTTTACTAAGGATTTTATAATTTTTTATTTTTCTTCTGAACATATTGCTGCGGTTGTCCTTTTGCAAAAACATGATGATGGATATGAATAACCCATTTCTTTCTTTAACAAGGCCTTAATGGATGCTTCTCTGAAGTACAATATAATGGAGAAATAGGCTTTCACACTAATAAAAGAAATTAAAGATTTAAGAGTATATATTCTTCATTCTCACATAAATTCTTATGTACCAAATGCGGTAGTTAAAGATATTTTGACGTAGAATGGACCAGATGGAAAAAGAGGCAAATGGATTTCCATCATTCTGGACTATGACATGGAAATCAAGCCAACCAAGCTCATCAAAGGATAGGGATTAGCCAAATTAATGGATGAATCTAGTTTTAATGCTTTGGATATCAAATTTGTAGCTAAATTGGATGATCAAGAGGAACATGTGACTCCACAACTAGATGAGGCTTCCATTACCTCACCCTGGTATGCAAACCTTATTTATGTTTTATTTAATTTAAATGCTCCTCCTGGTCTAACAAAAACAAAGGCTAGATTTCTGAAGCAAAAGGCAGTTAAATTTTGCATCATAGAAAATGTTTTATATTGGAAAAATGTTGGTGGTATTCTACTAAAGTGTCTATTGAGAGATGATGTAGAAAGAACAATGCAGGAATTGCAAGAAGGTGACTGTGGTTTCCATCTGTATTGGAAAACCATTACCAATAAGATCATTGGAGCTAGTTTTTACTGGCCTACACTTTTCCTAGATGTTCATAAAAAGGCAACCTCTTGCCACAAGTGTTAAATCTTTTAGGGGAAAAGAAAAAAATTGCCTCTACCTTTGAAGCCCATATCTGTTGAAAGCCCTTTCTAGTAGTGGGGATTGGATTTCATTGGAGAAACTCATCCTCCATCCTATGCTCAACATAAATGGATCCTTACTTCTACTGAATACTTCACCAAATGGATTGAGGGCACTCCTTCTAGAAGAGCCACAGATGTTGTTATCATAAAATTCCTAGAAACCAACATCCTGTCTAGATTTGGCTACCCAAACAAGCTGATTACAAACAATGCTACAGCCTTTAGATCTAAGAAAATTATAGATTTCTGCAACAAATACCATATCACTTTTGGGCATTCAACTTCTTATTACCCATAGGGTAATGGGTTGGTTGAATCTTCAAATAAAATTCTGGTAAATATTATCAAGAAGATGTTAGTAGACAACAAAATGTCATGGCACAACAAGCTCATAAATGCAATTTAGGTTTATAGGATCAGCACAAAGAAATCAATTGGCATGTCACCATACCAATTGGTTTACGGAATGGATGTTGTTTTTTGATTCTCTTTGGGAGGTCTAGTCATGAAGTTAATTTAGGAATTGCAGGCTTAGCAAAATGATATTCAAAGGGGAATTGATCAGAAAATCCAGGGAAGAAGTTTATAATAACTTTCAAGTCACCCATGAAAATATCAAGAAAGTTTTTGAGAGAAGGACAAAAGTATATGATTTCACCATTGGTGATAAATTTTTAAAGTGGTATTATAGAAGAGAAGACAAAGGGAAGCATGGAAAATTTGACAATTTATGGATGGGACCTTATGTCATTTATGCTTTTAGAGGGAACACTGCATTCATTATAAGAAATTTCGATGGGACAAAATTACCAGGTGGACCTGTCAATGGCATGATGCTCAAACACTATTTCTCTGAGAAATAGAGATTTTCTTACCATTTATTATTGTAAATATCATTGTCTTTATTAGTTGGATTGGGTGACTTATTAACAGAAATTGAAGCCAGTAGAGAAGGACCTAAGCTTCTATTGATGAGCTACCATAAGTATTGCAACAAAGAAATCAGTGGTGGATGTTACTGAAATAAAAACTCAAGGCTACTAATCACATGTTCTTGGCACCTCATAGGGAGAGTACCATCCCCAGCTGGAGCCACTGTTAGGGTCATATAATTTATAGGATCCCAAGGTAATTGAGTATTGTATCTTAGGAATCATATTTTGTAAATACTTGTCAATCTACCAATGATTTCCAAATAAAAGAAAAAATAGAGTTAGAAAATGAAAAGAGGGTATAAAGAAGAAAAATAAAGAGAAAAACAAGAATATTGAAAAAAGAAGAAATGATTGAACCCCACCAAAAGAAAAAAAGAAAAGAAAAAAAAGAATAACACTGAAAGTGTTGCAAGTATAAATGCCACAACTCATAGATAGTTTTGTTTCATTGCTGAAAAATAAAATTTGTGTGCAGCTTGCTCAAAATGGCACAATCACTAGCTTTAGTTTAATCATACAATGTAATCATGATTAAACTCCTTGCGTGCCTGCTTCTAGCACCCTCCCCTGCTATGTTTGTGGGGTCATTCCCTTTTACCAGTAAGTGGGTAATCCGGTGTACTAAATCACCTGTGATTGGAATTGGCTCCTCCAACTAGAGAAACCCATCATGTACCAGACATAGTAATTGCCGGATAACACAGATGGTGAGGGTTGTGCAGTGATAGTGAGGTATGCACCTTAGATTGAGTAACCCCGCCTTCTCCACACCTAGTAACCACTTCCATGGCAGTAATTTGTCCTCGTCCAATTCGGGAACTTGTCGTTGTCTGCAAGGTCCCAGTCTTCAAACTTGATACTTAGGACTCAGCCCAGCGGCAGACCATCGAACCTTATCTCATCGGGAAGAAGAGGGGTTTGGAGTGTATTCTTTGCAGTGTCCACGTCCTTTGGTAGCTTGACCATGCCAAACCATGTAGGAATAGATGGGGGTCATGATGGGATTTGGAAAGAATCCTCTTTGTCCTTATCTTGTGCATCAATCTGATCAATCAAAGCTTGCAAATCTTCATCGTCCTCCTCAAGTTTGGTGGTGATTTCTTTGCCCTTTCCAGCTCCTAATAACTTATTGAACCTCGATGATATCCTGACAGGCCCCATCGACTGCTTATTTTTCCGAGACTGCGGTGTACGTGGGGATTTTGGGACTTCAAGGACTGTAGCGACTTCATCTAGCACCTCCTAGGTTGAGTATAGTTCTTCCGAGAACCGTGCTTGGGTTCTCACCATGGTACTCATGGAAACCTTGGTAGCCGAGTGTTTGCTAATCATTACTGGTTCCAATCTCAAATATCCCGGTGTCGTCCAGAGGTTATTAGATATAAATTTTAACAAATCCCTTCCCTCTACTTCCAGCTTATTAACATCTTTTAGGCGGCAGATCTTTTTGTATCTAGCTCGAAACTTTCATCTTAATGGCCCGCCACCTGCTCCTCCCTAACGTAACTAGACTTTCTTATTAGGAATAATGATATTAACGGTCAATTTTTGAGTTTTCTGTGCGGCAACGCTGTCACCCGGGCACCACCATGATGTTGGGGACCAAATGACTCTGTAGAAAACCTTTTTTCCATGTTCGCCTCCCACAGACTCATTTATAATCTCGCGCCCTCTTTCAACTGCTTGGGGTGCTGGGACTATGTTTCCTACAACTAGTCAGGTGGTCGCACCCATGGTGCGGTTTCGGAACTTCCCTGCTAGCCTGGGCTGCAAGCACCTTCCGAGTGTCTTTGTAGCTATTTTCTCTTCGTGCACCATTGTGTAGGGTGTATCCTTCCGTAGGTGTGGGCACAGCCATGATAGCAGGGTTGTGGCACGTTCGCATTCTGTGGGATACCCAAACTGGACTGATTTCCTTATCCGCAGACTCACGCGGCCTTCGTGGGCATTGCTACCTTTCATTTTGCTGCTTCCTTCCCCAAGTAGCGCACTTTTCTTCCATAGTCGTGCCCATAAGTTCTTGATTTCACGAGGCCTGCTACTACACACTTAGTCTAGGCTTCTGTCCATTTACTTCTCGACACTGTTATCTGGGCCTCCCTTCTGGCATAGGCCCATTGAACCCGTGGTATCCGCAATTTCCTAGTGGGTTGTTTTCTCGAGCGAACGTTGATCAAACTTTCCCCTGTTCCCCTGATAACTTTATCATGGGCTGCTGGCAAACGGGATTGCCCCCTAACCCTTGTGCATACCTGCTTCTGATATCCATGCCACTTTCGTCAAATCTTTGGGAATTTGCTCCATTCATGGACAATCATTGCACACGGTGTCTCTGCAGGGTCATCCTGCGGCCTTTGTCTCAGAATCGTCATTTTGCGCTGGTTGACTAGTGCCTCCCCCTACGTGGCATCCTCATCTGTTGGCATATCCCTTGCTTCCATGGTTGCACGGCGTAGCGATCTAACCATCATATTAAAATTTAGTGTCGTTACCTCATGCAATCAGTTTTCCCACCACTCAATCTCTTCATCTGAGTCTGATGTGCAAGAACTATCACGGTCCCATGAGATTCATCCATCCGTGATCGGATTCACTCGGTCCTGATCCTACGCTATGATCTGGTAAACAAAATCTAGTTCATCGTCACTGTCCTCATTATGAATTGGCTCAGTATAACGTGCTCCTTCAGCTGGGTCTAGCGGAACCACTACGTGGAGAGATTTTTTTTTGAATATCATTTTTCATTTCTTTAGGTTGATGACTCCATTCATATCCATTGCCCAATCTATCCCTAATAATGCAGGATATGGGTTACTGTCATCTACAATCTCTATGACCTCAAAATCAGTTAGTGTGCTTACATCGTCGATGTCTACTATAACTCGCTACAGTCTTCCCATAGGCAAGATTTCTTGATTGGTTCACCATCTACAACTAGATAGGGGACCATTGTAGTGCGGGCCTACCCATGTGCTCCCAAGTTTGTTTAGGTAGAGCTTTTGCAACTGACCCCAAGTTTAGAACAACCTGGTCCATCTCATAGTCCCCAATCTGGGCAGTCAACCGCATTTCCTGCCCTGTTTGCAATGCATGCTTGCCCAACTTCCATACCATTTGAGGTTCGTCCGATCCTGCACACCTAGTTATTAACTCTTGTAATCCCTTCACCACTTTGGTATCCCAGAGTAGCTTCATGCATGTCTCTAAGAAGGTAGTTAGCATGGAAGTATCCCTCTCCAACTCTATTTGATCTGTGCTACCCGAAGTGGAAGCTTCCAAGAAATTCTTCTTGGCCTCCATAAATGTTTCCTTCATGCACTCCAAGTCAAACTCTGGTTGTTTTGCGGGAGCCTTGCGAACCCATGAATCCTCCTTTGGTCACTTCCCTTTATCTTCTCCCATTTTTGCACCACTTCTAAGCATCATATTCATGTTAGGGTCTTCCGCGTGTGATTCAGCCTTCATCATTTGGACATTCTGAGTGGGGGTAGCTGGAAGAACTCCTTTTTCCCGCATCTAAGTAATTAGCATGGGGCAATCGACTGCATCGTGGTTGAATTGGTAACAGTATGGGCAACAGGTTCTTGTTGGGTTTGTGTAATCAAACGCGTAGTGCCCCGGTCCTCCGTAATTATAGCAGATCAATTGTCCTCATCCACATCCAGGTCACATTCCCCCTTGGCCCTATCCACGTGCTTGGAATCTGCCCTGCACTATTGTTGTGGCAGGATCTTGCCCACGCACCTCCATCTGCATCCTACAAGCAGGTGTTCGATCCATCAACTTCTTGTATCATCAGCAGTTTCTTTCATTGTGGCCCATTGTCCTACAAAAGTTGCAAATAACCGTGTGGTGGGGGGGGGGGGGGGGGGGCGCTGTCTCAGGTTCTTTAATTGATGACAGTTGTACATGGCATGCTTTCCTCCTTCTTAGCATATCATGCACTACAATGTGGGCATCAGGGTTGGCCCTTCTTGTACCTCTGGTTGCGATGGTATTGGTCCCCCCACCACCACATAGTTGGCAAAGACCGGACAGTGTTCGTTGTTGTGGCCCTAGCCCTAACATTTGATACACCATACTTCTTCACGCCCTTCTGACTGTGGCACCTATCCTTATTTCAAACTTCACATCTTTAAGCATAGGTTTTGTAATTTCACGTGGATTTGCTGAACTCCCAACCCCAGATGTTGTATTAGGGTTTCATGCAATCTCATTGCAGTCTCTAATGCATTGGCTTGGGTTGAGACCTTTTGCTGTGATAGCACCATCCTTAGATGTGGTGTTAAGGACACCACAAACCATGCGCGGTGTTGCACATTCGTCAATGTCATGCTAGTTTCAGAGATTGTGCTCCTTAATCTTTGATCCAAGTCCCACGGGGTTTCACCCGGTAACATCGCAATCTCTTTGAACCCATTGACCGATTGGGTCTTTGATTTTGGTCGACCAAATTCTTTGTTCAATGCATCCTGGATCATCGTTACTCCCACATTTGGATGATCACTTGAGTACTTTATATACCACGTCAACGTGCGGTCCTGCAGTGCGCTAACTAGGGTAGCCTTTTCGAACTTATCATCTGTTATGCCTTGGGCTTCCCATACAGCCCTTACCACAAACTAGAACTGACCCAGTTCCTCATTTCCTACACCCTTAAATATTGGCAACTTGACTGCACTCGCCATCCCAACCCTTGGTGGTGTCGGAGGTGGAGGTGGAGTGGGTGAAGATGGATTTGACATCGGTGAAGTAGGTGATGGCATAGACAGAGGTGGTATAGTGGAAAGTGCTACTTCATCAACTAGACCGCACTTCTTAGAGAGAACCTCACGAGCTCCTCCTCGCTCTCTTGTGAAATAGAAAATAGTAGACTATTCTCTAATCCCTCAATTCGTCGGTAGCCTCTTTTACTCCACGTTACGTCAGGCATCAATAAATGCACATAATCTATTTTTCACACAATAGTATCTTAATCCAAGTGTTCAACGATTTAATATACTTACCCCGTGGTCCTTGGAGAAAGCCCTTTCTACTTCACTATAACTCATAGTTGTGTCTATCACAAACTCAGTAATAAACCCTCCTATTACCCAATCCAACCAGTGATCTACTGCACATGCAATTTTATCTTCGGATGCTTCTAGCCTGTGCACCAATTCTGGAGTCCACACAATAGGTTGATCTAGTCTGCACCTTCCCACACTGTCGGCTAACCTCATGATCCACTCAAACAACTCTATTGGGAATGTAACGAAGAATATTTCGTCGATATCTGTGTATATGTAACGATCAAACCACCCTTCCTCCGATATCTGTGGGTTTCTATATTCCTGAACCACGAACTCTTGAAGCTTCTGATCTAGCCAATCTTAAAGCTCTTTCTTTGTAGGCTTGCAGTTTGCTGACATCAGACATCCCTTAGGCGGATCCCGGTCCCAGCAACAGAACCATTTGTTGGCTTATATGGGCATGACCCAAGTTTGGAAGAGTTATTTAGCCAAACAAATCCCGCCGCTACCAACCCTTTCGGCAACAGTGCGCAGAGAGCGGACTAAGGTCTCACTCGAGGTAGTAGGGTAGGGTGCTGGAACTAGGTTTCCACACCCTTGGGATGTCTTGATGTGGTATGGAAGGTTCGTGCACCGTTCTGTGGCTTCGCACCACTCTGCTTCCGCGTAGATCTGGACCCAGGAAAATCCTTAATACTTATTAATGCATTGTTATAGATTAGATCTACTTTTTAGGGCCTTTAAGCAAAAATTTAACAGAAATAACCAGTCCGTTTACCAGGAAAGATACAGATTTCCATAAAATCATACATAAACATTCACACATAGATCACATAGTTATATGATTCATAAATTAGCTAGATCCGCAATAATTTAGACTTAACACAGAATTTTAGAATCAACTTATCTTTATTCACTTCCTTCACCAATACATCCAGATCCACCCTACGCACTCAGTTGCAGGGGTCCGCGTACATAGCTACAGACTCTACTAGGTCTCTGTGCACATAGCTGCTTAGCATCTATCTACCTACCAACACCCTTGACTCAGACTTACAGATGCTTCAAGACTTCGCTCCTCAAAAACTCATTACAATTCAGGTCAAAAGTACATATCAAAAAGCTACCTTCTACCCTTAGAGCCTCACTCTATTTATACATTCCCATGGTCCACGGACCATGGGCAAGCCAACTTACTTCCTATTTTTCTATATTTTTTCTTGGGTGGACAACCCTTTGACTTGACTCATTTACACTTCACGCTCCGCGCACTTCGCGGAGTCCTTACCATACCTTTCCCAAATTTGCAGGCTTTGAGCCCCAAAACTGTTACGTGGAACATCTACTGCCCAACAATCCCCCAATGCAATCATCGTGACTCGTCCCAAGTCACTCAGCTGGTGTGACAATCTTTGTGTGGAGGTCAGTCAGCAATTTCTATTCTTCACTGGTACTTGCAGCAAACTTGTCTGCCATCTATTGTACTCATTTAATGCATGCCACTGACACATCAGTCTCTGCCATAGCTTCATACCCAGTTGCATATTTTGCCTACATGTGTGCCACCGTGCACTCAATGGTGGTGGAAACTACAAATGCCTCATCAATCCATGGCTAGAAATGTTCTTTAATCACTGCTTCTTTCTGGCGGGCAGCATCAGCTTGGATTTTCAGAGCCTAGGCCTCCTTCATCTTGGCCAAGCGCTGCATAACCACAACCATCTGCATGGTTCCTATGATATTATCATAAGCTTGTTGGAGTTCTCTTGCCTCGGTTTCCAGTTGTTGTAGGGTAGGATCTTCCTGGAGTGAAGTGAGCATAATGAGTGACTGAGTCAACAAGTCAGTGCATTCCTTCATAGAACATGTGATCTTTTCCCGGTCGGAGCTAATGATGCTTTTGCACTGCTTGGTGACCTCTGGTGGTGTCGAAGGCTATGCCTGCAACTTCAGCTCTACAATCTGCAAACTGAGCCCCAATTGAATCTTCACAGACTACTCCTTTGCTTCATGAAACCCACTAGCCAGCTTGTGGATTCGTATGCCAACAGGTAAATCAGCCGTAATCTCTAGCTTTGGAGCATGCAAACATGCTTCCCCTACCAGTTGCTCCACTTGCTGACTCTGTGCGATAGCTTCGTCCCATTGGAGGCTCAATTGTTCTAGATTAACTCTTTGTTTGTTGAGTACCTATTCTGCGTGCCTCTCCCTAGCACGAAGCTCCTTCGTGGCACTGTCCTAGAGTTAGTACAAGCTTTTACGCGGGAGGGCAACCAAATTGAGTCCCAGCCTCGTAAGTTGTCCTATCACAGCTCTGTCCTCCTCATTTTTTGTTATCAATGCTCCTACTAGAATCACGATAGTATGAGCCAATTGGGCCTTCAACAACTACTCAGTGGCTAACATACCCGGAACCCCATGAGTAGTGGTGGTTCCCAGCTACGCTGCTTGTGTCCCCAGTCCTTGTAGCTACGCGTGGAGCCCCCCCAACATAATATGGTGCTATGACATGGTGTCATCGATTGCCTCCCGAGTGGCTTTGCGAACAGTGTCCCCTATGTCACCTAGGTCGCCCTTAGTCAAGGTGGTCAGTTCTCCATCCCATTTAGACACCCTGGCCTTCTTCTGTGGCTTCATCTATTCTATCAGTGCTGGCCATTTTAAGGGTGCACCCATGGCGGTTGGTGGTGATCCTTCCATCCCTGTCTCCGTGGCCATCTCTGTGGGCACCTTCTAATGGCTTTTCTTCGTTACATTTGCTCCAGCTGGTGGTTTGGTTGTTGAAGTTTGTGCTTCTTGGGTCACTTGAACTTCCGCAACGTGCTATTTGTTGCACTTCTGCTGTGTAGCATGCTTCGCTTCAGCCTTCTATTTCCTAATAGCGGCCTCATCACGCCCCACCGCATCGGGTTTGTGCCATTCTGGTGGCCAAGTATCCAATACTGCATCGATAGCTTCGTCAATGGCAAGGAAAGGAAGTGTAGTCCACATGTGGTCGGGGTCCCTGCGCGCCCGGATGTAGACAAAGTGCATGTCTGCTTTAAACTAAGCGGACTAAGGTCTCACCCGAAGTAGCAGGGGAGGGTGCTGGAACCAGGTTTCTGCACCCTTGGGATGTCTTGATGTGGTCTGGGAGGTTCATGCACCATTCTATGGCTTCGCACCACTCTGCTTCCGCATAGATCCAGACCCAAGAAAATCCTTGATACTTATTAATGCACTGTTATAGATTAGATCTACTTTTTAGGGTCTTTAAGCAAACATTTAACAAAAATAACTAGTTCGCACACCAGAAAAGATACAGATTTGCATAAACTCATACATAAACATTCCCGCATAGATCACATAGTTATATGATTCACAAATTATCTAGATCTACAATAATTGAAACTTAACACATAATTTCATAATCAACTTATCTTTATTCACTTCCTTCACCAATACATATAGATCCACCCTGTGCACTTAGCTGCAGGGGTCTCCGTACACAGCTGCGGAGTCTACTAGGCCTCTGCGCACATAGTTGCAGAGCCTCTACCTACCAACACCCTTGACTCAGACTTACAGACGCTTCAAGACTTTGCTCCTCAAAACCCCATTACATTTTAGATCCAAAAGTACATACCAAAAAATTGCCTTCTACCCATAGAGCCTCACTCTATTTATACATTCCCATTGTCCGCAGACCATGGGCAAGCCAATTTATTTCCTATTATTCTATATTATTTCTTGGGTAGGCAACCCTTTGACTCGATCTATTACATTTCACACTCTGCATATTTCAGAGTTTTTACAATATTTTTATACTAATTTATAGGCTCTAAGCCCCCAAAACTATTACACGGGACCTCCCCCACCCAACAGTCCCCCAACACAGTCATCGTGACTCATGCCAAGTTACTTGACTAGTGCGGTAATCTTCACGCGGAGGTCATTCAACAATTTCTGCGCGTTGCTTGTGCTAGCAACACACTCAATTGCTAGCTTCTGTACTCGTTCTATGCGAGCTGCTGATGCATTCGTATCACTTGGAGTTAACTGTCCGGGATCACATACTACCTGCATGTGCACTATCTTTTCCTTCTATGGCTGTGGAAACCGTGAATTCTTCATCAATCCAAGGCTGGATGCATTCCTTAAGCACTGCCTCCTTTTATCGCGCGGCGTCAACTTGTGTCTTGAGAGCCTGGGCCTCCTTCATTTTAGCCAACCGCTGCGTGATAGCGACTGTCTGCATAGTCCCTCGGACTATGTCATAAGCCTACTGCAACTCCTGCACCTCGATTTCTACCTGTTGTATGGTTGGGTCTTCTTGGAGGCTATGAGTGTAAGGAGCGACTGATCTAACAGTCCCAAGCAATCTCACACTGCGCACTTTATCATTTCTAATCCTGCTTGAATTTCACTACGGCGCTACTCTCAGATTTCTGGCAGTGTGGCCAGTTGCACCTTCAGTCTTAGCTCTGCAATTTGTAGATTTAATTCCAATTGAGCCTTCGCGGCCTCCTCCTGGGTTGTACGGAATCCTGTGGCCATGCAGTGAATCTTACCAGTGGTCAGAAGTTCGGCTGGCATAGCCAATGCCAGGACCTTGCTGCAAGTGGCCATCATGGTTTGTTCCACTTCCTGGGTGTGTAAGATCAAATCATCACACTAGAGACTAACTTGCTCTAGATTTTCCTTGTGCTCCATCACTGTTTGGAGGGTGTGGCCTTCCTGGGCACGAAGCTCAGTGGTTACCCCATCCTATAGTTGGTATAAGGTTTCTCTAGGAAGAGCAGCCAGATTCAATCCCCAACATCACACATCCCCCTCTACTTTGGCCAAGACAGCACCTGCTGGCAACAATAAGGTGTTAATTGTATTGGTATGCACCATCTGGTCAGCTGCGGCTATGCCCTTGGTTAATTGTAGGCTTACCCCACTTGGGGGTCACACCTGTAGCGCCTGCAGTTGTGCTCGGATCTCCCCCAACACAGTTGTCAGCTCAGTGATCAATTCCATTAATGCATCGGTAGGGACAGTACTTGGTGGTTTGCTGCTGTCAAGAAACTCATTCCCCAGAGCTTTAGCTGTTTTTGACTTTTTGCATGTGTGTGGTGATTCCGTGCTGCGCGGTCACTTGGTTGATTCGGTAAGATGGTCCGCGTGTTCCTGTATCTCCTTCTCCTGTTGCATATCATGGTCCAAGGCCATTTCCTGATTTGTCGCAGTTCCTTCGGTTAGCACTTCCTTGGGTGCTTCCTTCTGTGAAGCTACCTGTTGTCCCTGATGGGCCTTTTCAGCCAAGCTAGTGAGTCGCTGTTGGAGGTCATTTTTACGCTGCTACACTACCATTTTTTCCAGTACAGCCTTGGTTAGGGAGTGCCATTCTGGGGTCCATGTTGCTAACACCGTATAAATAGCATCGTCTGTGGCCATGAATGGAAGCGTGACCCATGCTCGCTTCGAATCCTTCCGTACTGAGATATATAAGTTATGCATGTATGCTTTGAACTCGGTTGTGCTTTGCAAAGTGTTGTAGATTGTTGGAGACATTTGTGGTCTGTGAGCAATCCGTGTTCAGATAGTACCCTCCATGAAGGTCCAAAAAACCCTGATGTCAGAAGCCCTCACAACATCCTTTGTAGCCTAGAGCAAAATATACCGCACTGCTTCCGGTAGGCTATCTTACCTATGTCCTGTGGTTCCTGATAGTTTGTCAAAAATTCGTCGCATAAGAATTGTGCCCAATTAAATTGAACCCCTGCCGTGTACTGGTCTGCAAGTGCAATTACAGGAGCTGGCACTTCATCGGCACGACATTTCCTCATTAGTTTACTAGCTAGTAACTAGGTAGCAATTCAAACCCCTCGGTCTTTGATTCTTGCTATCGCATACCCCCGCTTCTGCTTTTCAAAATTATATTTAGCTTTCACTGTTTTGGCCTGACACGCATCGCTACTTGTTTCGGCTATGTCTATGGGGTCATTCCCTTTTACCAATAAGTGGGCAATCCGATGTACTAAATCAGCTGTGATCGAAATTGGCTCCTCCAACCATAGAAACCCATCATGTACCAGACATAGTAATTGCTGAATAACATAGATGGTGAGGGTTTTATGGTGATAGTGAGGTATCCACCTTAGATTGAGTAACCTTGCCTTCTCCACACCTAGTAACCACTTCCGTGGAAGTAATTTGTCTTTGGCCAATTTGGGGAACATGTCATTGTCCACAAGGTCCAAGTCTTCGAACTTGATACTCAGGACTCGGCCCAGCAGCAGCCCATCGAACCTTATCTCATTCGGAAGAAGCGAGGTTTGGAGTGTATTCTTTGCAGGGTCCATGTCCTTTGGTAGCTTGATTATGCTGGTCCATGGGGGAATAGGTGGGGGTTGTGACGAGATTTGGAAAGCATCCTCTTCATCCTCATCTTATGCATCAATCTGATTGATCAAAGCTTGCAAATCTTCATCATCCTCCTCAGGTTCGGTGGTGATTGCTTTGCCCTTTTCAGCTCCTAATAACTTATTGAACCTTGGTGATATCCTGACTGGCCCCATCAACCACTAATATTTCCGAGACAACGGTGTGTGTGGGGATTTTGGGACTTGGAGGACTATAGTGGCTTCATCTAGCACCTCTTGAGTTGAGTATAGTTCTTCTGTGAAACGTGCTCGGGTTCTCGCCATGGTACTCATGGAAACCTTGGTAGTTGGGTGTTTGCTGGTCATTACTGGTTCCAATCTCAAATATCCCAGTGTCGTCTAGAGGTTATTAGATGTAAGTTTGAACGAATCCCTTCCCTCTACTTACAACTTATTAACATCGTTTAGGTGGTAGATGTTTTCATATCTAGCTCGAAACTTTCGTCTTAATGGCCTACCACCCACTCCACCCTAACGTAACTTGACTTTCTTGTCAGGAATAGTGATGTTAACGGTGAATTTTTGAGCTTTCCGTGCGGCAACGCTGTCACTCTAGTGTCGCCACGATGTTGGGGACCAAATGACTCTGTAGAAAACCTTTTTGCCATGTCGGCCTCCCACATAATCGTTTATAGTCCTGTGCCCTCTTTCAACTGCTCGGGGTATTTGGGACTATGCTTCCTACAGCTAGTCAAGTGGTCTTACCCCTAGTGCGGTTTTGAAACTTCCCTGCTAGCTCAGGCTGCAAGCACCTTCTGAGTGTCTTTGTAGTTGTTATCTCTTCATGCGTCATTGTGTGGGGTGTATCCTTCCGTAGGTGTAGGCACAACCATGATAGCAGGGTCATGGTGCATTTGTGTTTTGTGGGATACCTGACTTGGCCTGATTTCCTTATGCGCAGACTGGTGTAGCCTTCTAGGCATCGTTACCTTTCATTTCGCTACTTCCTTCCCCAAATAGTGCGCTTTTCTTCTAGAGCCGTGTCCATAGGTTCTCAATTTCACGAGGGCTACTGCTACCCCGCTTAGTCTAGGCTTCTGTCTGTTTACTTCTTGACACTATTATCTATGCCTCCCTTCTGGCATAGGCCCATTGAACCTATGGTATTCACAATTTCGCAGTGGGTCATTTTCTCGAGCGAACTCTGAGCAAACTTTCCCCTGTTCCCCTGCTGACTTTATCACGGGCTGCTGGTGAATGGGATTTCCCCCCAACCCTTGCGCGTACCTACTTCTGATATTCGTGCCACTTTCACCAAATCTTTGGGCATGTGCTCCATTAGTGGACAATTGTTGCATGTGATGTGTTCACAGGGTCATCCTATGGCCTTTGTCTCAGAATTGTCATTTCATGTTAGTCGACTGGTGCCTCCACCTACATGGCATCCTCATCTGATGGCCTGTTCCTTGCTTCCATGGTTGCACAGCGTAGCGATCTAACCATCATATTACAATTTAGTGTTGTTACCTCATGCAATCGGTTTTGCCACCGCTCAATCTCTTCATCTGAGTCCGACATGCAAGAACTGTCACGGTCCGATGAGATTCGTCCGTCCACGGTCGGATTCACTCGATCCTAATCCTACATGGTGGTATGGTAAATACAATCTAACTCATCGTTGCTATCCTCATTGCGAACTGGCTTGGTATAACATGCTCCTTTGGCTGGGTCTAGCGGAACCACTACGCGGAGAGATTTTTTTTCAAATATCATTTTTAATTTCTTTAGGTTGATGACTCCATTCATATCCATTGCCCAATCTATCCCTAATAAGGCAGGATATGGGTTACTGTCATCCAAAATCTCTATGACCTCAAAATCAGTTAGTGTGCTTACACTATCAATGTCTACTGTAACTCCCTGCAGTCTCCCCATAGGTAAGATCTTTTGTTGGTTCACCATCCGTAGCTAGATAGGGGACGATTGTAGTGCGGGCCTACCCATGCACTCCTAGGTTTGTTTAGGTAGGAAATTTGCGTCTGACCCCAAGTCCAAAACAACCTGGTCCATCTCATAGTCCCCAATCTGGGCAGTCAACTGCATTTCCCGCCCCATTCGCAACGCATGCTTGCGTAACTTCCGTACCATTCGAGGTTCATCTGATCTTGCGCACCTAGTTATTAACTCTTGCAATCCCTTCACTGCTTTGGTATCCTGGAGTAGCTTCATGCATGTCTCTAAGAATGTAGTTAGCATAGAAGTATCCCTCTCCAAATTTGTTTGATCTATGCTACCTGAAGTGGAAGCTTTGGTGAAGCTGTTCTTGGCCTCCATAAATGTTTCCTTCGCGTGCTCCAAGTCAAACTCTGGTTGTTTCGCGGGAGCCTTTCGAACCCAGGCATCCTCCTTTGGTCACTTCCCTTTATCTTCTCCCATAGTTGCACCACTTCTAAGCATCATATTCACGTTAGGGTCTTCCACGTGTGGTTCAGCCTTCATCATTTGGACGTTCTGAGTGGGGTAGCCGGAAGCACTCCTTTTTTCCGCATCTGAGCAATTAGCGTGGGGCAATCGACTGCTTCGTGTTCGAATTGATAACAGTATGGGCAACAGGTTCTGATCGGGTTCGTGCAATCATGCTTATAGTGCCCCAATCCTCCGCAATTATAGTAGATCAATTTTCCTCGTCCGCGTCTGGGTCCCATTCCCCCTCAGCCCCGTCCATGTCCTTGGAATCCACCCCACGCTATTGTTGTGGAAGGATCTTGCCCACGCACCTCCATCTGCATCCTATAAGCAGGTGTTCGATCCATCAATATCTCGTAACTTTGGCAGTTTCTTTCATCGTGGCACACCGTCCTATAAAAGTTGCAAAATAACCACTTGGGGGGGGCTATCTCAGGTTTTGTAATAGATGATAGTTGTCCATGGCATGCTTTCCTCCTTCTTGGTAGATCACGCACCAGAGTGTGGGCATTGCAGTTGGCCCTACTTGTACCTCTAGTCGCAATGGTATTGGTTCCCCTGCCACCACATAGTTGGCAAAGACCAAACAATGTTCCTTGTCATGGCCCTGGCCCTTACATTTGATACACCATACTTCTTCGTGCCCTTCTGACTGTGGCACTTGTCCTTGTTTCAAACTTCACATCTCTAAGAATAGGTTTTGTAATTGCGTGTGGATTTGCTGAACTCCCAACCTCGGATCCTATAATGGGGTTTCAGGCAATCTCATCGTGGTCTCTAATGCTTCGGCTTGGGTTGAGATCTTTTGCTGTGATAGCGCCATCCTTAGATGTGGTGTTAAGGATACCACAAAACACACACAGTGTTGTGCATCCGTCAATGTCATGTTAGCTTCACGGATTGTGCTCTTTAATCTCTGATCCAGATCGCATGGGGTTTCACACAGTAACATCGCTATCTCTTTGAACCCAATGACTGATTGGGTCTCTGATTTTGGCCAACCAAATTCTTTGTTCAATGCATCCTAGATCGCTATTATTCCCACATTCGGATGATCACTTGAGTACTTTATATGCCACATCAATGCGTGGTCTTGTAGTGCGCTAACCAAGGTAGCCGTTTTGATGTTATCATCTGTTATGCCTTGGGCTTCCCATATAGCCCTTACCACAAACTAGAACTAACTTGGTTCCTCATTTCCTGCACCATTAAATATCGGCAACTTGATTGTGCTCGCCATCCCAACCTTCGGTGGTGTCAGAGGTGGAGGTGGAGTGGGTGAATATGGATTTGATGTCGGTGAAGTACGTGATGGCGTAGACAGAGGTGGTATCAGTGGAAAGTGTTGCTTGATCAACCAGACCGCGCTTCTTAGAGAGAACCTCACCAGCTCCTCCTCACTCTCCCATGAAATAGAAATTAGCAGACTGTTCTCTAATCCTTTGCTTCCTCGGTAGCCTCTTCCACTTCATGTTATGCCAAACATCAATAAATGAGCATAATCTATTTTTCACACAACAACATCTTAATCCAAGTGTTCAATGATTTAATATACTTACCCTGGGGTCCTTGGAGAAAGCACCTTTCTGCTTCACTATAACTCATAGTTGTGTCTATCGCTAACTCGGTAATAAACCCTCCTATTACCCAATCCAACTAGTGATCTACTGCATGTGCAATTTTATCTTCAGATGCTTCTAGCCTGCGTACCAATTCTGGAGTCCACACAATAGGTTGATCTAGTCTGCACCTTCCCACACTGTCGGCTAACCTCGCGATCCACTCATACAACTCTATCGGGAATGTTATGAAGAAGATTTCATGGATATTCATGTATATGTAACGATCCAACCACTCTTCCTCTGATATCCACAGGTTTCTATTTTCCTGAACCAAGAACTCGTGAAGCTTCTGATCCAACCAATCTTCAAGCTATTTCTTTGTAGGATTCCAATGTTTGGACATCATATATCCCTTAAGAAGATCATAGTCCTGGCAACAGAACCATTTGTTGGCTTATATGGGCTTGACCCAGGTTCAGAAGAGTTATTTAGCCAAACAAATCCTGCCGCTATCGGCCCTTTCGACAATAGCCAGCGGAGCGAGTACTGAGGTCTTACCCAAGCTAGCAGGGGAGGTTGCTGGAACTAGGTTTCCACACCCTTGGGATGTCTTGATGTGGTTTGGAAGGTTCACACACCATTCTATGGCTTCGTGCCACTCTGCTTCCACGTAGATCTGGACCCAGGAAAATCCTTAATACTTATTAATGCACTGTTATAGATTAGATCTTCTTTTTAGGGTCTTTAAGCAAACATTTAACAGAAATAACCACTCCACACACCAGAAAAGATACAGATTTGCATAAACTCCATCATAAACATTCACGCATAGATCACATAGTTATATCATTCATAAATTAGCCAGATCCACAATAATTCAGACTTAACACATAATTTCATAATCAACTTATCTTTATTCACTTCCTTGACTAATACATCCAGATCCACCCTACACACTTAGCTGCAGGGGTCCACGCACATAGCTGCAGACTCTACTAGGCCTCTGTGCACATAGCTGCAGAGCCTCTACCTACCAACACCCTTGACTTGGACTTATAGACGCTTCAATACTTCTATCCTCAAAAGCCCATTACATTTCAGATCCAAAAGTACATACCAAAAAACTGCCTTCTATCAATAGAGCCTCGCTCTATTTATACATTCCCATGGTCAGTGGACCATGGGCAAGCCGACTTATTTCCTATTATTCTATATTATTTCTTGGGTGGACAACCCTTTGACTCGATCTATTACATTTCTCTCTCTGCATATTTTAGACTTTTTACAATATTTTTATCCTAATTTATAGGCTCTAAGCCCCCAAAATTGTTACGCGGGACCTCTGCTACCCAACAGGGGGTGTCCAGAAAGCAATTTTCCCCGTAGGGCCCCTCCCTTACGTGTTTCCCTCTTTTGATTTCGCACCAACCCCCTGCCCGTGCCCCACTATATTTTCCCCTTGACATTCCAAGCCCCATAATTTATTAGAAGGTGTCAAGCTTGTTATGTCCCTACCCAAAGAGCCATTGTTTCTCCTACAAGTGACATTCTTCTCACCATCATAGCCCAGAGCATTGGCCAAATGATGCTGGCCCCCACTGTGGAAAATGTTGCCCCTTTCTCCCTGGAAGCCCTCACCTAACTTTATCAAAAGTTGGACTTTGCCACCAGAGCCAAAATTTTTGAGATTTCCATGCGAGAGAACGCCCAATTACCCAAAAGGAATCCTCCATATCCTTCTTCCATTTTCCCTAATCAGGCCACGTAGTTTATTTCCATGATTTCTTACATTTTAGGCTATCATTCAGATCAATGGGTAAATGAGCCCATTTTAGGATTCCTTTCCATATTTTCCACAAACAGCAAGACCTCCTTGGTGTTCAACTTTAGTCAATTTTTTGCCGATAATATCCATGAACAATTCATAAAGTTTCCAACAGAATAGGTGTTCAATTACACCTCTATTTTTATTTATATGTTCCTCTACTATCAGGTAGATAAATTAAGTTTTTCATTGCAAAAGCTACATGATGCAGGGAACGGGCAACCAATAATTTTTTGGACCTTATTGGTCATGAGAGAACAACATGAATTCAATTATAAGCAATTTATCGAAGACTTTGTTTATCCAACCATGAACATTCTAAATAGTGCAGTAGAACCTAAGATCAATGAGGAGATCAAGAGAATTTTACATTTGTCAGATCACACAAAGACCGGTGATTGGTATCTGTATCAAAATTACACAGAAATTAGGGTGTATGGATGAATAATGGCCCCCTACAAACTCCCCAAATACCTCCCAATGAGAATTTTTGCTCTAGAGTATATTAGGCAGATGATGAATTCTGATGACATCCACTTTGTACTAGCCAAAAAGAAGGCACAATTTAGAATAATGACATAGTTGGGCCCATTTGTGTGTAACACAAGGACAACAAGTGAAAAGGCATATAGATTTCATAAAGAAATGAAGTTCAGTCTGAGCTTTACATGGTTTTAGGACCCTTGTGGCATCATCTCAAAGCTCAGAGTGGAGAAAAAAAATGCTCCTTACATTCATACTTCCAAGCTAGACATAGAACGGTATGCTAATCAGCTGGAGTGTGTAGAAAATACCTTGCAGGAAGCTGAAGAATAACTTGCTTCTACTTCCTGTTTACAGAATGCTATCCCTCAGGAAAAATCAAGTAAAAGATAGAGGGAGGATGGATCACCTTCTACAATTGGGAATGAAGCTAAAGAATTCAGAATCAGCTATAGGAAGAGAAGATATGGGAGAGATGCGAATAGAAGCTACTAATATAATGAAGTTCTTAAACTCAAAGTCTAGGTATGAACTAGAGGAGGTAGGAATCAGTGATAGAACTGCCACCACTCTGGAAGTCAAGAAAGTCTTGATGAAGAGAAATCTTATTGATAAGTTGGAAGAAAGGTGTGAAACCTTAGAGCTAAAGGTAAATAGGTTCACAAATAGAATTGAGGTCTTAATGCAAAAGGGACTGCCTAGTATCTATGTTATAAATGACAAATTGATCACTCATGAAGACTATATTTTGAAGATGAAAGAAGTGGCTAAAAGTAGCATTAAGTTCACTGGAATTAAGGGAAGTATGGAAACAAAGGCGTTTTTTGAAATCACAACAAATAATTTCCATGTACCGAACGAGGCAAAACACATTTTTACCATCAAACCAACTTTTGCCCAATACATAGAGGTAGATGAAATTGACCGCAGGGTAATAAAGTTGATAGTGCTAGATGAAAAGAGATGGGAAGAATTGGTTGATTTACTGGATTAAAGGGTAATTCAAGAGCACTAAAACAACTTTCCAACACAGTGGCCAACATGACAATCATTTCAGCGTCGCAACACCATTTTAGGTTGACTCAACAACCAAAACCATCGAAACAAGGCCACCTTTCCATTCAAGAGCTTACGTGGTCTATTATTTTTCCAAGATTAGATGATATAGTTTGTAATTAGGATAATAATACATTGTTAGTTTGAAAATGATTTTGTAAAGTATTTTTGTAATTTTCATTGTAAATGCTTCATTGTTTGAAGTATCAAGAGTTGATTTCCGAATGTAATTTCCTTCTGCATATTGTATTTTTCAAAGTACTGGAGCATCAATAATACAAGGACCATTCAAAGGATTCATGTGGTTTACTTAATGGTGCTGTGTCTCTTATGTCTATTTGTTTAAAGACAGTTTTTCCTTTCTCTCTTATTCTGAATTTCTGAATTAATGAACATAAACTATGATAAATAGGATTCGTTACTCAGGGTGCCCTATTTTGGCTGTTGATAATTTTAATGTTTTCAACCGAAGTCAGATAAAGGAAATCTTAATTTCTCCTTGGCTTCTACTAAACCTTACACTTTTCCTATTCCACAATTCATTTAATTTAAGAAAAGATCTAGTTAGTGCAACCTAGCTTGCCCTATGAGAACTCCTCTAAAAATTGATGCAAAATCTAGTTTATTTTATAGGCTTCATAGCCCAATGGAATTATAACACTCAAATCAACCAAACCTTACAAACAAACAAACAAGTACAATCATAGGTAGCCTAATATTCACATAAAACAAAGCTAATTTAAATAGAGAGATTCTTCTCTAAAGATGGGCGGGTTGGGTCCCAGTTTCCAAAGTGGTTTTGATGTTGTCCAATGTGTTTACTCCCTCAACCTCAAAAATATAGAATAGCAATACTGCTTTTAATGGTATCTCTTGAAGAAGCTTTCTTTGGTACCATGGTATAATGACTGCTGGAGAGAAGTTCTTCATGAGTGTGGTACCTATGGGACAAAAGGGACACTCATGGTAAGAAAACATTAACTATTAGAAACCTAACTTCACATCATGATCAAGCAGCAATTAAGGAATCTAATGAAAGGGATTGT
Organism: Pinus tabuliformis; assembly: GCA_031772625.1. NCBI lineage: Eukaryota > Viridiplantae > Streptophyta > Pinopsida > Pinales > Pinaceae > Pinus > Pinus tabuliformis. The sequence goes on along the minus strand of CM062804.1, from coordinate 520,742,376 downwards.
GCAATTTTGGCCAACAGGGGTGCCTAATTAACTATGGGAATTGCACATTGCATAGTCCCAATAGTTAGTGTGGAAGCTTGATGACCGTAATTGTGCAATGCGCAGTTCAATCTCGACTAAGGCCTGGGAGAGACTGTGCATCGCATAGTCTTAGTGGCCAAGCTGGCAGACTCACCTATGGAATGGTGCAGTGCACAGTTGTAGCTATCCCAAGAAAGGATATATGCAATTCTAGAAGCTAAGTTAGAGGCCTTCAGCTCCCAAATTTCATAGTGCATGCAGTGAGATGTGAGATTTGGGCAAGGGGAGCCCAGATCTGCCTATGCAGAGTGTGAAAACAAGAATATTTGAGGGATTATGTGAGGATGAGTATAGATATGACTAAGTGTAGATGTACACATCTGAAACAAGTGCATAAATTGACTAGAATGAAGGAAAACAAAGCATGTAAATGAGGTCACCGCAACGATGACCATTAGTGCAAAAACAAGAAAAATCATGTGAAACTTTGTAAAGGTAGTTTATAAATCGAAAAAACAATTATACAAGCTAAAAAAAATTAAAATGCCAGTAGTAGTTCAAAGAAAGAAGTGGAACATCATTCTCACAAGCTAAACAATGAAAAGTGACAAAAAAGTAGCAAAAGACGATAAAAGAAAAACTCACTCGGAAAGGTGAAGACAATTCGTTAACGGCTCCTTAATCTCCTTGGGAATTCTAGGGCTTGATGATCGAACGTACAACCGAGCTATATAGGTGTCCATTACATAGAATTGAGAAAATTGGAATTTATGATGCACATGCCTAAGATCAAGGACAAAAGTGACACTTGGCAAAAACTTCTAATGATAGTAATGTGTCACCATCGGGAAACTAATAATATATCCCTACTTCTTAGGGATGATTCTTGATTTTTTTCTTTTTCAGGAAAACTACCATGTATTACTTAGAGATATTACATAGTTTTGGTAAGGACTGGGCAACTCACTAGCTCATACATTGAGAAACTTCTGAGGAAGAATCTTCTATGCAGTTTTTGGGCTAAGTGGATCTAGGATGCCCCTCACTCTCTTCGCAGTTTCCCAGCTGATTTGTAGCTATCAATAGGCTTGGCTCAAATTTTGAGCTAAAGGCTCAATGTTAGCTTGGAGTGCGCAATTCTTGAGAGCAAGGATGGCTGCCCTCAAGCATTACGTAGTTCACTAAGGTAAGCCTAGAACTGGGTGAAGGCCAAGTCAAGGGATTGGCTTGTGGGTTAGACAGTAAACCAAGTAAGAAAACACAAGCCACAATTCAAAATATGAAGCTCAAACAAAGAATAAGTACATGGCTCATTACAATATGAGCTACTATGATTTAGGAGGGAGGCTCCAAAACAAAGCATAGGTAAAATTTTGGAGGGTGGTTGTAGCCACTACAACATTGGAGACACACTATAGAACTCCAGCTCTCTATAAGGACTTTGTCTTATGTAAAGTGAGTCTAACTCTTCCGAAAGTATTTTTCTCTTCTTTCATTTTGATAGCTTCTTCAATAGCTTAAGTTAAACTTGTAGTCCCTACAATTCACTTTATCGGCAACACATATACCAAGACAAGTGAACTGAGTTATTTCAATTGAGGATGCGAAGTATATTGATGCATAAGTAATATAGTCTGTTAGATTTTAGTTTCATCTTTGGTGTTTCTTTGCTGCCAAAAAGCCTAGACAGTACCCTGGTGGAGTCACTTCAAGAACACAAACATTGCTCTACTGCCATCAAGCCTCAACAATACCCCGATAGAGTATTTGCTTCACCTCTCTACGTGGAAATCCTTTCCCTTCTTTTGCCTCTATTATATTCTTTTCATTTCACTTTTTTCATTTCTAAAAGAAGTATGCATAGGAACTTATTTATTTCATGAGGAAAAAGAGGCATCCCAACTTATTGAGAATAGAAGAGGTTGTCCCTTCAGAGAAGGATGTTTATATACATACCTTTAACATGCTTGTTAAGGTTTCCCCCCTCTCCTTATTCTACTTCATTGAATTGACAAGGGTTAATTGAATATAGAAAACTAATAAGAGTAGGCAATACTAGTTAAGAGTGCAAGCGTTGTGATTTCACCATGACTCACTCTGGAAGGAATGTGTTTTCCATTAGGTTATCATCGACTAGAAGAATTGAAATATCCTCATAAAGAGAGGGAATAGATAGATAACCAAATTTTGATAGTTGTATAAGTCCTCTCGGGTTTCACTGTGCTTGTCCCAAGAAGCCAAACATAGATTCATGGAAAAACTAATCCTACAAGTGCTCAAGTAAACAAGCAAAGGAAAGAAGCAAGACAAAGAAAAACAAGGTAAGAAAAAATAAACACTACTACTCATAAGATAAGCATAGCATGGGCACATCGGTTGACCCATGTGTTATCACTCAGAATTTTCTCGAGGTTAAAGAAATAAATTTCCGAGGTAACCTCAAACCAATCTTTTAAGTACAAAATCTAACTAATATGTACTCAGAGAGGGCTCTCTCTTTATGATTTAGCTTTGTTTTATGGGATATTAGGCTAGCTATGAATGCTCTTAAGGGATTTTTGGTTGGGTGGTGGAATTCTGGGAACAAATGGACAGAGCGAGGCCTTTAAGCCATTGGGCTATGGAGTCATTCAAAGAAATGTCTTGTCTAGATCAGATTAATTACTAAAGGGAAAACTCACAGGGCAAGGTAGCAAAACAAAAGGCAAATGCCAGGTTTAGATGGATGGATGAAATGGTATTTAAATAGGGAGAAAGCGCAATGAGGAATCCTTTAATCGGGTTTAACATGAAGAATAGAGGGTGCTTATTAACAAGGAGCAATTAAGAATTATTTGTTTAATGGTTCACCACGATGAACTATGAAAGCAAGGGAGAATTTAAGAATTCCCAAACTATGATAGTCTAGAAGAAAACATTAAGAAGATAAACCATTTAAAACAGATTGCAGTAAAGTAAATTCTCAAATATCATTATTCGTTTATCATTCAGATTTCATGAAAACATATATGATCATTAACAAACAGAAGGGAAAATAGTAAAACACAAGAGATATAGAATACTTATTTGATTTTTGTTTGACACAAGTATCCTATAAACTACCTTAGCTTTATTCCTTGATCCACCAAGCCATACAAATGTTGGTACAATAGCACTTCAATTCCAGAAGAAAATGTCTATAGAAATGTTGTAGAATCCACCCTAAAATACTTCAAATGAAGAAGTATTTATACTAGTTGTAAACTGAAATATCTTGAAAAAATATCAAGATTAGTTTCACAAATATCTCCAACTGTTTACATTAATAGAACTTAAATAAAGGATATTCAAAACTAATGAATCTATTTGGCACTATTTCTATGTATTTATGGTGACAAGAAGAGAAATTCAAATTTTATATCAACTCTTAGTTGATGATGAGGCATCCCAGTCACTAACTGCATCCTTCCTTTGTGCATTCTGCCCTAGAAATTATGCAAACTTAGGGTCCAATGATATGCCTGTATATCTCAATCAAAGATAGATATCTAAAAAGTGAAAGAGGTTATTGTAGATAAGAAGTTTTTGAGATAAACCTCTTTCATTTTTCCAAAATTCAGCTCCAGATATTCACAATATTCTCTAAAAACAGATGTCAAAAACAAGGCTTTACACAAACTGAAAAATAGGCTGTGAAGACATGCACTTATCTTTCTTTTGGTAATACCTGTGTAAAAAGTGAGATAGGTTTTTGTAAATTAGCCTATTAGGAACAAAAAACTCCTCTAGTTTCTCAAAATACTTCTTGGATTGGCCACAATAGTTTCTTCAAAACTATGACTTAAACAGGAAATTTCTGAAGAATGTACCAATTCTGCTATGATTTCATCTTTTAACCTCAAATTTATTTTAACCTTTTTTCACTTTTACTTTGGATTAACTTCATTGTTGCTGGTGAAAGTGTTTTCATCTTTGTTTAACCCTTGGTGTCTCCATGCTTACTTTTACTTTTTACTGTTTATTGTTTACTTTTACTGCTCTGTTTTTTCATCTGTCTTCACTTTGACATGAATTTGTATGCTATGCTTTGTAACTGTCTTCTTTGTTGTTTACCTTCATGGTAGCTGATTTACTTGATTTGGTCTTCAATCTGATACTCTTTAACCCTGATACACTTTTACTTTTCTTTACCATGTCCCTTTACCTTCATTATATATTTTAAGTTTTTACCGTCTATTTCAACAATAAATTCTTTATTTTTGTGTATATCAACATCAGGTAGTGGATATAGGTTAGTAAATGCATATTTTGTTCATTTGTCTTGTAACTGTATTCTTTGTCTGGTTGCTCTGTTTTGACTGTCACTGCTCTGTGTAGTTGTTTTCTTCTGTGTTTCCTTGTATAATTGTGTTCATCTTTTGAGCACAAGTTCTGAATGAGGTTTTCGGTTGATTCTTGGAATAAACTAGTTCTCTGACTAGTATCAAAATTGTTTATCAAAGATCGGATCTTGGTTTGAGAACCATAAAAAAATCAATATTTATTTAAGAGAACATAGGTCTTCATGAAGGGTGTTTGATGGCTCTCTAGCATAGGGATGACTGGGGAAGGGGTCACAATAGAGTTTTGGATAGAAAACAGATGGTGAAGTTGTGTTGCAGAGATTCAGGGAGGTGCTGGAGGGTTTCATATGTTTACACAGTAGAATCGGCAAAGGGTGAGAAAATCGGAGTTCTTGGGGTTTTAAATTCAATGGGAAAACTTTTGAAATATGGTGTGAACTGAATAGTAGACGGTTTGTCACATAGTGGAGGCGGTAAGCGAGATCCATCACACTGCTTTTGGGAGGTAGGTGGTTTTGGAGGAGGGTCGTGCGATTCCATTGATCGATTGACATGTTGCAGTAGTACTGTTCATGAAACCACTCACATCGCGCGCTAAAGGTCGACTGAAAGGCCCATGTGATATGAGTGAAGGCCGTCGGATTTGAAGGACTCGAACGGACGGTGGTCGAGGTAATGACGTGACTATTAGATAATAGGGGCAGACCTAATACTAGTTAAAAGACTTAATCATATCGAGGGAGATTTGATTGGTCGCTGAGTTTTTAATTAGTCTTGATGACTTAATTAATTCTCATTAGCATGGTGGGGAGGTCAGGTTCTTAATTAACTACAGATTAGCTAATTAATCCCATTTATTATTTGATTTACGGTTATATTTAACCATCGGGGTGGGATATATAAAAATTTGGGGTTTTGTATAATATAATAATATGGGCGTGGGTAATGGCGTTTCATTCGAGAATTACATAATAGTAACATTAGTGGTTAATATGACCAAATAAATGGGAAAGCACTAAGTCTAATGTTTTCTGAAAGTATTTCATCATACAACATTTATAACTTAGGCTAAGCGAATATGAGGGTTTTGAGGTATGGAAATGTTTTTAATTTCCCTAAGTAAAATAGGATTTTACTTACGAAAAGCTTTATCAAGGGAATGAATGATCTTATGGAGGGGTAAATGTTGATGAAGGGGATTTAAGTATTTTAGGCATTCTGAATTATTGGGCCGAGGGTCCGGTCCCTCCAAAAGTCAGAGTAATGCTCTGAGCCCCTCTAACTTGTTGTAGATACCTTTAGTACTTAGGGAAAATTAGTGAATTTTTAGGGAAAAATGGAGTAAGGAAGTTAATCAACTTGACTTTGTTTCCTTGATGTGCTGTTTTCAATGTGAATTGTGCTTTGTCCAAGTGATGAAAGCAAAAGATTTAGGCATAAAACTTAACCATTCACCACACATTTATTCTGCAACCATCATCTACTTACCCTACCTACTTTATCCTAGCATTTTCACTTCTTTATTAGGGTGCACTTAAACTGGCAAACCCTTATCAAACTTTCTTTTCTTTTACATAGTGATATCTATCTAAATCTACACTTATTTTATCCATGAGCTTAGATTAAACTGTTGAGCTCTTTTTATTCACTCTACCTATCTACTTATCTACCAAGATTAAGTTGTTTGGTCAAATCTTTATTCTCTATATCTAAAACATGAAATTGAAAATATGAACTAGTCAAGCTTAAACTATTTGACTATTCATGGATTGTGGCATAGGTGACAAATTGCACACAAACTTTATTTCACAAAAGTAAAAATGTAGTGGCACTTAGACTTCCATGCTTTCATGGTATTTTCTTTTTTTTGGGATTCATTTTCTTTCATTTTTTCTGACCTTTTTCATTATTTTTTCCCTTTGGATTTTCTTTTAGGGCATACCCTCTTTACATTTTTTAATTTTTTATTTTTCACAAATATGGAAAACATTTATAGAAAGCAAAGGTATGTACATATTACAGAGTTAAAATCAACCAATCATAAATTATGACACCTATTGCTATAGTAACCTGACACCATGTAGGTGACAACATGATTGACAAGAAAGATATTAAAAAAAACTAACAAACAGGAAAGATGAAACAATGAAAACCAAATCATTCGAAGTTTGAATGCATCCACAGAAAAGAAAATGTTGAAAGCACATGAACACCACTCTACAAATGTATCATAGTGTTCTGTCACATTACGTGTGGAAGACAAGCATGTACACACCTTTGAACTTAGCAAATGAGCAAACATGAAGAAAGAAGAAAATTTCTTTTCGTAATAGTGCTTTCTATGTATGACTCCTCCAATTCATGAGCAATAGGATCGTGTGATTATGGTGGAGGATGTGAAAATAGTGGATTGGATTGCTTTTCAATGTGAACAAGAGAGTGATGAGGAGTCTCGGGAGATACAAAAAATTTCTGATTGGAAGTGGAACTGACTTCAAGGCTGCGAGAACCTGACAAAACCATCAACTCGGGCTGAAGTGCCTAGACAACTTGAGGATTTTCCACTTCATCAGAAGATGGATCATGAAAGACTAGTGGCTTAGAAAGATCAACAATAGGTGAATCAGAATCTTGATGAAATGAATGAGTGAAAATATCACGACAACCATGATCAAAAAATTCAACATGAAGAATGGCATCCTCATGATCTGATGAATCACAAAGAGGGGGTAATGAAAAACAAGAATTTCGACCCTTTGAGTGTTAGGTTGTGTTATATTCTTTCCATGACTAGCCCACATAGTTAACCAGGGGGTTAGAAGGGGTGCAAAGCCCCCCCTTCATTACGCCGATTGCGTAGCAGGGGCGGGGGGGTCATAGGGGGTTTGAGGGGTGCAGGTAACCCCACTCTATGGGCTACAAGGTAGCGCCCAAGAGAATTTTAGTTTTGGAACCTATGTTAGGTTGGGTGGACCCACCTATAGTTTTGTGCATGATTTTCGCACATGTTTTTGGACGCGATGGTTTTCAGTCCATGGTTTTGGACGCGATGGTTTTTTGGTCCATGGTATTGGATGCTTCAGCATCTATAAATATGTATTATAACATTGAAAGGAACATAACGAAAAATCAAGCTGGTAGTCCCGGTTTTGGGATCCAGGGGAAAATCTCTGTGTATATGTGTTTGATGTGTTATGCTCTCGCATTGTTTATTTTATGTGTTTTAGAATTCATATGTAGGTAATTTCTGTACAGGGTTAAAACCTACATTTGGTATCCGAGCTGTTTTGGCTTCAAGGGGATGTGTTTGTTGCTGAAGGGTTTCACTTGGGCCTATGGTAGACCTTGTTCAGTGGGAGATCTGTGAGATCGATTTTAGTGGTGAAAGAAGATGGCAAGCAGTTGAAAGATAGAGATCAAGAAATTTAATGGTCAGAGTTTTGAGTTGTGGAAACTCAAGATGGAGGATCTGTTGGTGGATAAAGATCAGTGGATCATGGTAGATCCAGGTACTAAAACAATGGGAGTGTCCGATGAATAATGGAAGAAGTTTGATCGGAAGGAAAGGAACACAATACGATTGTGTGTCTTAGATTCAGTATTTCTGAATGTATCAGGGGAAGCTACGACAAAGCCTTCGTGGGACAAGTTAGGGACTTTGTACTAATATAAGTATCTGGTGAATAAACTGTTCCCACGGAAAAAGTTGTATGACCTGAGGATGAAAGATGGAGACTTGGTGACAGAGCATTTGAATGCATTTAATACCGTGGTAAGTCAGTTAGCATCTGTTGATATTAGAATTTCAAATGAAGATAAGTGAATCAGTTTGTTGTGTTCTCTACCAAATTCGTGGGATAGTCTGGTTATTGCAATAGGTTGCAATGCAACTACCTTGTAGTTTGACAAAATAGTCTTATCCTTGCCAATGGAGGAGATGAGATGGAAAAATATGGAGAGCCAGAATAGTGATGCCTTGTCTGTACGAGGATGGTCCCAGAACAGAAACAAAAATAAGTCATCGAGTGGGAGATATAAATCTAGAGGGAGATCTAAATCTCCAGGAAAACCTGTAAAGGTGGTGTGCTGGAAATGCATAAAGGAAGATTACTACAGAAGGGACTGTAAATCTAAAGCTCCTGATAAAGGAAAGGGATCTGATGATGCTCCTGATAAAGGAAAGGGATCGGGTGAAGGTGGGGATGTGTACTTGGCTTCTTGAAGTACACATGTAGATCATGAGGCATGGTTGATTGACTTAGGTGAATCCTTTCACTTCACTCCCCATAGAGAGTGGTTATGCGAGTATGAGAAATACGATGGTGGTGATGTCTTCTTAGGGGATGATAGGAAGGCTAGAACCATTGGTCATGGAGAAGTAAAATTGAAGTTGCAAGGTGGAAGGGTTAGAACACTTCTGGGTGTTCTGCATATTCCTGCATTGGTCAGAAATCTGATTTCTGTAAGCAAGATGGATGATGCGGGTGTAAAAACAATTTTCAATAAGGATACCTACAAGATGGTTCGGGGAGCACTGGTATTGATGCGGGGAGTTCAGATTGGAACTTTGTACAAGCTACAAGGTAGCATGGTTGTTGATGGGTGCAATAGTTTTGTGGTTCCTGAAAGTGGAGCAGAAAAATCTAGTGGTCTCTCGAGAGAAGACCATGCTTTGGCATCAAAGGCTTGGACATATTGGAGAGAAGGACCTTCGAATACTTCATGGTAGAAGGTATGAGTAATAGCTCTCTGGATTTTGATTTCTATGAAAATTGTGTATATGGGAAGCAGAATTGGGTGAGTTTCCCCTTTGGTGGTAAGAGGGCGAAACATATATTAGAGCTTGTGCATAATGATGTGTTTGGACCTGTGAAGGTTCCATCACTAGGTAAGTCTGTGTACTATGTATCATTTATAGATGACTTCTCAAGGAAAACATGGACATATTTCCTTAAGAAGAAATCTGAAGTCTTTGATAGGTTTAAATAATTCAAGGCTCTGGTGGAAAGCCAGACAGAGAAGAACATAAAGGTGTTGAGGACAGATAATGGTGGAGAGTTTTGCAGTAAGGAATTTGAAGAATTATGTAAGAAGTGTGGTATAGCATGGTAGAATACTGCTCCATATACACCTCAAAAAAATGGAGTTGCAGAAAGAATGAATAAGATGTTGATGGAAAGGGCAAGAAGCATGCTCAGTTGTGCTGGGTTAGGAGAGTAATTCTAGGCAGAGGCAGTGGATATAGCATGTTACCTGGTCAACAGATCACCTTTATCAGTGTTGGAGGATAAAACTCCACAAGAGGTATGGACTGGTAAGAAACCCTCTCTTTCACATCTGACGATATTTGGATGTGATGCATATGTACATGTTCCAAAGGAGAAACGAACCAAGTTGGATAGTAAATCTGAAAAGTGCATCTTTATTAGGTATAATGATGGTTTAAAGGGTTATAAGCTTTGGAACCCGGTAAGAAGGAAGGTTGTGTACAACCGAGATGTGGTGTTTAGAGAGGTGAAATATGTTATTAAACATGAAGTCCAACCAAAGGAACCTGAGAAGATAGAGTTTGAGCTAAAGGAGGATGAATCAGGCTCTACAATAGAGGAGGAATCAGAAAATGAAGAGCCATAAACTCTGGGTGTGAGAAGATCAGTTCGAGAAAGAAGGCAGTCAGAAAGGTATAGTCCATTTGCTTTCTATTCAAATTTTGCTTTATCTATTACTGATGATGATCCCAGAACTGTGAAGGAAGTAGCAGATTCAGAGGATGGAAAACTCTGGAAAGAGGCCATGGTTGATGAAATGGCATCTTTGCACAAAAATGAGGCTTGGGATCTGGTGGATTTGCCGGCTGGAAGGAAACCCATTGGAAGCAAATGGGTGTTCAATAAGAAGACAAATGGAGAAGGAAAGGTGGAGAAATACAAAGCTCGATTGGTAGCAAAAGGTTATTCCCAGGTGTCGGGAATTTATTTTGGTGATATTTTTTCTCCTGTTGCCAAGGTAACTTCTATTAGATTACTTTTATCTGTTGTTGCTGCTTTTTATTTTGAGGTAGAACAGATGGATGTGAAGACAACATTTCTTCATAGGGATCTGGAAGAGGAAATCTACATGAAGCAACCTGAAGGCTTTGTGGTGAAGGGTAAGAAAGAACTAGTATGCAAGTTAAAGGAGTCTCTATATGGGTTAAAACAGTCACCAAGGATGTGGTGTCAGAAATTTGACACATTTATATGGGGACTTGGCCTCACCAGAAGCAAAGAAGATCACTGTGTGTATTTTAAATTAATTGGTGACCATGTTATTTATTTGGTCTTGTATGTGGATGATATGTTGCTGGTTGGAAATGACAAAGAAATTACCCAAGATTTGAAGACCCAATTGTCCTCCAAATTCGACATGAAATATCTTGGTGCTGCAAACTATATTTTGGGCATGGAAATTAAAAGAGATCGGGCAAAGAGGAAGCTCTGGTTAAACTAGAGGAAGTATGTCGAGACAATATTGTAGAGATTTAATATGCAGGATAGTAAACCGGTGAAGGTTACTATTCCTGTAGGTGTAAAGTTATATGCTGAACAGTGTCCCAAGACACAAAAAGAGGAAGAGGACATGTCCTGTGTTCCATATGCAAGTGCAGTCGGTAGCCTGATGTATGAAATGGTATGTACTAGACCAGACATTGCACATGCAGTCGGAGTATTGAGCAGGTTTATGTCAAAACTAGGAAAGGAGCATTGGACATCAGTGAAGAAGGTTTTCAAGTATTTGCATGGCACTAGTGATTATGGTTTGTGCTGCCAAGGAACACCAAGATTGTATAGAGTGTTGAATATTCATGGCTTTGTTGATGCAGACTGGGCTGGAGATCTGGATCAGAGAAGATCTACAAGTGGGTATGTGTTTAACCTATTTGGAGGTGTAGTCAATTGGATGAGTAAGAAATAATCTATAGTGGCACTATCAACTACAGAGGCAAAATACATGGCAACCACTCATGCAAGCAGGGAAGCATTTTGGTTGCGAAGATTGTGTTCAAGTATGGGGTTAGTACAGGGTGCTATAAGGATAGACTGTGACAGCCAAAGTGAAATTTTCTTGGCAAAGAACCCTGCATATCATTCAAAGACAAAGCACATTGATGTTCAGTATCACTTTGTGTGGGATATGATAGAAGACAAAAAGGTGTTGCTAGTAAAGGTGGACACTTCAAAGAATACTACAGATCCATTGACAAAATCTATGAGCTCTGAGAAGTTCTCTTGGTGTAGAGAAACAATGGGCATTGCAGGGCTGGATAAATGACTAAGCTCTCTTGTGTCCCCTGTGGAAAGAAGACAACAAGTGGGAGAATGTTGGGTTGTGTTCTATTCTTTCCATGACTAGCCCACGTAGTTAACCAAGGGGTTAGAGGGGGGGCGAAGCCCCTCCTTCGTTGTGCCGATTGCATAGCGGGGGGGTCACAGGGGGTTTGAGGGGTGCAGGTAACCCCACTCTATGGGGTCTGGGGTAGTGCTCTGCAAAATTTTGGTTTTGGAACCTATGTTAGGTTGGATGGACCCACCTATGGTTTTGTGCATGATTTTCGCACATGTTTTTGAATGCGATGGTTTTCAGTCCATGGTTTTGGACGTGATGGTTTTTCGGTCCATGGTATTGGATGCTTTGGCATGTATAAATATGTATTATAACATTGAAAAGAACATAATGAAAAATCAATCTGGTAGTCCTGGTTTTGGGATCCAGGGGAAAATCTCTGTGTATATGCGTTTTATGTGTTATGCTCTCGCATTGTTTCTTTCATGTGTTTTACAATTCATATGCAGGTAATTTCTGTACGGGGTTAAAACCTACATTGAGTTTCCAGAAAGGAAAGATGAGAGATCAAGTGGATCAGAAAGATAGATTTTTCCTCTCAACAACTTGATGACATACAAATATCCTGCACATTTTGTGAATGATCAGAAGTGGAAACATCCAGAGATGGATTTTCAGAAGAAGGAACAAAAATGGAAGAATCAAAGAACTTGTCACGATAAAGTGGACAAGGTGTGGATGGAAGGAGGCTATCCTTCGCCACAAATTCTTGTTCAAACTTCCACACATACTCATAAAGAATGATGGTGCAAGTTGGTTATCCAACACCAACGCTGTCAAAAACTTGATCCCCATGAACATCACATGTGGAATAAAAAACGAATGAACACAACACAAAAAAATTCAGACGATCAAAGGAAACAAGGGACAGAGGTTTAGGAGATAAGACCACATGACAACCATTTGGATTCTAGTCCAAATCTATGTAGAAATCCAGAACAGGTGAGGTAGGAGGAGATGGTGACATATCAACAGGAAGATTCTCAACTTCTCCCACCTCAACCTGTGGAGCTAGAGTATTTTGATGAGAAGGGGACGAAGGGTCACTTGCGATAGCAAGCTTGTCCATCTTAGATTTAGAAGCTCTAACATTGAGGTATGTTGGGAGAGGCTTGAAATATTCTAACTCATGTGGATTCTTAGATATGTGAACAAGATAATGAAATATTTCCTCCAAAAAATTCCAGTCAACTTCATCTTTAGGAAATTCATAATAGTAATGAAGAAAATGATCGTCAAAATGCTCAAGAGATTCATTAGGTGATTTTCACAATTTTAAACTTTTTTTATTAAGTTCTTTATGATCATAAAGAATGAAAGCATGGCATAATTCTATGAACATGTGATCAAAAGAGTTTATAGAAGCTGTAAGAAATGTGTGACACCATTGCTGGACGTTCCCTTCCAACATGAAAGCAAACAACCCATAGGAGATGCCATCCAAGGGGACATCAGTCATATCACAGAAGCCCAAAAAGGCAATTGTGTGAATTAACAGGAGTGTTCCATTTTTGCCATCAAATTTGTATATGGAAAAGTCATCTATAACATCCACCAACACATCAAAATCAATAGTGTCAGGAAAACATGTCGATGTTGTGACTATGATATAAGTCATGAGTGATGTACAAAAATTCAAAACAAACTTCGAGGGATGAGCTTGTCATCTAGCCCTCCTTCTAGTGCCAGAAATGTTGACAGTGCTTGAGCCGCCAACATTTGAGGGGATATCCTCAGTAAGAAGTCCCAACTAGACCTCAGACTATTTGGAGTAGGAATCCCAGCAATGGGTGGTAATGTATTGCCTTGATCATGGTATCATGCAAAAATAAGTATGATGACTTTGGGTGGAAGAAATTGTGTGACCTTGTAGTGAGTCAAGTGAGATGCATGGGTGTTCTAACACATGGAGGGGAAAAGGAATTGTTCCCCTTAGAATCCTGTAATAGTATGCAACCTGCAATGAACACACGAGAGGAATGACATCACAAGATGAAATGTGGAATAGTCCAAAAACAAAAGTGATGGGTTAATCCAACAACATACATTCAACAAGATTCATACAATTGCATACAAAGTAGTTCATAAGATAATGCATAATTTAAACAACACACATTGCTAAAGAAACCATAATAGTCCAGCTACAATAACAACATATGCATGAAAGCATGTGGGCTTTATTATTATTATTATAAGTGAAAGTTACATCCATACGTACACCATTGAAAACCACTAGCCCCAATAATGGAACATTACAGTCAAGAACACCTGCTCCTTCAAAGAAGTATTCTCACTCTACACTGTTGAGAATCCAAGGTTTGTCACAATAGTCCCAAGCCCTTTCCAGGCCTAAGCCTAACAAAAATCTTGACTCCCAAAATCTTGTTCTATGAGTTATGAGGTTCCATTTCTAAAAAAGGGTGGGGTGACCCTTGACATTCCCCTTTGTGACTCTTTGACTACCCTCATGACTCTTGAACTTCCTTACAAGTAACTCATTACATAACATGTTGACCTTTCACATTCCACTAATGACACTTGGAATTTCACTTACAACATATTCACAAATAATATTACATTTTCCACATGTACTAATGTAAGACAAAATAGGCTAGAGACAACCTAACAAGACAAAACACTATGATTATGAAGTTTTGGGAAATACGAACTCGGTAACCTCCACTTGGTTTTTCTTGTTCACATATTGATGAAAATCTTGGTACTAGATGATGATGTCCCCAAAATGCTTGATGGTGTCTTTCTGATAGCAAATTCTTGCATCCATAGAATACGGGTATATGGTCTTGGAACCTGTGTCCAACTCGTTTTGAAGCATGTGCATCATGGTGGTAACCATGATGGACCACCAATGTACTTTTGTGTGTTATGTGTTCTCAAATCCAAGTATTCCCTGGTGAACTCTCGTCTTAGCTACTCCATGTACTCATATATCTCTATCCAAACTTGGTTATTGTGTTTAGCATTGGTGGAGGAACTTGCATTTGTTCATTGTCTTCCTCACCTGCTAGTCTCCAGCTCATCAACCTATATCATTGTTGTTTGCTTTGTCATTGTGCCTTGCCTTTATTCTTCTTCTTGTTTCTTCTTGTCCTCCTGTTCTTTCCTCCTCATCTCTTTTTCTTCCTCTGGTTCTTGTTCTGCTTACTACTATCTTAGTTATGCTAATTGTAAGAATTGCTTTTCTTTCTTCCTCTGGTCTATTGTCTATGTCCTCCACTTCCTTTTGCTTCTACTGCCAAAGTTGTCTGCATTAATATTGAATTTGATTTCACTTTGCAACTTTGTTCTCCCTTTATTGTGTCAGTAACTTCCCCTTTCCCTGATCTTGTACTGGATTGTTTCCTCTACTACTACTGTTGGACTTTCTGCCATGTTAGCATTGACTCTTTTTCTATAAATAGTTGAGTGTCTACATATATTGGCAAGTCAGGTAACGCTTGCTGAACTTCTCCCTTGTACTACTTTCAGTGGTCTCTCTTGAAGCAACATTCTTTGGTTCCATGGTACAATTGCTGCTGGAGAGAAGTGCTTCACGAGTGTGGTTGTGGGACTGAAGGGATACTCATGGAAAGAAAACATTAGCTCTTACAAATATAACTTCATAGGATGAGCAAGTAGTAATCAAGGCATCTGATGACAGGGATCATACAATTTTCTCCAATAGGGGTGACTGACAAACTATGGGAATTGTGCATTGCGTAGTCCCAGAAGTTAGTGTAGAAGCTTGATCACTAGAACTGCATAATGTGCAATTTAGTCAGGGTCAAGGCTTTGGAGAGACTACACATTGTGCAGTCTCAATGGTCAATTTGGGAGACTAACCCCTAGAACTGTGTAGTTTGTAGTTGGAGCTAGACTAGGATAGGCTCTTCACAATTCCAGAAACCAAGGCAGAGACCTTGAGCTCCTAGATTATGTATTGCATGCAGTGAGGTGTGAGATCTGGGCAAGGGGAGCCCAGATCTACCCATGGAGAGTGTGAAAAAAAGAAAATTTGAGGGATGAGGTGAGGATGAGTCCATATCTGACTAAGTGTATATGTATGCATGTGAAATAAGTGTAATAATTGATTAGACTAAAGGAAAACTAATCATGTGAAGGAGGTCACCACAACGTTTACTGTTGGTGAAAAAACATGAAATATCATGCAACACTTTGGAAAGGAAGTCTATAAGTTGAAACAACACTTCCAAATTCTAGAAAAAGTTAAAAGGCTTGCAGTTGTTTAAAGAAACAAGTTAAACAATGAAAAGCAATAGAAAAAGCGGCAAAAGACGATAAAAACAAAAATCACCCAGAAAATCTAAGAAAATGATTTGAAGGCTCCTTGATCTCCTTTAGAATGTTAGGGATTGATGATCAAATGTATAATTCATCTCTAGAAGCGTCAATTACATAGAATTGAGTAAATTGGAATTTATGATGCACATGCCTGAAAAAAGCGACACTTGGGTAAAACTTATAAGGAGAGAAATTTTCTCACCCTCAGGAAACGAATAATTGATCCCTACTTCCTAGGGACACTTCTTTATTTTTTTCTTTTTTGGGAAAATTTTCATGCATTTCTTGGAGAGATTGTGTAGTTTTGGGAAGGACTGGGTAGCTCACTAGCTCATGCACAATTTTTGTTCTGAGTGGCTCTAGGCTTCCACCATGCTATGCACATTTTCCTACTGAAGGCTAGCTTTTGACTAGCTCTGCGCAATTTTGGAACTAAAGGCTCACTATCAGCTTAGACTATGGAATTCTCAAGGGAAAGGATAGTTGCCCTCAAAGATTGTTCATTTCACTAAGGCAAGCATTGAATGGTGTGAAGACCAAGTCAAGAGATCGTCTTGTGGGTTAGACAGTAAACCAAGTAAGAAAACAAAAGCCATAATGCAAATGATGAAGCTCAATCAAAGCACAAGTACATGGGTCAGTGTGAGATGAGTTGTTGTGATTTAGGAAGGAGGCTCCAAAATGAAGTATAGGAAAATTTTTGGAGGGTTGTTATAGCCGCTACAATAGACCCCTGCATGTAGTTGTCCAAAATTCAAATAGAGAGAACACCAAAGTACCACAATCCTACCACTTTTATGGTTGCACTTCCAAATAAATAAATAAATTTGCATGCATGTCAATTACAACCAGAGTGATTTCGAACAAAACAAAATGAAATAAAATGGAGAAAGAATAAGTTGTGAATGAGGGAATTATCCCAAAAAATGTCACATAGATATACCCATAAGAAGAAAAATACTCAATTAGCTCATCTTCCAAGTGAATTCTTCTTCCCAAGAGTATAAACTATGCATACTTAAAAAATTGAGTTCTTCTATTTTTGTTAATGATCCAAACAAGAATTTCCATGTAGTGAGTAGCCACACATTCACATGATTTTTTCGTAAAATGCTATAATTCAAGTAGAGCTAATATCAAATTTATAATAGCAATGCAAAATGAGTTTGAGAGTGGGTTGGCGATCTACCTTGAAGGCTTTCCGCCCTTGATACGTGAGACATGCATCCCAAGGCATGCATTAGGATGTGCATTAGAAACCATAATAAGCATCTGCCATATCAACATTAATCACCCATTTATTTATGAATCCAACCCATTCCACTTTCTTTTATGGACTATGCATATCATATGACAAGACAAGGTTAATCACATGCAACCTAAACATTTATATAATAATGCCCAAACTATATTTTTATCATAAATCATAAAACATATTGTTGTGTCTCATCAATGGAGCATACTATGATAGGGAAAGGCCAACAATATGTAACCAACAACATCAATATGTAGCCTCAGCATGTAACCAAATGAAAAGCATTTCACCCATGTTCAACAAAACATTTTAACCATCACCTTTCATAACATATGCCTTGAAAAGGAAATTAACTTTTCCATTTTAAACCAAGATTTTTTTTCTCATCCATATGGAAATATGTTAAGTCATCTGAGTTTGAATCTTGATGACTATTTCAAATACAATTATTTCATAGTTATCTACTCTGATCTTCTCTCAAATGATACCAACAAATAGATAAATATATCAATCCAAATTTCTTGCCAATACTTTTTTTTTCTTGTTTTGATTCTTTTTCATGGATTTCATAAATCATAGAAAATTATAAAAACCAAAATGATGATACATTTATGTGAAACATGTAATTTAAAAAAATATCAGAGACAACATCTCCTTATGTCCTACGAAGACTGCATCTACTTAATATTTTTATTATTAGATCAAATTTCCATAAGAGAGTGAGATTTTCATTACTTGCATGTTTTTTAGAAGGGATGAGCTATTCATGATTTAGAACACTGCATGGTCATATGTGAAATAATTGAACACTATGCTTAAAATAATTTAGATTTTTATGAAATAAATGTTATTAGTTTTCATCAACCTTATATGCATTTCATATCTATGGACATCCATCTTCGTAGTGCCCCACTCTAGTTGACATGGAATAGACCTTATTTTGATTCTAAGACTATATTATAATATACACCTATTCTTTTAGGAGATGAGATTTGATTATCCATCTATTTTTATTTCATGTGATGATGACCTATTATGTCCTTATTTCAATTTCAATACAATATTTTGATGGTTATGGTATATGTATTCATTGATTATTTTGATAGTTTTCTATCATTTTTATTATTTTGATGACTATCCTTATGACTAGATGTTACTAAAACGTATTTTAATGTTGGAGGACACCACCTTCGTGAAAATTCACATTACAAGCTAGCAATTTAGGTGCAATTATGGTTTAGGTCATTTGAATACTATTGATGCTAGAATTTAATTTTTGAATATTATATAATGCTATTATTCCTGATAGCATGTTAGTGTTTATAGTCATAGGTTCGTTGAGTTTATTAATGACTAACACACAGTTGATGGGGTTGTCCAGAGCATATTAGGATTTCATGGGGTGGGTGGGAAAGCATCCCTACTTCCACCCACTAGCACTTCCACAACGATAGGGGATGGATAGTGTAAGGATGTGCTTACCTTAAACTTCATGATACCATGAGGGTGGACCTTCGATTTAGTCGCTCACAAGACTTTACTAAGGGGCACACATCAAGGACTAATATTTTATCTTTAAAACCATTAGTCTCATAAGAGACAATGACCTAGGAGTTAAAAATGAACCTAATTATTGTGCCAACGTTCACCTCTTTTACTGATAGATGTCTGAAGGGAAAGTCATGTGACACCCTTGGAACTTCATGAAGATGTTCTCGAATAGCACAACTAAATTGGAACTGTTAACATTAGAAAATCTAAGGTAATTAATGGTCATGCTAATGAATAGAAAACACTAAAAGAAATGAGATCAATAAAAGTCTTAGTTAAAATAAATCTTAGTCGAAAGGTTTAATTTTTAGGGATGGGTAAATAAAGTTATACTACTAGTTTCAGGCAAGAAAGATAACTCCCAATGCATGTTATCCATTCAGGTGAACATCATTATATACAAGTAGAATGGTGACCTTTGGGATTCCAATTCCCAAGTATTTTCCTATTCTACCTTAATCCCAAAAAATGATATCTAATAAAATCTCTTTGTTTAACTATTTACATATTTTAATGCAATCCCTTAGAATTATGTGTCTAACATTCCCCCCCCCGCAATCTAAAGGGGTGTTTCTGAGTCGAAGCATCATTATAAATATTTCAAACTTTCTTGTTCCAAGTTCTTTTGTGATGATGTTTGCAATTTGATCATTTGTGGAAAAATGTCATAGTTGAAAAATCGTGTCCTCTGCATGATGTCAAATCAAATAATACTTTGAGTTGTTTATTTTGGATCGATCATGGAATTTTGGATTATTGGCCAATTTATTTCTAAAATTATTGTCAATTTGAGGTGGAGTAGAGTTCACTTGTTTCTCCTACAAATATTCAAGAATTTTCCCCAGCCACACAATCTCCTTACTTGCTTTTTCATCTACCACATATTCCACCTATCTTTTGGAATCCATTGGAATTGATTGTTTTTGTAACCTCTAGGAGATAGTTATTGGTTTAAGACTCATAACATTTCCTAAAGTAGACATACCATTTTCCTTATCTCCATCAAAGCATGAATCAAAATATCCAATCAAGCTAAATTCATCCACTTGTGAATATTTTAGTACAAACTCTTTAGTTATTTTCAAGTGCTTTAGAACTCTTTTTTCATAATATTAGTGTCCCTCACAAGGCTTTTGCATAAACCCAGAAAGGATTCCAACATCACATGAAATATCGGGTGGAGTAGTGATGAGATAGATAAGACTTCCCATGATCTATCTATAATTAGTTGCATCCTTGAATTCATTTTCTTCTTTACATGTGAGCTTCAAAATTCTGTTCCATTGGAGTGGATAAAGAATTGCATTTAGCTATGCCAAACTTTTTCAACAATTCTCCAATGTACTTTTTTTTAGAGTGGAATATATATCATTGATGTTGGGTCACTTTAATGCCTAAATAGTAATTAAGGTGTACCAAATATGTCATCTCAAATTATTTCTTCAATAATTTATTTATGCATGTAATATAATCTTCCTTGTTCCTTGTTATCAATAGATTATATATATATATCACAAGATAGACACAAATTTTGCCAAAATTCTTGGAAATTAAAGTTTCACCATCATGATTAAAGTGTTTCAAATTTAATTGCAAAAGATGCTCAATCAATTTTTCATGCCAGGGTCGCGGTGATTGGTTTAGTCCATACAAGTAATTGATGAGTTTCCATACTTTTGTTCTTGTCCCTTTAAAAAAAACCTTATGGTTGAGACAAAAACATTTTCTTTTAGGTCTTCATTCAAGAAAGTAGTTTTTTCATCCATTTGATGGAATTTCCATCCACTTTGAGTGGTAAGACAAAGAGAGTTTATATGGTGGACCATTTTTCTATGGTGGGGGGGGG
The DNA here is from genome assembly GCA_031772625.1 of Pinus tabuliformis. Taxonomy (NCBI): domain Eukaryota; kingdom Viridiplantae; phylum Streptophyta; class Pinopsida; order Pinales; family Pinaceae; genus Pinus; species Pinus tabuliformis. The sequence continues at coordinate 520,721,696 of CM062804.1, read as the reverse complement.
GGGGGGGAAGGTCTCATATAATCGATTCCTTCACTGTATGAAAATCCTTTAACTATGATTCTTTCTTCGTGGTTATCAAGTGAGTCATCTATTTTTTACTTTTTCTAGAGGACCCACTTGCATCCAATTGGTTTGGTTCTAAATATAGGATCCACCAACTTACATTTTCCATCCTTTATGAGAGCATCATAACCTTTCTATATTGCTTCTTTCCATTCATCATGAGAAGCAACTTATTTAAAGGTAGTTGGTTCAAAATTAGTAGAAAAAATTAATTCATAATCATAAGAAACATCCATATCATCAATTGAATCTAAATCATCTTGTAACAACCTGGGGTTGTTTTTCCATGTAAATAAAATAAGACCAAAGTCATGGGACACATATTCCAAGATGAATGGTGGGTAGACATTATAGTGGGAATCACTTTCGATTTATTCATGGATATGGAACTTGGAAAAGGAAAAGAGGCAATAGTTGGCATTTAATTATGAAAATAAAGGAAAATAGGAGAAAAGGAAGGTGAAGAGACACAAATTTTCATGGAAGGGAAATTAAAGGAAAAATGAAGAAAAAGGAGAGATCAATGATAAAAAGGCACATGAGAATAAATTTATAGTTTCTCCTCATCTTTTGATAAGGGACCAACAAAGGAGAAGGAACAAGCACTTGAACAAGCAAGCAAGGAAAGCAAGGGTCCGCAAGAGAAAACTTGGACCACAGCAGGTAAGGAAATAATTTATCTATGGATTGCAGGTAATAATGTGCATGTGAGATTTAGCATGTTATTTTTGGATGCTTGGTATGTGCATGTGATTCTCTAGTTATTTGTTTTCATTGGCATGGATATTTTCCTAGATTGAAAATGGTTTCAGCATTGCCTTTCCATTACCTAGATAATCATGGTGTTGTGGGTTTTGCCACTTGTTTTTATGATTGATGCTCAAGTTATTGATGGATGTGGTTTGTAACAAATGCTTTGGAAGCCTTATCACAACTTGGGTTCAGTTACTATTTCTTGGAGCCATCACTTTGGACAAATCCTTTGGAGCCCTTGGTGGGTTGAGATAGTAGTCTCTAGATCCGCAGTTGGAATAAATGCTTTGCAACCCTTGAAGGTTGTGGGTTGAGTTACTAGTTCTTGGAGCCCTGGAAAGTTTGGGTAGAGATCGATCTGATGGGTGTTAGTGAATTATGAACCATAGAGGTGGAACCACTGTGGTTGAGGGTTGAGGTGGTTTAGAATCTACAAATCCTGGTTGGTTTTGTTTTAGTTAAATCCTTGAGATCCCAAATTCGTGCTTGGAATATGGCGCAGGTGTGATTGGCTGAAAAATGGATTTGTTTCAAACCAATCTATCATTTCGTGTTACATGGAAGTCCCTAATTTCGTTGGAATTTTCATATGTTAATAAGAGTTATTTTCCTATTGTGATTTATGAATACCTATACTGGTTATGATGGTGATGTCATCGTTGATTTTTGATGTTTAATATGTTGGTGACATGTCGGTTATATGATGTATTCTATTTATGCCTCGTGTCATGTTTTAATAATTTATTTAATGGTTGATGAATGCCTAGACTAACAAGTGTTGCTGCAACTAGCTAGAGAGGGATTAGAGCCTTCTTAGTGATTCTCAAATAAAGTATATCAATTTATGATTGTAACATCCCTGGTGAAAAATCCATGTAAAAAAATATAAGACCAAGATCATGGGACACGTATTCCAAGATGAATGGCGGGGAAATAATCCTAGTGGGGTGTTGATTTGATTTATTATGGCTAAGGGAATTGGAAAGGGAAATGAAAAGGCTTTGGAAAGGAAAAGTGCCATTTATTGGAATTTATTTATGAAAATAATGGAAAATAGGAGAATAGGAAGGTGAAAGGTCTCAGGTTGCATGTGAGGAGAAAATTGAAGGAAAATAATGGAAAACTGAAGAAAATAGAGGCCTTAATTTATAAAAAGGATTTTGAGGATAAGTTCATAGTTTTTTGTTAGTTCAGTTTTGGAGTGCTCTCTATTCTCTCTCTTTCATACTCTTGGACACTTAGATTTGTATTAGAGCACTATTGGAGGAGTGTGGCATACTTTGGATTTGGAGGAAGAATTCAAAGGAAAAGAAGGAAAGCAAAAAACCATATTCGTATCAACAACTTCATCAAGTTTTTCTTGCCGGTACTGAGTTGCATGTATCATTTCCTTGCTAGTTTTGGCATGCATGGCACATGCATGTGGTTTCTTGGTTATGATTTGTCATTGGCACGGAGGATTTCCTTGATTGATGGTGGATTTTCCTAACATTTCCATTTTATAGATAGGCATGGTGTTGTGGGTGTCTTCCTTTTGTTTTCTGGTTGATTCTCATGTTCCTTATGGTTTTGGGTTGAGTTACTAGTTCCTGGAAGCTTTTGTTGGGCAAACACTCTGGAATTCCTCTAATTGAGTTACTAGTCTTAGAAACCTTGGTTGGAAATATGCTCTGGAATACGTTGTTGGGTTGAGTTACTAGTCCTGGAAACCATGGTTGGAAAAACACTTTGGAAGACCTTGTTGGGTTGAGTTACTAGTCCTAGAATCCCTAGTTGGATAAACACTTTGGAAGCCTGGTAACAGTTGTGGGTTGAATTACTAGTTCTCGAAGACCTGGTTGGAACAAACACTATAAAGCCTTAGACAAATAGGGTAGAGACAAACCTGGTGATGGTTAGTGATGTTCGACCATGAGGTGGAATCACTAGTTTAGGGTTGAGGTGTTTTTGCCTCTAGAAGCCCTGTTTTGTTTTTTTTTAGTTGTTGCATGAGATCCAACATTCATGCTTTGAATATGGCGCAGGGGTGATTGGCTAAAAGAGATATTTGGTTAAGCCTAATATATGGTTGGGTGGTATGTGGAAATACTAGACCTAGTTATATTTTGCATATGTTGATAAGATCTCCTTTCCTCTTGTATTTGGTGGCTAAATATACTTATTCATATGTGGTTTTTATGGTTGTTATATCTTTGGTATTTATGTTGAATATATGTTGGTTATGAAGATGTTTCAAGGCACACTTTATGTATGATCTCATCATGTTTTGATTAGAAAATGAATGAACAATGCATATATGACCTAATCAATGATATTGCAGCTATTTTGATAAGGCATGAATGCTTCTTAATGATTCCTAGATAAGTATGAGACCCCTATGCTCAGATCAATTGTTATGACATGTAGATTACACATTTGTGACATGTTTGACAAAATTCTTGTCATGAATAGTAGGGGTCATATCAAGTACTTGTACCAATGATTGAATTAGTAGCCTTATTCCATTATTATTTATCATTTTTGAAGGTTTCATGAAGCTATGGGTAGTGGCCTGAGACCTAGCCCTGAAAAAGTGGCTCAGAATATGGGGTGTTGGGTGTAGAGCCTTATTATCTTTTGTATTCAAAGGTATCATTACATTGGACCCTAGTTCATAATGGGGCAGTAATGCCACCCATAAAATATTCACTGCAGGGGGGGTCCAAGGGGGGGACAGCTGCGACCTTTGGGAGCCCCCCCCTGCCAGCAACGCCCTCGAAGCTAATAATAGATGTAAATTTGCCTTGTAAAATGTTGTAATTTTGTAGTCAATCTAGGTCGTTCATTAGGCGGAGATTTAACAATAGAAGTTATGTTTAATTTAGGGTTTTTTGCCCTAGAAGGTAACCCCTCACTATATACAAGGGAATTGTATTGCGTCTATGTATATCTGTATGCTGAGTGAAGAAGTGAAGTGAGAGGAGATTGAGAGAAAAGAGGGAGTTACAGTGGATTTGTTGTAGGTTGTACCTCTTCAGTTTGCTGGATAATATAAAAATAAGGACTGGCTATTTCTCTGTGGACATAGCCAAAACTGGGTGAACCACGTATGTCCATGTCTCTCTTGTTTTATGCGTTTTCTGTGTTTATATTTCTGCAATATTTTATGCGTTCCATTGCTCTGTAATATATAACTTTCTAACAACTAGTATCAGAGTTGAAAGTCTTTTTTGGTTGATAAACTCGCAGGAGAGAAGGGTTCCTGATTCAAGTGGGATCAATGGCCGAAGATGGTAGGTTTATGGTTGAAAAATTTAACGGCCAAAACTACTAGCTGTGGAAGATGCAAATGGAAGATTATTTGTACCAGAGAGATCTGTACCAACCATTGAGCAGAAAGACAAAGAAGCCGGTGATTATGAAAGAGACGGAATGGGATATTCTCAATAGAAAAGCACTTGGAACAGTATGGTTGTGCCTAGTGGCATCGGTAGTGTTTAATATTTCACAGGAAACAACAACAGAGGGTTTAATGTCGACATTGGCCAAACTATATGAAAAATCCTTAGCCTCAAATAAGGTATTTCTTATGAAGCATTTATTTAATATGAATATGTTAGAAGGTGGATCTATTGCTGATCATTTAAATGAGTTTAATATAGTTACCAGTCAGTTATGTTTTGTAAGGGTAACTTTTGATGATGAAGTTAGGGCTCTGTTATTTTTGTGCTCATTGCTAGAAAGTTGGAATGGTTTGGTTATGGCCATTAGTAACTCTGTCTCTTGATCTAGTACTTTAAAGTTTGATGATGTTGTAAGTGCAATCCTTAGCGAGGAAATGCGACGGGAAAGCTCCATTGAGACATCAGGAAATGCTTTGACTACAAAGACTAGGGGAAGAAAAATGGAAAGAGGAAAGAGCCCTGGATATTGCAGTAAGTCAAGAAAAGTCAGATCCAAGTCTAGATCAGGGATAGTGTGCTGGAAATGCGGGATGAAAGGACACCTGAAGAAATATTGCAAGTCTCAAAAGGGAAAATAAGGAGATGCGCAACAAGAAACTAATCATGAAGCAAATGTAACAGGTGATGTGTTGCAAGATGCTTTGATTCTTTCATTAGAAAATATTATTGATGCTTGGGTGGTAGATTCAGGGGCCTCATTCCATGCCACACCTGATAGGAAACATTTTTATGATTATGTTCAAGGAGATTTTGGACAGGTTTGATTGGGTGATGATAAACCCTGTAAAATCATTGGAATGGGTACAGTTTTCATAAAACAGCAAAATGAAAATCAGTGGCTATTGAAGGAGGTAAGGCATGTTCTAGATCTGAAGAAAAATCTGATTTCAAAAGGGCAGTTGGGAGGTGAAGGCTATGTAACTACTTTCACAAATAAAACCTGGAAGGTCACTAAAGGATCCCTGGTAATAGTGAAAGGAGGAAAGATTGGTACATTGTATTTATGCAATGGTATTTCTAATTCTATTAATTCTTTAGCCTCTATAGGAGAAGATACGGCATTGTGGCATCATAGGCTCAAGCACATGAGTGAGAAGGGGATGCAGATTCTTCAATCAAGAAATTTGTTGCCAGGTTTGAAGCATGTTGATTTAAAATTCTATGAGAATTTTGTTTGTGGAAAACAGAAGAGAGTCAGATTCCTTAGAGTTGGAAAAGAAAAGAAGAGCAAAAAATTAGAGCTTGTGCATACAGATGTATGGGGACCTGCTCAAGTATCATCTCTTGGTGGCTCTCATTATTATGTTACTTTTATTGATGATGCAACCAAAAAAACCTAGATTTACTGTATTTGAAATAAATCTGATGTATTTGATACTTTCAAGAAATGGAAAGATTTGGTTGAAAATGAGATAAGAAAAAGGTTGAAGTGTCTCAGATCAGATAATGGAGGTGAATATTGCAGTAAAGAGTTCGATAGGTATTGTTCAGAGAATGGAATTTGTAGAGAGAAGACAGTTCCAAGAACACCACAAGAAAATTGTGTGTCAAAAAAGATGAATAGGACAATCATGGAGCATGCAAGGTGCATGAGATTGCATGGAGGATTGTCTTTACAATTTTGGGAAGATGTTGTAGATACTGTTGTTTATCTAATAAAAAGAGTGCCTTCAAGTTTCTTGGATGGTGGTATTCCAAAAGACGCATGGATAGGTAAAAAGGTAAACTACTCTTTTTAAAGACTTTTGGTTGTGAAGCCTTTGTCCACATTAATAAAGAAAATAGAACAAAGCTTGAGGCAAAATCAAAGAAATGAACCTTTAGTGGATATGGTGTTAATGAATTTGGTTATCCCTTTTATGATTATGAAATACACAAAATCATTAGGAGCAGAGATGTCATATTCAATGAAAAGGTTTTGTATAAGGATCAGCTGCAGGAAAAGAAACAGGAAAAAAAAATAGGGAATACACAGTGCTTGACGAGATCATAGGAAAAGTGATGGTGCCTAAAAATCATAATGATCAATAGTTAGAACAACAACCACAATAGCAAAAAGCACCTCAAACACCTAAAATTGGTGTTAGAAGATCTACCAGGATAAGTAGACCCCCTGAATGATACTCTCCTTCATTATATTATGTGTTTTTGACTGATTCTGATGAACTAAAATGTTATGAAGAAGCAGTGCAGGTAGAAACCAAGAAGAAGTGTGAGCAAGCTATGAAAGAAGAGATGGACTCCTTAGCACATAACCAGACTTGGGACTTAGTCAGGTTGCCCGCAGGTAAAACAACATTGCAGAATAAATGGGTTTACAAGTTGAAGGAAGAAGATGGAGGTAGAAAAAGGTATAAAGCTAGACTTGTGGTGAAAAGGTTTGCATAGAAAAAGGGTATAGAATTTGATGAGATATTTTCTCCTGTTGTTAAACTGACTTCAATTAGAACTATTCTAAGTCTAGTAGCAGATGGAGATTTGCATCTTGAGCAGTTAGATGTAAATACAACCTTTCTCCACAGGGATTTGGAGGAAGAGATATACATGTAGCAGCCACAAGGATATAAAGGGAAGGAGAAACTAGTGTGCAGGTTGAAGAAGAGCTTGTATGGCTTAAAACAAGCTCCAAGGTAGTGGTATCTAAAATTTGACAGGTTTATGTCTGAACAAGGTTATACTAGATGTCACTCTGATCATTGTGTTTATCTCAAAAGGAAAAATGATGGCAACTATATTATATTGTTATTGTATATAGATGACATGCTTGTTGCAAGTTGTAACATGCAAGAAATAAATGTGCTCAAAAGAAAATTAGCAAACTCATTTGCAATGAAGGATTTCGGTGATGCAAAACAAATCCTTTGTATGAGAATAACTAGAGACGGGAAGAATCGAAAATTAACATTGTCTCAAAGCGAGTACATAGAAAAGGTCTTGAAAAGGTTTAATATGCAGAATGCAAAACCAGTTAGTATACCTTTGGCTAGCCATTTCAAATTAAGTAAGGAGAAGTGTCCCAAGGCTCAGGAAGAAATGGCTCATATGTCTAAAGTTCCATATGCATCAGCAGTTGGAAGCTTAATGTATGCAATGGTCTGCACAAGGCTTGATATTTCACATGCAGTGGGAGTTGTAAGCAGGTACATGAACAATCCAGGAAAAGAACATTGGATGGCAGTGAAGTGGATTCTCAGGTATTTGAGAGGTACCACAAATCAAGAATTATGATTTGGTGGTTCAAACATTGCTCTACAGGGATATGTTGATCTAGATATGGTAGGTGATAGAGATAACAGGAGGAGCACAACAGGGTATGTGTTTACTATAGGTGGAACAGCTATCAGTTGGGTCTCAAAACTACAAAGTGTTGTTGCACTCTCAACAACAGAAGCAGAGTATGTTGCTGCTACAAAGGCTAGTAAAGAAATGATTTGATTACAAAGGTTTCTGGATGAATTAGGTAAGAAGTAGGAGTTGGGCATGTTATACAATGACAGCCAGAGTGCCATACATCTTGAAAGGAGCTCTGCATTTCATTCCAAGACTAAACATATACAGCTCAAGTACCATTTCATACGGTCAATGTTGGAATATGGACAGTTAAAGCTGGAAAAGATACACACTAGGTAGAATCCTACAGATATATTAACAAAAGTTGTAACCACAAAGAAACTGAGAATCTACTCAGTTTCAATTGGTCTTCAAGTATGATGAAGAAGATGAGAAACAAACAGGTCCAAAGTGGAGTCATTGCCCAGCAAATGAAGCAGTGGTGGAGTTGCTATAATCAGTCTCTAAGTGTGGGATTGTTGGGTGTGGAGTCTGATTATCTTTTGCATTCAAAGGTATCACCACATTGGACCCCAGTTCGTAATGGGGTGGCGACGCCGCCTGTAAAATATTCGCTGCAGGGGGGGTCCAGGGGGGGGTGACTATGACCTTTGGGAGCTGCTCCTTGGCGGGGTGATCGGGGGTAGCGCCCCTAAAGCTAAGAATAGATGTAAAATTACCTTGTAAAATGTTGTAATTTTCTAGTCAATCTGGGCCATTCATTAGGAAGAGATTTGACAGTAGAAGTTACGTTTAATTTAGGGTTTTCTTTCCCTAGAAGGCAACCCCTCACTATATATGAGGGAATTGTATTGCATCTATATATATCTATATTCTGAGTGGGGAAGAGAGAGGAGATTGAGAGCGAAGAGGGAGTTACAGCGGATCTGCTGTAGGTTGTCTCTCTTCAGTTTACTGGATAATATAAAAATAAGGACTGACTATTTCTCCATGGACGTAGACCAAACTAGGTGAACCATGTATATCTGTGTCTCTCTTGTTTTATGTTTTTTTTGTGTTTATATTTCTACAATATTTTATGTGTTCCATTGCTCTGTAATATATAATTTTCTAACATGGGGTTCCTCACACAAAACTACCTAAAAAAGTCCACACTCACTAGCATGCCTTGTTTCGGGGATGAATGGAAGGCCTTAGTCGCATGTGTGGCTTGTCATGGGAGTGGTTGAGGGTCATAATTAGTAAAATGTCAAGTTACCTCAGGGGTTGGTCACCTAAAAGCATTGGTTGGATCTTGAAGGTTTTGTAGCATGTCTGAAAGGTTAGATTGGATTCAGTATGTCTGTTCTACTTCCTTAACTGTACTTGAGGAGTTGAATCATATCATAGTAAATATTTATCACATGTTTACCTCAGTGGATTGGTTAGCTTGGGTAAATGTGGGAGGAGGGTGGTTACAGAGTGGTATCAAAGCATGGTTATTCTCTCTCTAGGTGATATCTGATACCACAAAATGGTATCAAAGCATGGTTGTGCTCTCTTTGGGTGATATATGATAACAAATAGTGGTATCAAAGAATCGTTGTGATCTCTTTGGGTGTTATATGATACCACTGAGTGGTATCAGAGCATAGTTGCACTCTCAATGGGTGATATCTAATACCATAGAGTGGTATTAAAGCATGGTCCCATTCTCATTGGGTAATTTATGGTTTCCGTTCTCCTTGGATGAATGTGTTGTCATATGTACATGTCAGTTGCATATGTGTCCTTATTCTTCGGGTCTATGTTCTTGATGTGTATGCATGGTTGTGGTCATTTTTGTCATTGTGACGTCATGTAGAATTTGATCGTGCTGATGTCAGAATGTGTTCATCATGAATGCATGTTGGTTGTATATTAATTTGTTATGCATGTAAGTGTCTATATGTGGTTATGCATGCATTATTATGGGCATGGTTTCCGTGCATGAGGCCATTTTATGAATTTTAGGTATCATGATGTTGTTGGTATGTTATGATGCTAATGCGTTGATTGAGATAGCACAAGAGATGTAAGCCATTAGAGCAAGGTTGCGGAACTAGAATTCGGGGTAAGAGCAAATTTTCATACAAGTTTGTATGGTGGGTGTGTAGGTATGTTGGATGATGGTTTTTATAAGCATTAGGGTTTTGTACATCATTGTCAATATATGATTTTGCAGTTAGAGGTGTGATAGATGTTAGTTAATCAGTGTGATCATATGTACATGTGTGGTTAGTCATGAAGAATAGTAACTTCTTGTTATATACCTTGCGGTCATACACATGATGATTATGGTCATTGCATTTAATATATTGATGTTATATGTATCATGCTAACTTTGGATTGACCTATGCAGATGAGTATGGTTAAATGACATTTAGGTATGAGTTAATATATTTTGATTTTATGTCACTCACTATGCATATGTGATTGTTATGCATGAATGACAATTGTTTATGCATTTATGATGTGAACATGTTAGCTAGTTAATGTTATGGATATCGTGACCTTATTTATCTTTGAGTTGATATGTTGTGAAGCTATATTTTGATAATCCAAATTGATTGTGTAGAAAAGATAGCCTCCCCTGAGATACATTAAGGTATGCATTTGCTTATGTCGTCTACATGGTGCTTGAATGTTTTATTATGTCATCTATTTGGTGTATGAGTGTTTGGTGTCTATTATGTTGTCTATATTTTGTTTGAATTTTTAATTAATTTCATGATATGAGTATCTGTCTATGAGATTGCATGAAGAAATGCTCTTGTTTTAAGATGGTTGTATTAACACATATTTGTTGATACAACTGATATGTAGTTGAATGTAAGTAGGTGATAGTTGTATCATTATGTCTTATGATTGCTAGTTGATTATGGCATGGTTGTAGCCTTGGTAAAGACTTATTTAAAATTAATAAATATAATTTATTGATCTTTGGAACATGTGACATACACATGTGAATAGTTGCAAGAAACATGCTTGGTAATATCATGACAAGGTAACAATTGATTTGTTTATATAACTAACAGTTGGTTGATGTGATAACACATAATAAGACTCAATTATATCAAGGTAGAAGTTAAAAGAAAGGAATTGGGTGAGAATTCATTTTGTTGTGTTTGGAAACCGAAAATCCAAATGAATGGATTCTTTGCATGAATATAAGAAGTCTTCTTAATCTTGACTTTGTTTGACATTATGTGGATATGTGCTATATTCATGAACATGTATTCGATAGGTATATTAGCTAGTTTCCATTTATATCTTCACTCTTCAAGGGAATTGGAGTCCCTTGAGAGATGGCATGGATGTGTTTAGTTACAAGGTAAGGTGCTTGGCATAACAAGGTAAGATAACTATTATATTGTTATATTTATTTATGCACTGAAAATTATGTGTTTATGGCATTATGATGCAGGGGATTGCATAGCAAGATACTTCCACAAAATCTTAAAGAAGGCTCGGGTTGAGCTTTCCCTTGGAAGCATTGGGAACTCAAGGGGATTGAGTCACGATGTTTGTTGTTATTCTTGTTCTTTCGATCTTTTTTATTTTTTTGTTCTTGATTTGCGGTCTTGATTGTGTCTAGATCATGATCATGCCACTTTAATTGTGGTGTCGTATTGTTATTGGTTTTCATGGTTTTATTTTGGTTTGTTTCTTTTTGTTTCCTTTTTATGTTTTGTGGGTCTTGGGAATTTGTTGGGAAAAGAGGAAAGTTATTGGAGCTCAGAGAGTGTTGAATGAAACCCATAAGGTAATATGAGGCTCAGACAAAGCTCGGTGCATGAGTAAAGGGCAGTTGAAGGTAAGAAAATGACAACCAGTTGGATTGGTTGGGTCCACTGAGGTAAATGGATAGTGGTAGGAAATTCATAAGGAAGGTAATCAGGAAAGGAAAGTAAATGGATATGAGGTGTTAGATGCCTTGGCTATGTTGGGAATTGTCATTTTCAGTGTTGTGCATGGTGTGCATAGATAGATGAAGTTCTCTTAACCTTGTCCTTATGATATCTGGTAATTATGTTACAATTATGATTATGATGATGTCTATATATGTATATATGCATGTATGCCATTGTCTAATAGGGTCATCAGGGATCATGATTTTTTTATGCTAATGTTTATATATGTATGTATGTATGTATGTATGGTTTTGTCTGACAAGATCATGATTTCTTTATGGTAATGTTTATATATATGTATGTATATATGTATCTATGTCACTATTTGACAGAGTTGTTAGGGATCATTCTTGTGGAGGAATGATTGCTTATGCAGGTGAATGACATGAAGAGGTTCCTGGTCTAATGAGGAATCAAGTGGGAAGAGTAGTCCTAGCAGATCTACGAGGTTAGTATCATGTGGATGTTAATTTATATTATATGCTTGTACTATGTCTATGTTTATGTTATGGACATGTAATGTTGAGGGAAACATCAGTGGAATGAAAGTAGCGTGCTTTGTGGCATGCTGGGACAAGCACAAATAGTGGAAATATAGTAGAAGAAAGGTTTCTTTGTGGAATCAGTGAGTGGTCTATGGATGTGCAATGCTATTGTTGTATGTATGTTGTACATGTTCCACCTATGATGTTGCGTGCATGTGGTATTTTGTAGATATGGTGTTTTGTACATACTTTTTATGTAGTACTATGTACATATGGTGTTGTGTACATGTTCCTTATGTAGTGTTTTGTACAAATGGTGTTGTGCACATGTTGGATATGTTATGCCTTGTACATATGGTTGTAGGTTTTAACCCTGTATAGAAATTACTTGCACATGAATTCTAAAAACAAAAAATAAACAATGGTGAAAGCATAAAACATAAAACATATATACACATATATTTTCCCCTCGATCCCAAAATCGGGACTACCAAATTGATTTTTTTTTATATACTTTTCAATGTTAAAATACATATATATACATGCCAAAGAATCCATAAATCTAAATCCATTAACACTGGATTAGAACATAACCATAGTTACCTTGACCGGATCTACAAAATACCATGGAAAGAAAACCATCATGCCCAAAAACATGTGTGAAATCCATGCACAAAACCATAGGTAGGTCTGCCCACCCAATATAGGATCAAAAAAAAAATTCCTATGGCATTGCCCAGGACCCCATGCAGGGGGGCTACCACCCCCCTTTTCCACCCTGCAAAATGTACAAGGGGGGTTACTATCCCCCCCCTGCATGTGGGGTAGTCATGGAAAGAATATAACACACACCCAACATTCTCCCACTAGTTGTTTTATTTCCACAAGGGGCATAGGAGATCTTAGTCATTGATCAAGCCCTAGAATGACGATTGTTTCTCTACATAAAGAGAACTTATTAGTTCTCACAGACTTTGTGAATGCATTTGCAGTATTCTTCAAAGTGTGCACCTTTACTAGCAACACCTCTTTGTCCTCAACCATATCCCTCAAAAAGTGATACTAAACATCAATGTGCTTTGTCTTTGAATGATAAGCAGGGTTCTTTGCCTAGAAAATTGCACTTTGGCTATCACAGTCTATCATTATATCTCGATGTACTAACCCCATACTTGACACACAATCTCTGCAACCAAACTGCTTCCTTGCTTGCATGAGTGGTTGCTGTGTATTCTGCCTCTGTAGTTGAAAATGCCACTATAGACTGTCTCTTACTTATCCAACTAACTACGCCTCCAAATAGGTTAATCACATATCCACTTATAGATCTTCTCTGATCTAGATCTCCAGCCCAGTCTGCATCAACAAAGCCACAGATGTCCAAAACTTTGTTCACTCTTGGTCTTCCTTGGTAGCACAAACCATAATCACTAGTGCCATGCAAATACCTTAAAACCCGCTTCACTGTTGTCCAATGCTCCTTCCCTGGTTTTGACATAAACCTACTCAATACTCCCACTACATGTGCAATGTATGGTCTACTACAAACCATTGCATACATCATGCTATCGACTGCACTTGCATATGGAACACAAGACATGTCCTCTTCATCTTCTTATGTTTTGGGACACTGTTGAACAGATAAATTTACACCTACATGAATAGGAACCTTCACTAGTTTACTATCCTACATATTAAACCTCTACAATATTGTATCAACATAATTCCTCTGGTTTAACGAGACCTTCCACTTTTCCTAATCACATTTAATTTCCATGCCCAAAATATAGTTCCCAACACAAAGTTCTTTCATGTCAAATTTCGAGGACAATTGGGTCTTCAAATCCTAGATAATATGTTTGTCATTTCCAACCAGAAAAATATCGTCCACATACAAGACAAGATAAATAACACAATCACTGATTAATTTAAATTACACATAGTGATCTTCTTTGCTTGTGGTGAAGCCAAGTCCCTGTTTAAATGTATCAAATTTCTAATACCACATCCTTGGTGACTGTTTTAACCCATATAGAGACCTTTTTAACTTGCATACCAGTTCTTTCTTACCCTTCACTGCAAATCCTTCAGGTTGATTCATGTAGATCTCTTCTTCCAGATCCCCATGAAGAAATGTTGTCTTCACATCCATCTTTTCTACCTCAAAATCAAAAGCAACAACAACATATAAAATTAATATAACAGAAGCTACCTTGGAAACAGGAGAAAAAATATCACTGAAATCAATTCTTGGCACCTGGTAATAACCTTTTTCTAGCAACCAATTTTTGTATTTCTCCACCTTGACTTCTACATCCATATTCTTCTTAAACACCCATTTTCTTCCAATGGTTTTCCTTCCAACCAGAAATTCCACCAGATCCCAAGCCTCATTTTTGTGCAAAGATGCCATTTCATCAACTATGTCCCCTTTCTAGAGTTTTTCATCCTCTGAATCTACTACTTCCCTCACAGTTATGGGATCATCATCAGTAATAGATAAATAAAAGTTCGAACAGAGGTCTGAAGGACTACACCTTTCTAGTTGTCTTCTTTCTTGAACTGATATTCTCACAACTAGAGTTTGTGGCTCTTCATCTTTTGATTCCTCTTCTATAGTAGAGTCTGATTCTTCCTCCTTTAGCTCAAACTCTATCTTCTCAGGTTCCTTTGGTAGGATTTTAGGTTTAATAACATATTTCACCTCTCTAAACACCACATCTCAGGTGTAAACAACCTTCCTTGCTTCTGGGTTCCAAAGCTTATAACCTTTTAAACCATCCTTATACCCAATACAAATGAACCTTTCATATTTACTATCCACTTTGTTCTTTTCTCCTTTGGAAAATGTACATATGCATCACATCCAAATACCCTCATATATGAAAGAGAAGGTTTCTTACCAATCCATACCTCTTTTGGAGTCTTATCTTCCAATGTTGATGAATGTGATATGTTGACCAAGTAACATGTAGTCTCCACTACCTCTGCCAAGAATTCTTGTCCTAACCCGACACCATTGAGCATGCTTCTTGCCTTTTCCATCAATGTACTTTTTATTCTTTCTACAAATCCATTTTTTTGAGGTGTGTATGGAGTAGTATTTTGTTGTGCTATACCACACTACTTACAGAAATCTTCAAATTCCTTCTTGAAAAACTCTCCACTATTATCTGTCCTCAACACCTTTCTCTTCTTCTCTATCTAGTTTTCCACAAGAGCCTTAAATTCTTTAAGCTTGTCAAACAATTCAAATTTATTCCTAACGAAATATATCTATGTATTCATTGAGAATTCATCTATAAATGATACATAGTACACAAACTTAACCAATGATGGAACCGACATAGGTCCAAACACATCATTGTGCACAAGCTCTAATATTTGTTTCACCCTCTTAGAACCAGAGGGGAAACTCACCCAATTCTACTTCCTATATACACAATTTTCAAAGAAATCAAATCTAGAGAGAAATTGGACATACCTTCTACCATACCATTACCATGAAGTATTCAAAGGCCCTTCTCTCCAATATGTCCAAGCCTTTGATTCCATAGCATGGTATCTTCTCTAGAGACCACTAGATTTTTTGCTCCACTTTCAGGAACCACATAATTGTTGCACCCATCAATAATAGTGCTACCCTAAAGCTTGTATAGAGTTCCAATCCAAACTTTTTGCATCAATACTAGTTCCTCCTAAACAGTCTTGCATGTATATTTCTCGAACACTATTTTTACACCTGCGTCATCCAACTTGTCTATAGAAATCAAATTTCTAGCCAGTGCAGGAATATGCAGAACACCTGGAAGTGTTCTAATCCTTCCACCTTGCAACTTCAACTTGGCTTTTCTGCGACCAAAAATTCTAGCCTTCCTGTCATCCCCTAAGACTACATCACCACCATCATATTTTTCATACTCGTAGAACCATTCTCTAAGGGGAGTGAAGTGAAAGGAGGCACCTAAGTCAGTCAACCATGCCTCATGATCTACATGTGTACTTAAAGAAAAAGCCAAGTACACATCCTCACCATCATCTGATCTACTTTTTACCTTGATAGGAGGAGCATCACCAAATCCTTTTCCTTTCTTAGGAGCTTTAGATTTACTATCCCTTTCTAAGTTCCCTTCCTTTCGACATTTCTAGCACACCTTTACAGGTTTTCATGGAGATTTAGATCTCCCTCTAGATTTAGATCTCCTACTCCGAGGACTATTTTCGTTTTTGTTCTGGGATTGTCCTCATATAGACAAGGCATCACCGTTTTGGTCCTCTATATTTTTCCATCTCATCTCCTAT
Source organism: Pinus tabuliformis (assembly GCA_031772625.1). Classification (NCBI taxonomy): domain Eukaryota; kingdom Viridiplantae; phylum Streptophyta; class Pinopsida; order Pinales; family Pinaceae; genus Pinus; species Pinus tabuliformis. The sequence goes on along the minus strand of CM062804.1, from coordinate 520,705,427 downwards.
GATGGTAAGGATGAGACTATTTCATCAAACTGCTAGGCAGTTGCATTGCTACCTATTGCAACAACTAGACTATCCCACGAATTTGGTAGAGAACAAAACAAACTGATCCACTTATCTTCATCTGAAATTTTAATATAAAAAAATAATAGCTGGCTTACCATAGTATAAAAGGCGTTTAGGTACTCTGTCATTGAGTCCCCATCTTTTATCCTTAGGTTATACAATGTTTTCCATAGGAACACTTTATTCATGAGAGACTTATATTGGTACAAGGTCCCTACCTTGTCCCACAAATCCTTTACTGAAGATTTCCTCGATACATTCAACAATACTAAATCTGAGACACATAATCATGTTATGCTCTTTGCCTTTCGATCCAAATTCACCCAGTCTTCAGCTGACATTGTTGTTGGTTTAGTACCTGGATCTATCGTGATCCACTGATTGTTATCCACCAACAGATCCTCCATCTTGAGTTTCCACAACTCAAAACTTTGACCATTAAATTTCTTGATCTCTATATTTCCACTGCTCGCCATATTCTTTCACCACAAGAATCGTTCCCACAGATCTCCCATTGAATAGAGTCTACCACAAGCCTGAGCAAAACTCCTCAGTAGCAAAGGCATCCCCTTGAAGTAGAAACAACTTTGATACCAAGTGTAGGTTTTAACCCCGTATATAAATTACCTGCATACGAATTGTAAAAATAGAAAATAAACAATGGAAAGAGCATAAAACATGAAAAATATATACATAGATATTTTCCCCTAGATCCCAAAACTAGGACTAGCAGATTGGTTTTTCATTATATTCCTTTCAATGTTACAATACATATATATACATGTTGAAGCATCCATAAACCCCAATCCACTAACCCTGGATTAGAACATAACCGTAGCTCCCTTGATCGGATCTACAAAATACCTTGGACATAAAACCATCATGCCCAAAACCATGTGTGAAATCCAAGTACAAAACAATAGGTAGGTCCACCCACCTAATACAGGGTCCAAAAAAAGCTTTCCTAGGAAGCTTCCCAAGACCCCGTGCAATGGGGCTACTACCCCCATACATACCCTCCGACATGGGGGCACCTGCCCCCTTACGTGGGGGCTTCACTCAATGAACCTTTGACATATCATGTGCGTTCGTGGCATATTAAATAATACCCTTAATTTGACTACATATTGGAAAATACCTCTATAAATCACATTATTTAACCCCCTACCAATATGAACCCAATATACCTTCCCAATTTAAAAACCCCTACTTTCACTAAATATTGTAGGTATCCATTTTTCATTAACATTTTTTATACCCCTTTATATTTTTTCATTAACTTTAGGCTCCATTTTTTATACCTGCCAATATAAAAACCCTCTACCCCCTATATATCCCCCAATATATTGTGTCATTTTTTCCTCAATAAATATCCCCCAATATGAACCCACATGGTATGGTATTGCTCCCCCATTGAAGCCCATGTGCCCTCCTGTTGCACCTGGCGCAACGTACACGGGGAGCTGTTGTGCCACCCCCACACGTGCGGTAGTCATGGAAAGAATATAACACAAAACCAAAAATGATGTTCTGCACATGTTGGATATGTGATCCTATGTACATATGGTGCTTTATGCATGTTGCATATTCTGTGTTGTGTACATATGGCATGGTGTGCATGTTCTACATATGGTGTTATGTACACATGGTGCTATGTGTATGATTATACATGTGGTATTGTGTGTGTGTGGTGTAGTGTAGATGTTGTACATGGGGTGTTATGTACATGGTTGAGGAGAAGGCACTAGCTGTTTTTCGAGTTTGGAAATAGATCTCGTGTGCATATAGAAAGGACATTTACCAGTTGAAGGACAAGTATTAATATTTTGTTTCGAGTTTATTATGCATGTGATCTATGATTTTGGTTTATGATGGTTATAGGTGATCTATGATTCTAGTTTGTGATGATTACATGTGATTCATATTTTGATCTATGATGGGTTTCATTTTGAACTTACCAGATGTGATATGTATATACATGATGATTTGGTTAAATATGCTATTTTGACTTTTTGTGACATGAAGTAAACAAAATTGCAAGTGTACATTATTAACGAGCCACCGATGAGGTATGATTTGAGGTTATTTGAATTCATTGTGAGTCTAATGTAAATTATGTGCTTGGTACAAAAAAGCATGAAAATTCTCAGTTGGGTAGTTGAAACTAATTGGAATAATTAACAGCAACAACACAAGGAAATTGTAATAGGCAGTAGTATGCTAGTAAAGCACTCCAGGAGCAAGGCCATCATGGGACACTAATACCCAGTAGCATCCATTGATTTCCATGATCATGTTATTACCAGTGTGATGGTTTTGAGACAATGATATGCCTTAGTTTTTGGACCTTCTAATGTAAGGAAACATTTCCAAGGGAGGGGTCCGCCGAGGAACTATGTAGCAGGGAAGGGGATGCTTTTAGGACTTGGAAGGTGTGTGCCTGCATGGAAGGGAGTGAACAGATTACCTAATGGGCTATGAAGTAGAGAAGGGAAGGTCAGGGATGGATTCATTTTGGTCATTAGCTTTACTGGATGGAATCAAATGCACATTGGGAGTGTGCCCTGGAACAATGAGCTAGTAACTCCTCACTGAGAGTACAAATGGTACAGGATTGTAGGGTTGGACATTGGATGCAAATTTAACTTTGGAAGTGGATTCTATACATCCTATGAAGGAGGTGAATCTTGGTATTACATTTTACGATGGAGGTGTGAGCCTCTAGATTCCCTTGTTGATTAGTATGAGAATTGTATCCTTTTATTTATTGGTTGAGAAAATGTGCATATGTGTATATGCATATATTATTGTAAATATTCTATTGAGTTGGATTTATAAAGCTCCATATAAATTGTGATTATTTGCTGGTTGAAGAATATGTGCATGAATATATGTGGTTGTTATTGTAAATACCATAATGAGTTGTGTTATAAATCTCCAGTAAATGGTATGTTCGTCATGTTTTCAGCAATGGTCATTGTAAATACTGCAATGAGCTATGTTATAGAGCTCCATAGGTAGTATGTTTTGTTTTTAGTGATATTACTAGTCGTAGGTGTCATTAAAAACCGAGGACAGTGCTCCCCTAAGGGAGAGGGTTCTATAACAGCCCTGTTCAAAGGTCCATGTAAAAAAATATAAGATCAAGGTCATGGGACACGTATTCCAAGATGAATGGTGGAAAAAACATCCTAGTGGGGCATTCATTTGGTTTATTATGGCTAAGGGAATTGGAAAAGGCAATCGCAAAGGCTTTGGAAATGCAAAGTGGAAATTATTGGCATTTATTTATGAAAACAATGGAAAATAGGAGAAAATGAAGGTGAAAGGTAAAAGGTTTCATGTGAGGAGGAAATTGAAGGAAAATAATGGGAAAATGAAGAAAATGGAGTTCTAAATTATAAAAAAGGCTTCTGAGGATCAGTTCATGGCTTTTTTTGCCAGTTTAGTTTTTGAGCTCTCTTTATTCTTTCTCTTTCATACTCTTGGACGCTTAGATTTCTTCTTGGAGCATTATTGGAGGAGTGTGAAACACTTGGGATTTTGAGCAAGAAGGCAAAGGAAAATCATGAAAGCATAAGAGGATATTAGGATTAGTGGATACAACGAGTTTTGCTTGCAGGTACCGAGTTGCATGTATGATTTCCTTACTAGTTATGGCACGCATGGCATAAGATCTCGTTTCTTGGTTATGATATGTCATTGGCATCGAGGATTGCCTAGATTGATGGTGGATTTTCCAGGACTTTCCATTTCCTTGATAGTCATGGTGGTTTGGGTGTCTTGCTTTTGTTTTCTAGTTGGTTCTCATGTTCCTTATGGTTATGGGTTGAGTTAGTAGTTCTTGTAAGCCTTGGCTATATGAATGCTTTGGAAGCCTTGTAACAGCTTGGTTCAAGTTATTAGTCATGGAAACCTTTGTTGGATGAACACTCTGGAAGAATGGCAATAGTTGTGGGTTGAGTTACTAGTCCTGAAATCCTTGGTTGGAACAAACGCTTTGGAAGCCCTAGACATATTGGGTATAGACTAATTCAGTGATGCTTAGTGATGTTTGACCATGAGGTGGAATCATTGGTTGAGATTTGAGCTGATTTGGCCTTTGTAATCCTTGGTTTTGTGTTTTTTGAGTTGTTTCATGATATCCCACATGCATGCTCAGAATATGGCGAGAGGGTGATTGGGTAAAAGAGAAATTTGATTCAGCCCAGTCTGTTGTCGGGTGGTACATGGAATTCCCAGACTTGGTTTCATTTTACATAGGTTAATAAGAGTTCTTCTCCTATTTTATTTCATGGGTAACTTTACTTGTTAATATGTGGTTTTTATGGATATTATATCTTTGTACTTTTGTTTAATATATGTTGGTTATGAGGATTTTTTATGACATACTTGATTTATGGATTTCATCATGTTTTAATTAGAAAATGAATGAATAATGAATATATGACCTAATCGATGATATTTCAACTATTGTGATAAGGCATCAATGATTCTTAACGATCCTCAGATAAATATGAGACCCATATGCTCAAATTTGTTGTTATGACCTGTAGATTTCATATTTGTGACATGCTTGACAAAATGTATGTCATAGATGGTAGGGGTTAGATCAAGTAATTGTAGCAATGATTGAACTAGTAGCATTATTCCATTATTATTTATCATTTTTGAGGGTTTCATGAAGTTTTGGGCAACGTCCTAAGACCTAGACTTGAAAAAGTGGCTTAGAATCTAGGGTTGCTGGCACATAACTGCCTGAAAAATTCCATAGTCATTGGCATGCCTTACTGTGGGAGTGACCGTAAGGCCTTAGTTGCATGCATGGCTTGTAATGGGAGCAACTAGGGCTCCATATCAGTTAAATGTCAAGTTAACTTAGTGGTTGATCACCTAGAAGGGTTGGTTGGCTCCTGAAGGTTCTGTAGCATGTGTGAAAGTGTAGATTTGTTTCGCTATGTCGGTTCCACTTCCTTAACTATACTTGGGGATTTAAATCATACAATAGTAACTTTTCATTAAATGCCTACCCCGATGGACCAGTTAGCTTAGGTAAATGTGGGAGGATAGTGGTTACAATGATCATATATGCATTAATGACGTATATCTTACATGTCTTCCATATGTATGAAGAAATGTATATCATATATTAGGCATCTATAGGTTAAGTTCTTACTTAAGTTTGAATGGTTAGTATTTTTATTGTCTTTTCTATGCTTCTAGAAAGTTACAGATAATTCTAGGCAATGGTACAAAGACTAGCCTGAAAAGCTGCCATAGATACTAGAACTGCATGCTTAGAACTAGAGGATTTGGGTCTTAACCACATGGAAGCAAGCTTGTCATTGCATATATAGGCTTCCAACCACATGGATGCAGTGTTAAGGGTGCAATTATGGAGCTAGGTCATATAAAAAGGGTTCTAGATCAGGGATTGATCACCTGGGGTGGTTGTTTAGCTCCTCAGTGATATGTAGTCCCTACAAGATGTCATGAATTGTTCAGTTTGTAGTCCCCACCTCCTTAATTGGAACTTGGAGGTTGGGTCATGTAATAGTGATACTTGTGTCATGTTTACCCTGGAAAGCTTTTGAATTCGAGTAAATATGGGAGGAGGCATTATAGAGTGGTAACAGAGTGAGGTTGCAACACTTGACCTCGGGGTAAAATAATATCATCATAAAATTATTATATGTTGGCATGCAAGTATGATGGTTATTGGTTGTTATATGCATCACAATTATATGCATGTCTGTCAATCTATTCTTGTTGTGGTTGCATGCATGATAAATGTTAGTTAATCATTGCAGTCATATGCATGTGCATTAGTAAGTCATGCATGATAGTTAGATTGTTGTTATATGCATTACAGTCATATGCATAATGATTATGGTCATTGCAGAAAATATATTGATATTATATGTATCATGCTATTCTAGATTGCCTTTTGTAGATGGTTATGGTTATGACATTCATGTATGAGTTGATATAGTTGTGATGTTGTGTTGTACTAACCTGGACTGACTTGTGCAGATGTGATAGCCTCCCCTAAAATACATTGAGGTATGAGTTTGATTATGTCATATATTTGGTTTATATAACATGGTATTCTTGCAGGAAATAGAAGATCAGGGATGAAGAGAAGAGTAGTGGACTAGGGTTCACATGACTCACCTTACAGGTCTGACATGAAATCTATGGAATGAGAAAGGTCAGCTGAGGAACAAGGGGAAGAGTATTCTCCTAATCTAGCCGATACACTAAGGATTCTGAGGGCATAGATCATAGGTTTAAAGAAATATAATAAAAATTTGATTAAGACATAGGAAAGGTTTGCCAAAGATTAGGAAAAACATAAGTTAATGTAGTCATCCTCTAGATATTTTGAAATTTGTAGAGACATGGATAGATGGGGATTAGTTAAGGACTGGAGGAGAAGACTAATGGGGCATATGGAAGTAGGTCTCTTAGAAGACATAAGTTAGACAAAGGTGATACATTCATAGGTGGTAGACCTTTGGATACACCTGATAGGAGGGGTAGTGCTTACGGACTTAATTTTAGCTCTAGCTCTGAGAGACATCATCACCATTACTGCCATCACCTTTATAGGAATAGTGAGAAGTAATACTTTCCAAAAGAGTTCAAGAAAGCCAAGATAGCTACCTTCAGTATCAAGGGATAATTATACATCTCATGGGAAGGTGTTAAGCATGTCTGAGGCATCAAAGATGAGGAGCCGATTTGGGATGAGTTTGATGTGAAAAGATGCAAAACCATTGTGATATTGAACCTATGATGGACATCATCACAGGAAGGATTTCCCTTTATATAAGAGTAATGTAGTGGATGCATGGTAGGCCTCGTATATACAATGTGTAGCATGTGAAAATAGTTGGGGATGTAGATGAGAATGTTCCCTAGATCTATGCAGCAGTTGATAATAGGCAAGAAGATCATCAGGTATCCATAATTGAGGTGGAATTGGAATGAGAGGGATAGTTCATAGAAAATCCTCAATGCCTCTTGTAGTAGAATAAGATTATGCTCTGGGATCGAGTAATATATCAAGTAGAATGCATGAAATAATTTTGGGGCCAAGGAAGCTACATGGAAGATGGATAATTAGATGTAGGCATAATTGTGGTTCTTTAGTCATAGAAGGATTTTTCAAGGGAATTTTAATCCCTTGAGAGATGATATGCATATGTGTTCAGTTGCAAGAAAATGTGTTGGGTTCAATAGCTAAGGCAGCTGGAGTATTGTTATATTTATTTATGCATTGATAATTATGTGTTTATGGAAGCATGATGCAAGGAGTTGAATGGCAAAGAGACTACCATGAAATCTTGAGGAAGGCTCAAGTTGATATTTCCTTTGGAAGCACTAGGAACCATGGGGTTTGTCTCATGGTGCCTATTTCTAGTTTTGTGCTTTCGGTATTTTGTGATTTGATTGTGCTTGATTTGTGGTTTAGATTGTGTCTGGTGCATTTCCATGCGACTTTATTTGTGGTGTCATATTATTATTAGTTTTACATGGTTTTCTTCTTGTTTTATTCTTGTTATTTCCTTTTATACTTTGAGGACGTTGGGAATTGGTTTGGGGAAGAGGAAAGTTAATGGAGCCTGGGGAGAGCTAAATGAAACCCAATAGGTAATGTAAGACCTTTATGAAGCCCTATGTATGAGTAAAGGGTATCTGAAATAAATAATATGATAGTTGGTTGGGTTGATTAAGTCCATTGGGAGAAACTAACAGTGGAAGTATAGTCATGAGAAACCTAATAAGGAAAGAAAAAGTAAATGGAATTGAGATATTAGATGCCTTAGCCATGTTGGGAACTATTCTTCTCAATGTCATGCATTCATTGAATGCATAAATGAAGTTCTCTTAACCTTGACATTATGAACAGTGGTAATTATGTTATGATCATGATTATGACAATGTTTATATATATATATATATATATATATATATATATATATATACATACATATATATATGAATTTCATTATTTGACATGGTCGTGAGGGATAATTATTGAAGAATAATGATGGTTTTATGCACGTGAATGGCATGAAAAGGTTTCTGATTTTATAAGGAATCAAATGGGAAAATTATCCCTAGAATATCTATGAGGTTAGTATTCATGTGGATATGATTAGAGATTATGCTTATAACTATGCCTATGTTTATGTTATGGATAGGTGATGCTGAAGGATACATTAGTGGAATAAGAGCAATGTGATCTGCAACATGTTAGTATAAGCATGGATAGTAGAAAGAACCAAAGATCTTGGACTTGGGTTGTGGATGCATTTAGTAAGGTGTGGGAAGAAAACTAGAGGCGAGGTTTCCCAGTAGAGACGATATGGTCTTTGGATGTACAATACTAATGTTGTGTACATGTTGTGTTGTCTGCATGTGGTATTTTGTTATGTGTATTGTATAGTCATTGTATCATGATGTGTATTAATTTTGATGTACTATGTGTACGTATATGTCTGGTGTAGTACATTGGGTGTATGTTTATGTTTTATGTTATACATCGTGTTCAGGTGTATGTGTTATGTTATACAACATGTGTGAGTGTATGTGTTGTGATGTACATTGTGTGTATGTGTACGTGTTGGTGACTGGTTATATGGATTCGTGGAGGCTATGGGTGGATCTCTGTAATATTTTGGGATTCCCTAGAGTTTGTGGGTTGTTTTATTAGTCCCTAGAACCTAAGGGTTGGGACAAATGATCTGGAGCGTTGAAACAGCTTGGGTTCCCTGGAGACTATGTGTTACAGGGAAAAGTGTCTATATAGAACTGCTCTATCCCACTAAGGTGTGACAGCTGCCTTAGAAACAAACAGAGAAAAGCTACTTATGTTTTTCCTTTATGAATTATAGATAGAGAGGAACAGAAAGACCAACCTCTGTCTTGCGCTAATCCCTTGATTCGATCCCTCTCTTCTTTGATAGTCCTCAGCTACCTGCTCCCTTGCACGCCCAACTTCACAAAGTACTTGTAAGATCACAGAAGCATAGCACTATACAAAGACATGGATCTATAATCATAAGCAATCTAGGATCAGATGTAAATTGACCATACAAGTGTAACAAGCATCAATGATACAAAAGAATGGAGGAAAACTCGAATAGCTTTTATTGATAAACAAGAAAAGAGCCAGGAGGAGTTACAACCGGTTGTTCTGACCTAGCATCAACCTCCCAGCAAAGAAGCCCCTCTTCACCTCAAACAAAGCTTAGATCACCCAACAATCTGATGTTTGTCTCTAGAAACCAACAACAATTCCTTACAATATGCAAAATTCCAGCCCCTGGATCTCTGGGATGAGGGATCCATATATAGATATCTGTAAGGAGGATGAGTTAGCTTGTGATTTGATTAGTGTCTTCTCTCTGATAGTTCTTGCTTCCACTTGGAGACTGAGGGCCTCTTACTCATCCTTGGTCGAATTCAGTGAGGCAAGTGTCACAGGAGAAGATTCTGGAAGTTTCCATTGCCTCTCCACCTCGCGGAATGACACTGCCATTTGTCATTTCTCGCCCATCACACCCCACAGAAGGGATTTTTGAAATGCAATGCACCCTCACAGTGTATTTAGGTGAGATGCAATGCACTTAGCCAGTGGAGCAGCTGAAATGATCCTGTTTTGACCAATTTTGAGCAGTTTTTCATGGAGAACTTCTGGGAGAAGCTGTAATCTGTTGACCTTGTTCCTTTAGGGGTTAGAAAAAAACTTTTAGGGACTTAGGAGCCCCTGGTTTATGGACATTTCATGCTTGGGGTCGTAGGGCCCAAAAATGTCTATAACACTATGGGTTGAGTTATTAGCCCTTGGAGCCTACGGGTTGGGACAAGCACTTTGGATCCCTAGACAACCTGCGATCACAATAACCTTGAATTGTTGATATTGAGGGTAGAGACAGTATAGTCTCAGGATTCCCTTGTTGTTGATATTGAAGAGAAGAGAAGGCATTGGGTGCTTACTATGTTTGGAAACTGATTTGGTGTGTGTACAAAAAGAAGAAGGAACAAATGCAAAAGAAAAGAAACATTTAAGAGATAAGTATCTATTTTTTATTTTAGTTTTAATTATGAAAATTATCTACGATTCTAATTTTTGATGGTTGATATTTGAGCTAACTAGATGCGACATATTTATATATGATTATTTGGTCAAAGAGATAGTTTGTCTTGTTGTGACAAGAAGTAAAAAAATTGTAGGTGTACCTCATTGGCAAGTTACCAATGAGGTATGATTTTAATTTATTTCAATTCTATTTGAATCTAATGGAAATTATGTGATTGGTACCAGAAAGCATGGAAAATGCCTAATTTTGAGTTGTTGAAAATGCCTGGTTCAGGTGGTTGGAATTGATTTCCCTATAATTAGCAGTAGAAAAAGGAATTGGAACATGCAACAATATGTTGGTAAATCACTTCAACAATAGGGCCATTGTGGGACACTAGTACCCATTAGTGTACATTGATTTCCATGAGCATGCTATGACTAGTATGATGGTTTTGAGGAAGGGATATTCTTGGTTTTTTGGACCTTCCAATGCAAGGAAACCTTGCTAAGAAATGGATCGCTCGAGAAGTGGATGTCAATGAAACTTGGAAGCTGTATGACTGCACAGAAGGAGGTTGAGTGGATTTACTGAGGGACTGTGTAGAAGAGAAGGGAAGGTCAGGGAACATATTTTTTTTGTCATTAAAATTGATATATGGAATCAAAACCACATTGGGAGTGTGCCCTGGATGAGTTGGTAACCATCCACTAAGAGAACAATTTGCACAAGGATTGTAACATTGGAATTTGGATGCATACTTTGATTTTGGTAGTGGATTTTGGGCTTCCTGGGAAGGAGGTGAACCTTGGTACTGCTTTGAGGGTGGAGGTGTGAGCCTCTCGATTCCCTTGTCATTGATGTGCACATTGTATCCTTGTATTTTCTTGTTAGATAAAATCTGCATATGTATATATGAATATATTATTGTAAATAATGTATCGAGCTATGTTTATAAAGCTCAATAGACAATATGTTTATTTTCTAGATAAAGAAAATGTGCATGGGTATATCTATTTTTTATTGTAAATACTGCCTTGAACTATGTTAAAAAGCTCCAGTAAGAAGTATGCTTATCATTTTTTAGTAGTTTGTTATTGTAAATACTGTAATGAGTTGTGTTATAAATCTCCAATAAACAATATGGTGTTCATGGTTTCAATAGTTTGGAATGTTTTAAATTTTGCATCGAGCAGTGTTATAAAGCTCCATGGGTAACATGTGTTTGCTAGTTATATGCATCATTGAACACTAAGGATAATGTTTAGCCAAGGAGGAGGGGTTTGTAACAACCCCACGTTTATTTTCCATGTAAATAAAATAAGACCAATATTATGGGACACGTATTCCAAGTTGAATCGTGGCTATACATTATAGTGGGCATCACTTTTGGTTTATTAATGACTATGGGAATTGGAAAAGGCATTGACCAAGGTAAATAGGAAATAATTAGCATTTAATTATGAAAATAAAAGAAAATAGGAGAAAAGGAAGGTGAAGGGACACATATTTGCTTGCAAAGGAAATTAGAGGGAAAATGAAGAAAAAGGAGACATCTATGATAAAAAGGCACATGAGAATGAGTTGACAACTTTTGTTCCTTTTTTGATTAGGGAGCAACAAGGGAGATGGAACAAGCACTTGGACAAGCAATGAAGGAAAGAAAAGGTGCAAACGAGAATGCTTAGAAAATGGAAGGTAAGGACAAAAATTAGCTATGGATTGCTGGTAATAGTGTGCATGTGAGATTTAGCATGTTAGTTTTTGGATTCATGGTATGCATTGAGAAATATAGGGTAGATAGATTAGGGTGATTTTTCTTACTTTGAAAATTGTGTGTGATTTTCTTTTACTTAGCTTGATATACTTATGATTAGATTATTATTTCACTCAATTATTATTATGTTCTTAACATTAAAAAACTGCCAAACTTTGAAGGTCAATGAGATTAGAGGACACGAAATGTAGGCTACTAGCTAGGGCCAAAACCTTTCCTCTTGAGAGGAAAACTCACAAGGATTCTTCTTTTCTTATAGAATCTTCAAATGATGAATTCCATGACCTCAAACCCTTGACAAAGACCCCTCCAAGACCAACTCAACCTTCCTTCTTTATGAGCACAACTTCCGGCAACAAATTTCAACCTTCCAATAGCTTCTCCAACAAATTTTGACCTTCCAACAACTTCTAGAACAAATTCAGCCCCAAAGAAAACTTCTACAACTCTGACCTAGCAACTTCACAACTTTGACCTTGATGCAGTTTCACAACTTCAACCTTTCTACAACTTAACAAATTTGACCTTGATGCAGCTTCACAACTTTGAACTTGACGCGTCTTAAAACTTCGACCTTGATGTGGTTTTATAATTTCAACCTAACAACTTCACGATTTCGTTGCACATGAGAGAGAGAGAGAGAGACCCAAAAAATTTGATTCCAACTTCCTTCTTGAACTTCGCTTTCATTTTAAAATTCCTCTTCTTAAGATCGAACTTCTTATTCTTTCTCTTTCACATGTCTTGGATCTGTGCTTCAAACGAATTTGGATGCCTCTTATATATATAGGCTTCCTAGGGTTACAAATTGCTTCCATGAGGCCAACTTGATCTCTGGAAGGCCAAATGGAAATGTCATGTAGGAGCCTGACTTGTTGCAAATTTTTGACAAGGTCCTAGAGGGTGTTTTATGGATCATATAAATTTATTTCAAATAATAAAAGATGCCCAAAGGGGTCTTACATGTGTGAAAATGACTCTTTCATCTTCATAATTCTATGACAAACCTAGAATGTAACAACCCTCGTGAAAATTCCATGTAATACAAGTTAAAGAAACAATAACCATGATCGATGGGACACTTATTCCAAGCTGAATGTTGGGAAAGACATCCTAGGGGGTGTTTATTTGGTTGTTTATGGCTAAGGAAATTTTCAAAGGAAATGCCTAAGCCTTTGGAAAGGCAAAATGGCATTTTGGCACAGTTATTTATGAAAATAATGGAAATTAGGAGAAAAGGGAGGTGAAAGGTCATAGGTTGCATGTGAGGAGGAAAATGAAGGAAAATAATGGAAAATGAAGAAAATAGAGGCCTCATTCATAAAAAGGATTTTGAGGATTAGTTGGTAATCTTTTGTCAGTTTAGTTTTGGATCTCTCTCATTATTGTCTCTCTCTCTCTCTCATACTCTTGGAGATTTAAAGTTTTCTTGCAGCACTCTTGGAGGGTGTGGCATACTTGGATTTTTGGAGCAAGAAGAAAAGGAAGAGCATGAAAGCACAAGAAGGAATCAGGATCAACAACTACATCATATTTTATTGCAAGTACTTAGTTGCATGTATGTTTCTTTCACTCATTTTGGCATGCATGGCATATGCATGTGGGTTTTTGGTTGTGATATGTCAGTGGCATGGAGGATGGCTAGCATTGACAGTGGATTTCTTAACCTTGTCATTTCATGGATAACTATGGTGATTGTGGGTTTATTTTCATCGTTGAGTTTTCGGTTGGTTCTCGTGTTTCTTAGCTTTTGTTGAGTTACTAGTCCTGGAGCCTTGGTTAGACATGTTAGCGTTCTGTAAGTTCAAGGCTGAAGAAAAAATGATGGAGGCAACATCAAACCACCTTTGAGTTTAGGATGTAGCCCTCCTAAACTCAAAGAGGGCTCTCTCTATTAGATTTATCTTTGTTTTGATTAGAATTTTAGGCTAGTTATTGGGCTCAGAGTTTGGTTTTTGCATTGGTTTGGTTGGAACAACAAGGGAAGGCGATTGGGCAATGGAGTCAGAAGAGCTTGGGATGATCAATTTGCAAAAGTATCAAGCTTAAGTGAAATAGGGCAAGGTATGCATACTATTGGATCTCCTATATTTAAATTAAATTAAGTGGAAGAAGAGAAATATATTCAATTGAAGCTAAAGAGAAGTTAAGAATTCTTTAACTTGATATCAGAGGAAAACATTTAGAATTAAAAAGAGCCAAAATAGGGCACTCTAGGTAATGAATCCTATTTATCACATCTTCTGTTGATTAATTCATAATAGAGAATACATAAGCATGATAGACAGAGAAAATAAACAAGGAACAGTAGATGCACTTCATCGATAGATATGACACAAGAATCCAGAAACAACTTGCTTGTATTAATGAAAATGGACACTAGATCCCAATGATCAGCTTTACAATAATGGTAGTGTTTCTTTGTACAAATCCCAACCCTTTCTTACTTCAAATGATGAAGTATTTATACAAATTCTAAACTAAAATATCTTGATAAAAATCTCAAGATCTTTTTACAAATATCCTAAATTGTTTTATGCAAATAGAAATGAAATGTAGGACATTCCAAACTAATGTATCTATTTGGCACTATCATTATGGATTTTTGTTGATAAAGAAGAGAAATTCGAATTTGATTGCAACTCTTAGTTGATGAGGTGGCTAATTGTCTTTGAGCATTTTCCTCCAGAAATTCTGCAAAATAGGGTCCAATCAGCCCTTCGTTTATCTCAATCCGGGATATCTTTGTAAAAAATGAGAGAGGTTATTGTATATAACAATGTTATTAAGATAAACCTCTCTCCGTTTCCCAAAATTCATCTCCATATGTTCCCAATATTCTCTGCACAATGGTGGCTGACATAGGACTTTGCACAGTTCGAAAATAGGCTATAAATATGTAAATGTATCTCTCATTATGTAATAGATATCTAAAATATGACGTAGGTTATTGTGCATTGGAATGTTAGAAACAAAAACCTCCTCTGGTTTCTCAAGAGTCATCTCTTATTGGATAAAATATGTTTTTCAAAAGTATTACTAAACATGAAAATTTGGGAAAATATGTCTGCAAAGCTTCATTTGTATACTCCAAACAATAATAGCTATTGGAAAAATGAGAGAAATTTTCGTACACAAGGATGTTGGAAGAAAAAACCTCTTTTAGTTTCTGAAAATTCGTCCTTATTGGTTTGGAAACCATGTTTGAAATCAATGTGGCATATAGGAAAAATCATATTTTTAACTGACCATGAAACAAACATATGATGTGGAGGCGTATGCATTCAATGTTGTTGTAATTTACCGATAAGAGACAAAAGAGATTTGTCTACTTGTGCCTTTTGATTCTTTCTTTGAACTTAGGATAAAGGTTTAGAAATATAAAATATGTCCAATACTTTATCCATTCGCGCCTTTCTGCTTTTTACATTGTCACTAAAACTTTGGATAAAATGTCATATAAGCATATTTTTTTATTTTCTCAAGGTTTTGACCTTTTTTGAAAATAATTTACAACATGGAATATTATTTACAACATCTGAAGATAATAATGATCAGCTATAATCAAGCAATCCTATACAATTATAGAACCCTAATAGGACAAACGCTCTAGAGCCCCACAACAACTTGGGTTGAGTTACAAGTCCTGGAGCCTTGGTTGGACAATTGCTCTGGAGTGCTGGAAGGCTTTCATAGAGAGAGATCTGATGATGGTTTTTTGATGTCTAATCATGAGGTGGAATCACTATTTCATGGGTTGAGGCGGATGGCCTATGGAATACTTGGATGGTTTTTATTGATGTGTTCTATGAGATTCCACATTTATGGTTCAAATATGGCATGTGGGTGAATGGCTGAAGAGATTTTGGCTTAGCAGTTCTACAGTTAGGTGGAACATGGAAGTCCCATTCCAGGTTTGGATTTTGCATCATGAATTAAGGGTAATTTCTCCTTGTATTTCTATGAGCTTTTTGATGGATTGTATGTGGTCTATATGCTTGTACTTTCATGAGTATTTTCACTGCTATTATGTTCGTTATGTATGTGTTTTATGACAACATCCATGTGTGGTTTTCGTCATGTTTATACTTGTAATTGAATGATCAATGTATCTATGACCTAATGGATGGAATAGAAGTTGATGTGTTGAGACATCAATGGTTCTTAGTGATTCTCAACTAAGTATGAGACCCCTATTCTCAAAACTGTTAATTACACCTATAGATTACACATTTGCAATATGTTTGAAGAAATTCCTGTCATGGCTAGTAAGGGCACAGTGAAGGTCTTGGACAAGTATTTGCTTTAGTACTGTCATTTCCATGTGCTTGTTGCATTTGCATGATGTTGTTCATGGTTCTAGTGATGTCGTCATGTGAAATTTGAGGTGTTATTGTGGAATGCATCATTGTGAGTGTATCACTAGTTACATGTTGATTTATGTCACCTACATGCATGGTTGTAGTATTCTTGGTTACACTCTTACATGTTTGTTTACATTCTTGTATGCTTGGTTGCATGTATCATTCTTGTTGGTTTGATTTCAAGTATTGCTCATTCGTGCTTGGTCGTATGTGTTTATGCATATGTGTGTATGGTTATGTATCGTTTATGCATGTTCATGTTTGCATGTGGTCAAGGATATAATGATGTAGTGGTGGTTGTCATGCATGAGGTTGTGGTGTGTGTTGCAGTTGAGGTCATGCATTGATGACCCGACCCTAGCTAGAATGACAATTGCATGGTCATACAAGTATGTTTCATGTTTCTATATCCTGTCATGATTATGCTATACATGTACCATGCTGATTTGTTGATCTTGTGGATAGGGTATCCTCCTTGAGCTATACTAAGGTACATTGGTGTTTTGGGAAGTTTTAGTGTCTACAGATAAACGCCTAAACCCCAAGACTAGTAGCTAAGTCTAGAACAAAAGAGCAAAGCATTCTCTACTTTTTCTATAACCAATGGATCAAATAAGATAGTAAAGAAGCCTACCTAAAGCTTTCCTAAAGCTTTCGCTTACTCCTTATCTCCCTTGACCAATTCTGTTGCACCTTTCTGTACTTAATATACTTGAAAAGTACCTGCACACAGACAAAAGACAAAAACTGATCAAAGAATATGATAATGATCTATTGATTAAAAATAAAATGGAATCAAGTGCATAATACACATATGAAAGCATCAATAAACAATACAAACATATGGAAAAATCTTTGAACACTTTATTAGTAAAAGGAAGAGTTACAACCCAATTTGCTTGATTCAGTGCCACTCCTCCAGTTCAATCCCATCCTCTCCTCATAACAAGAAAGACATTTTAACATCATTACAATACTTGAAACCAAATCAAGTCTCATACTAATAGCATCTCCCTATAATTCAATGATTTCCAGCCCCTGATCACTTAGATGAGTGGTCTTTTTATAGGTGAATAAAGGAAGTTACACCATAAATGGGGACAATGAATGCCCTCTCAAACTTAGTATTTAGTTCCATGGAGGAAGGGATAAAGGGATTGATGTTCCTTAACTTCCTTCCTCATCCAATTTCGAGCCCAAAGGAGTGGATAGCCTTGGGAAACGTTTAGAAGCATCCTATGGATAAGAATATTCCAAACCCCAGTGCATATTTCACTCAAATTCGGCCAACACAGGCCAAAGAGGGCTCAAGTGTGCTGCAATGCACCCTGGCAGTGTACTGGGCTGCACTGCAGTGCACCCTGATAAAGGCCTACCTGTGCTGATCTTCTTAGAGGTAGTTTTTGGATGATTTCAGTCATGGAATCTCTTGGGAAGGAGGCATTCTGATGGTTGAATTCATTAGGGCATGTAACAACTGAATTAGGGTTTGATGAGCCCTAATAGTACTGATCTATAAGTCGGGGTTGATGTGCCCAAATGGATCTGTAACAGTTGCCCCCTAAAGCATGAAGTCGTAAATATGTATGTCAAGTGAAATAATTTACTATGTGGAGAGGAGGTTTTGAAGTGGAAAGTGACTTGCATCAATTACAATACATATATCATGATAATTTGTTTTTTCTCATGAACTTGCTGAGGGAAGGCATACCCATGCTCAGCTTATAAACTTTCATTACATGTACAAATATAGTCATCTACAGATATAGACCCATGAATGTAAGGCCATTATAAATTTGATTTAGTACTCCTGAAAATACCACAACCCAGATGGATGAAACTAGATCTGGGGTCTTCAATCTCGTTCAATATTTCGCTCAAGTACAAGTCTAACCATGTGAATAGATGATCTGAAGTCAAACATGGGAAGACATCATCTGATTACCAGCCAATAATGTAAGTCATTAACAGATGCAAGAGGAATCACCGATAATGATAATTACCCTCAAGGTACTATATTACATTTCATATAGTTTGAATAAATGATTTGATGTCGAACACCATACAAAGTCTTTCGGTCGAAGGCCAGTGATGTCAACCTATCGCTGGAAGTGAGAAACCTGCCATTGATGTATGCAAGCCTTAAGGTATTGAAGGGGTGTTTTTAAGTCAACTTCTTAGATAATGTGCTAATGTCGACAAGAAGTGACTCGTCACAGGAGGGTCTTGATGTATCCCACATCAATGACACGAAACAAGGTAAATGATTTTGGAGATGAAAATTGACTGACGACAGAAGGTTCAGGAATGGAGGTCATGAAAATGAAGGTTTATGATATTGCAAAGGATGAATTTTGAACTGAATGACTTCTCTTGAACATGTCGGTGACACTAAAATCAATTGGTAGCATTGACCCAAAACAAAGTAATGGATGGTATGATAGACCAATGGTGTGATAACCATCAAGTTGAATGACCCAACCCACATAGTCATGGTGATGAGGTGAAAGTGTCATGTTCAAGAGCGACTTGCTACCATGAAGTGTTCTCCCTTTTTTCCCATTTTCCCTAGTCATTGCTGAGTAGTACCTCTTTATTTTTATCAAGCTTGAGGAGGATAACATATGCTTGTTGTATAATTCCACCCTTCGGGTGAATCCATCACTATTTGATGTTTTAATGAGTCTAGTGAAGGTGAAACTCGGTCTTGTCTAGATGGACAAGTTTGTCACTATTTGATGTTTTTAATGAGTTTAACGACAAAGATAACTCAATCCTTTTCATGTTTAGAGAGTTTGAAAAGGTACAAAAAGAAAACTGCACAAGTTCTTTTTCGTAAACTAATATCTCAAGTCTAAAAAAGCGTAAAATAATACAAGAGAGATATCGTTTCCAATCTGTTAACAAGCTGGAAAGGACAAGCGCTCAGCAATATTTCATGTTTAGAGAGTCTGAAAAGAGCTTAAACAGGACTCCATTTTGAGGAACGAGTGGTGTCTAGGATAGCAACTGGTTCTAGTGATGTTGGAACTTCTCAAAACATGTTGATTTATGTGAAGAGGCTGGCTAATAAGACCACTCATTGCAACTGTTCCTCAAAAAGGGTAAAACAACCAAGTGAAAGCATATGATCGACCAAAGGGAGGGTGGTAATGGGATGAAAACAAGAAAGGCTTATTTGATGAAAGAGGGTAACAAAATGGAAATCACGAGGGTTAAAATGGAAATGGGTTTATTTTTACACAAGCTTGAACCATAGAGAACTATGCTTGGATTCAATTTCATGTTTATACAAGCTTGAAATGAAAAATTATGCTTGAATTCAGTTTCATTTTTACACAAGCTTAAAACAAAAAACTATGCTTGAATTCAGTTTCGTTTTTACACAAGCTTAAAATGAAAAACTATGCTTGAGATTGGTTTACATGCCCCCATCATGATGAAAAGGAGAGTCTCCTATAACCATATGGAAGTCGTTGCGGTGAAGCAAGATGGTTATCCAACACCTTTTTGGCTTCGTCCAGATAGGGACAAAGGTGAATCGGGTGATTCCCTTCACATAACCTATAGGGGAACTTAACTATACCACTAGGTGCATGCCCCCCAAGCTTCATTACATTCACCTAAGTAGACTACTCGTGGCTATTAGGTGGATGGAATGAAGTTTCATATACAAGATCAAGTGAAAGACTCGATTGGGCTTTTATGAGATCTAATCAAAGACTCGACTTGGAACTTGGCTCTAGGGGAGCTTATTTCATTTTTTAAAGAGCTTGACATAAGACAAGGAACTCTACTGAAGGGCATGTTTCATTTTTAATGAGGTTGACACAATAAAAGAAATATCCTCATATCCTTTGTTTCATGTTTAATGAGGTTGACACAAGACCAGGAACTCTCTTCGTATTCCTTGGTTTCATTTTTTAACGATGTTGACGCAAGACAAGGAACTATCCTCGTAGGCCTATTTCATTTTTTAACGAGGTTGACACAGTAAAAGAACTATCCTCATACTCTTTGTTTCATTTTTTAACGAGGTTGACACAAGACAAAGAACCATCCTCATGGGAACTATTTCATTTTTTACCCAGGTTGACACAGTAAAAGAACAATCCTCATACCCTTGGTTTCATTTTTTAACGAGGTTGACACAAGACTAGGAACTGTCCTCATGGACTTGTTTCATTTTTTAACGAGGTTGACACAGTAAAAGAACCATCCTCATACTCCTTGTTTCATCTTTTAATGAGGTTGACACAAGACAAGGAACTGTCCTCCTAATCCTTGTTTCATTTTTTAATGAGGTTGACACAAGACAAGGAACTATCCTCATATTCCTTGTTTCATTTTTTAACGAGGTTGTCACAAGACCAGGAACTATCCTCGTATTTCTTGTATCATTTTTTAACAAGGTTGACATGAGACTAGGAACTATCCTCATGCCCTTTGTTTCATTTTTTAACAAGGTTGACACAAGACAAAGAACCATCCTCATGGGAGTTGTTTCATTTTTTACCGAGGTTGACATAGTAAAAGAACCATCCACATACCCTTGGTTCACAACTCATAAGAGGTCATGAAGGAAAGATCTGGTTCCAATGCCCCCAGTACATGATGTACAACATCACTCAATTGATCGTCAGTTGATGTAGGTATGGAACAGGTTGTCACATAATTAACCCATGGCGGGCATGATACGATCAGTACAAAAGGACGACTTAGGGAAGATGGTTGACTGGAAGCCCTATTTGGACCGGGAAATGAAAGATGGTCAACAGTGACAATTCTGCCTTCATGTGGGAAACAAATCACTCGAAAGAGTGTTGAAACAATAGCTCCCATGTCATAAACATAATCGCGCCCTAGAACTAAATTGTAATCTAAAGGGCCTAGGACTACCATCACACTCAGACAAATGATGTTTCCTCCCAAAGTAATAGGTAACTGAGGGAGGATCCCTAATGGTTGTATGGTTCCTCTGTTAAAAGCCAAAAAATTCTAGGTAATCGACATAAGCAGCGGTGAACCAAGCACTTTCCAAGCAGTTGAAGAATGGATACTCACGAATGCACCTTCATCTATAATAGTGCTAGATACAATCATATTACAAACTTGTACTATGATTTGGAAAGGCACACAAGAAGGAAGACAAAATCCTGCCAATCAATTCCAATCAAAGGAAGTGACTAGACTACTTGGAGGGGGTACCATAGAAATGGGAATATTAACCCCTTGAGTTATGAGAATGGGAGAATTTTCCTCCTGTCTTGATGGAACAGGAGGATTTTCCCCAAGCTCATTAGAATCTAAAGAAACAAAAAGAACCTCAGTGGTATCATATTCACTCTCTTCGGGAAAGGTATGAGTAACTGAAGGTGAAATCGAGTCAACTATTTCCTTGACCTATTGATTTAGGTCAGGTATAGACTCATAGGATTCACTTTTAGAGAGAGTGGGTTCAACCGACAGCTAATTTTGTTCAGTCAATTCATTAACTAGTGAAGGATTTAGGGAGAGTTTCCTGTAACCATATGGAAGTCACTGCGGTGAAGTAGGGCAGTTATCCAACACTCTTTTGGCTTCATCCAGATAGGGACAAAGGTGAATGGGGTGATTCCCTTCACATAACCTACATGGAAACTTAACTTTACCCTTCTGACCATGAACTTTACTACCACTAGTTGATGGTGTGCCACCAACATGATCTCCAAAAGTTGATGACACAAGATGATGTGAATGGGAAGACCATTCTCCTAATATCTTAGGAATATCAGAACAATTTCAAGGAAGATGGTCTCCCACACAAAGTTTGCATGGATATTAAACTTTTTGAGGCTTGAAAAATGGTTTCTCATCAGATGTTGCATTCAAAGCAATGGTTGCTTAATTGCCCCTCTGCTAAATTTGCTGCTTCTTCTTCTTCTTCTTCCCTTTCCTCTTCTTCTTAGCCACCTAGTTACTAATACCAATACTTTCACCAGGCGAAGAGGAATAAGGGGAGGAAGAAACAACCGCGGAAGAAGGCAAAGGGTCAACTTTAGGATCAACTAGAGGTTGATTTTGTCCAGTTGGAGGTGTACTCGATTAAGGAGAAATCACAACATTTTGAACCAAGGAGGTTGAAAACAAACATACTGGCAAGCCAATGGTAAATCCTGGAAGGGACAATGTAGCCATATATGGAGCACCAATATTTCCAAAAGGAGGAAAATGACTAGGATTCCCATCAAAAGGAATTTCTTGATTGGTGGACTCCTGATTTGTTGCCATATGTTTCAACCTAAGATCAACTAAGGAGTGAGCGTGCAGAATGTTACCCGTGGTCAAATAATTTTATTTTAATCAAGGTAACATAACAAAACAAAAGAGGGATAATTTAGGCAAAAGGTTTACCAAGCAACTGTGAACTGTAGAATACCTCCTGGTGAACCAAGAAGTAGGGGCAGGTAATCTCCCCGAATGTTGTGTTCGGTGTATCACAGTGTACAAGGTGGTTGAATCAATTACCTAAGGATGGATAGAAACCTAGTTTTGTCCTCCCATATATAGCTGAAAGTACATGGAGGTTCAATCCGTATAAGTGTTGTCTAATGCAAAACCACACAGTGAGAGCATTCCCATATACTTTACGTACTGTAACACCGCCCTATATACTCGAAGGTATGTGGACGAGCTACGATATACTCATGTATGTGGAATGAGGTATCACACTTGGGATGTATTGTAGACAAGTTAGCGGCAGCTACTTTGTTTTACGATGCCAGAACACGTCTCTAGCCTAGACCTCTAAATGTTTTTCGTTAAGTGACAATGCTCCATTATGTAAATTGGTGTAAATTTTAAGGTGATCTTCTTTATAATTTTCCTTTCAAGGTTCACCACGTGATGTATGTTTGCAATTCCTAAAATGCAACTAATATGATAAGCATTCTTTCCATTCAATTTAGCAATGAAAATCCTTAGCTAGTAGGGATAGAGCAATCAGATCTTTGACAAAGAGCAAAGAGCACATCTAATGCAATTTCCCTACACTATTCCTATCAGCACACACAAAATTCTTCAATGCAACATGCATGTATTTCTTTTCAATTCCCCTTAATGTGAATGAACAAAAAGGAAAACTAATGCACAATCGATCAATAAACTCTTTTCATAAAAATGACGATTTTGTGACAATTTCTTTTCAAGGAAAGGAAGACTTTACGACACTTTTGTTTTCAAAGAACTGAGGAATTATGAAACTTTCAGTGAAAATACTAATCATATGCACACATCAATCAATCGAACTTTCATGAATGAATACTTTACAACAATTCAATTTTCGAAGCAAAAAATGATTTTACGACACTTTCTTTCGAAAAAGATCAATCGACCAAAAAAAACTAACTTTCGACTATAGATTGAAAATGACAAAGTAAATACATAAGAAACATTTATCAATCCTAGTCTAAGTAGGGCCATCTAAGGAGATGAAAAACTATTTTCAGAGACAAGACATCATTGAAATTGAGAAAATCATTCAAACAGGAGAAAATTGGAAAAAAACTTCAGTTGCTAGATGGGAAACTGACCCTAAAGGGATCAGCGCAAGATGCAATGAGAGACAGTGCACTTTAGTGCACTAGCTCTATGTGGGAAGTGCATTGCAGTGCACTCTGTCCTTCACTGGGTTGTGTTGGTGACAGTACGCCATTTTTGAAGGCAATTTGACACAGTTTTGACTCAGTTTTCAATGAAATAAGACTGAAATTCAATCAACAACCACAAGTACAGTATGTAAAAATGTCTTAAGAGGCTGATAAGATACTAAGATGTATAATCGATCCCCATTGGAGTCACCAATTTGTTTTGGGAAGTTTTAGTGTCTATGGATAAATGCCTAAACCCCTAGACTAGTAGCTAACTCTAGAACAACAGTGCAAAGCATTCTCTACTTTTTCTATAACCAATGGATTAAATAAGACAGTAAAGAAGCCTACCTGAAGCTTTCGCTTACTCCTTATTTCCCTTGACCAATTCTGTCACTCCTTTCCATACTTAATCTTCTTGAAAATTACCTGCACATAGATACAAGACAAACACTGATCAAAGCATATGATAATGATCTATTGATTAAACATAAAATGGAATCAAGTGCATAATACACATATGAAAGCATCAATAAACAATAAAAACATATGGAAGAAGATTTGAACACTTTATTAGTAAAGGGAAGAGGTACAACCCAATTTGCTTGATTTAGTGCCACTCCTCCAGTTCAATCCCATCCTCTCCTCATAACAAGCAAGACATTTTGACATCATTACAATACTTGAAACCAACTCAAGTCTCATCCTAATAGCATCTCCCTATAATTCAATGATTTCCAGCCCCTGATCACTTAGATGAGTGCTATTTTTATAGGTGAATAAAGGAAGTTATGCCATAAATGGTGAGAATGAATGCCCTCTCAAACTTAGGATTTAGTTCCATGGAGGAAGGGATAAAGGGATTGATGTTCCTTAACTTCCTCCCTCATCCAATTTTGAGCCCAAAGGAGTGGATAGCCTTGGGAAACTTCTAGAAGCCTCCTATGGATAAGAATATTCCAAAACCCAATGCATATTTCACTCAAGTTCACCGAGCGCAGGCCAAAGAGGGCTCAAGTGTACTGCAATGCACCCTGGCAGTGTACTGGGTTGCATTATAGGGCACTGTGATAAAGGTCTGCCTACGTTGATCTTCTTAGAGGCAATTTTTGGATGATTTTAGTGATGGAATCTCTTGGGAAGGAGGCATTCTGATGGTTGACTTCACTAGGGCATGTAACAACTGAATTAGGGTTTGATGGGCCCTAATAGTACTAATATGTAAGTTCAGGTTGATGTGCCCAAATGGATTTGTAACAGCTGGTTTATTGTGATTTGTTTTAGCTAAGGTGATGCACTTTGCAGGAAGAAATATCAAATGGATAGCAATATGGTTGACTATAAAGACTCTCCCTATTAATCAGAAGAGCGGTATTGTGTTGGGAACTCTTCCAAATTGACATTGACACTGAGAAGTTTAAAGGAAGAAATAAGGAGTTGTAAGGAAGATAATGACAGAATCATATAGGCACAAGAAAGGTAGCAGTGGTAAATGTAGTCATACTTCAAAGCTTATCAGTTTTCAGTGACATGGACTACTTTAGATCAGCCATGAGCATGAGTATAGAAATAATGGGGCATATAGTAGTATATCACATGGTGGTCACCAATCAGATAGAGATGACACAATTAGATATGGAAATTGTTGGACACTTTGGATAGGAGACGGGGTAGACATAGATATGATTCTAGTTTTGATTTAGATAAGCACTATGATTGTCATCAGTATCATCCTTACAGGAGAAGTGATAAGGGGTATTTTCCAAAAGAGCTTTAGAAAGAAAATGCACCTACTTTTGATGGAGAGGTAAAGAAATCACAAGATGCAAAGGCATTATTGCTAGGCATGAAGAAGTTATTTAGATTGCATGACTATTTAGAGAACATGAAAGCTAGAGTGGCTACATTCAGTCTCAAGGGAAAAGTAGACATTTGGTGGGAAGATGTGAAGAATGGAAGAGGTATAAATGAGGAAGATTTAACTTGGATTGAGTTTGAGTGACTATTCAAGAAGAAGTATTTTTCAGAAAGATACTTTGATGACAGGGTGAAATAATTCTATGAGCGAAAGATGGGATCTATGACAGATGATGAATACACTCGAAGATTCATAGAGTTGTTGAGGTATGTGCCTTACCTCAAGGAGGAGAAGGCTAAGATTCAAATATTCATTGGTGGGTTACCAATTTCATTCAAAGATAGGATTGAGTTCAAAAAGCTTAGATCATTAGAGGAGGCCATCCAAAAATGGAAGCATTTCTATGAACAATTACAGCACAGAATTGAGACTAAGTGAGACTGGAGAGGTAATGCAAAGAATGAAGGAAAATGGGACAAGAGGCAAGTATGACCACTTGACACAGGTAACAAGGAGAACATAACTTGCACCACCTAAGAGGTTCAATGCATCAAATAGAGAATAGGGACATAGATCTAAGGAGTAGAATAAAGAGCCTATGTGGTGTTGGACTTGTGAAGGACTTCATCACAGGAAGGATTGTCCACAATACCAGAGTGATAGGCCTAAGATATACAATGCACAAGAGGCACAAATTGTTGGAAATGTGGGTCAGAGTATTCCACGTATTTATGCAACATTGTATAAAAAATAGGAAGAGCATCAAGAATCTATCATTGAAATGGATGGTAAGCTTTGTGATCAAGTTATTTCTATTTTGGTTGACCCTGGATCTAATTATAGCTATGTTAGTCTGGACTTGGTGGATAAGTTTGGTTTGAGTAAGGAATTGCATGCAGAGTCTTGGTTAGTGCAGTTGGCTATTGGTACAAAGAAATGAGTTCATCATTGGGTAAGAGCTTGTGCATTTTATTTGAATGATATGCCTACCATAACACATTTCAATATATTACTGTTGGGTTCATACAATATGTTTTTTGGCATGGACTAGTTGTATCTTTAGAACCAAGGTAGACTCTTATGACAAAGCTATTGAGTGTGTTGATGGTAATGGAGAACCAAGATTCTTATAAGGTAAGAAGAGAGCTACATCAGTTAGGATGGTGACAACTATGCAAACAAAGCATAGTCGCATGAAATGGTGTAAGCTATTCACATCAAAAATATCTAGTGATAAGGATAATGAAGTTGAGGATATAGGTGTGTTGACCAGGTACCCACTTTTATAGCAGTTCAACGATGTATTTTTTGAGGACATTAAAGAGTTTCCACCTCACAAGGGGGTAGAGTTTTCTTTTGAGTTAGTGCCAGGGGTAACTTCAACATCAAAATCACTTACAGGATGAGCACACCTGAGTTGGTTGAGTTAAAGTTGAAGCTGCAGGAAATGTTGGACAAGGGATATATCAAACTGAGTGTATCACCTTGAGCACAAAGGTATTGTTCGTAAATAAAAAATATGGAAATTTCAGATTATGCATGGACTATAGGAAATTGAACAAAGTGACTATCAAGAACATGTACCTGCTGAGGACTGATGACTTGTTCGATCAGTTGAAGGGAGCATCAATGTTCTCAAATATCGATATGAGATCTAGATACCATCAGGTATCCATCAAAGAGGAAGACATTTACAATACTACGTTCTAGACCTTGTATGGGCATCATGAGTTCATTGTTATTTCATTTGGCTTAACTAATGCTCCAACTACATTTATGTGTTTGATGAATATCGTGTTGCATACATATTTGGATAAGTTTGTTATTTTTTTCATCAATGATATATTGGTATATTCGAAAAATGAGGAAGAGCATGTCAAGCATTTACCAATAGTGTTGAGGTTGTTGAGGTAGCATCAGTTGTATGCTAATATCAGCAAGTGTAGTTTCTTTCAAACTGAGGTACACTACTTGGGGCATGTTGTCTCCATGGAGAGAATTGTATTTGATCTATAGAAGGTAAGGGCCATCATGGAGTGGGTAGCTCCTAAGAGTGTGGATGAGGTGACATATTTCTTGGGTTTGGTAAGCTATTACAGGACACTCATCAGGAATGTTTCACAGATTCCTTATCCCATTACATCATTGAGGAGGAAAGGTAAGAATTTCTAATGGACAGAGGAGTGTGAGGCTAACTTTCAAAAACTTAAGCAATTGTTGACACATGCACAAGTGCTATAGATTTCAGATCCAGACCAAGAGTTTGTAGTATGCATAGATGCTTGCAAGAGAATGCTTGGTGGAGTCCTTATGTGGTATGAACATGTGGTATGCTATGAGTTGCAGAAACTAAACAAGCATGAGAAGAATTACGAAACACATGATTTGGAGTTAGCAACAATCATACATGCATTTAAGATGTGGAGACACTATCTTCTTGGCAGAAGATTTGTACTTATGGGTGATCATATTGGATTGAGGTATTTGTTTGACCAGCTGAATCCGAACTATAGGTAGGCTAGATGGATGGCCACGATCAGTGATTTTGATTTCGAGATCAGGTATATCAAAGGTAAAGATAACACATTGGTAGATGCTCTAAGTAGATGGGTACAGATAAATCACTTGGTAGTTATGAGTTCCTATGGGATGAGCTTAGAGGATAGGATATTGCAGGCAGGTTAGCAGGATGTTAGGTATATGGAGATTGTTGGCTTGTTGGGGCTTGACCTAGGTTCAGAGTTAATTAGCCAAACAAATCCAGGTACTACTAGCCCTTCCAGCAATAGTTCGTGGAGCGCGGGCTGTGGTCTCACCCGAAGTAGTATGGGAGGGTGCTAGACCCAGGTTTTTGCACCCTAGAGATGTCTGATGAGTTTGACTGGCCTGTGGTTTGTCCCTATGTACAGGTTGCTTCGCAGACTTTCTCGTTCCTTGCAGCTTGATATACTGCCTTTGTGCAGCCCTACTCAGTGGCTAATCGCCACGCTCTACATTATTACACAATTCCTTGCTTATGTTCCAATGTTAGTTAATTATCTTTGCCTACATGAGTGTTTTAAGTTATACTTAACAACATAAAACATTCACACAGGTGCGCGCAATAAATAAACAGTATATTTGT
This sequence comes from Pinus tabuliformis, assembly GCA_031772625.1. NCBI lineage: Eukaryota > Viridiplantae > Streptophyta > Pinopsida > Pinales > Pinaceae > Pinus > Pinus tabuliformis. The sequence continues at coordinate 520,676,522 of CM062804.1, read as the reverse complement.
AAATTATATCAATCATGCATTAACCCAGGAACAGATACACAGAATTATAACCAAACTTCTCTTTTTTTATTCTTTCCATGGTTACAGACTTGACTCACCCTACACACTCAGCTGCAGGGGTCCACGCACTCAGCTGCAGACTACTAGGAATCTGCGCACTCAGCTGCAGAGCCTTCTCCTACTCTATGACCCAAAGACACACTTCACACTGCAACTCAATCCCTCAGACTTCTCATGCTTCTATTCATAGTTAGTCTCTATTTTACACTTAGAGCCTCACTCTATTTATACAATCCCATGGTACGCGGATCATGGGTAGGTATATCTAGCCGACATTACATTACAAAACTAGGGCAGACAACCCTGTGACTCTATCATACTTTCCCACCTCGCGCCCACAATTCGCGGAGCTTTATAACAAGATTCGGTCAAAACTTGGGCTTGAAGCCCCAAAACATGCCTTGGGGGGATTCCATGCCCAACAAACCCCCACCACGAACATCGTGACTCACCCTCGAGTCACTCTGTCAGTATGACATTTTTGTACAGAGTCCCTCCAACTATTCTCAAACTACACGAAGGTTAGCAGCACACTAAGCTACTGCTTGCTGGATCTACTGCATATGTTGTTCCGAGACCTCTATGTCGGGAGTGCTTCTCTGCACCAATGTGTGCATCCCCTACATGTGTGCAAGCTTTCCTTCGATTTATTCCGTGATGGTGAAGGCCTCGTCAATCCAAGGTTGAACACATGCCTTTAGGACTGCTTCCTTATGTCGTGCCACATCCACCTGCTCCTTCAGTGCTTTAGCCTGTTGCATCCGTGCAAGCCTTTGAGTGAGGACCACCATCTGCGCAGTTCCTCGGACACTGTCATACTTCTATTGGATTTCTTGTGGCTTTGTCTCTAAGCACTAGATGTTGGGTTCCTCCTGTAGATTTGAGAGGACCTTAAGTGATTCTTCGAACATACTGGTGCAATCACGCACTGCACCTCCAATTTCCTGCAATCTCGTTGCGATAGTGCTAGTGCACTGTTCTCTGACTTCCGAGGGAGTGGATGGCTATGCATTTAACCACAACTCGACGATCTAAAGGTTCAGCTCCAGCTGAACCTTTGTCATTTCTTCCCTCGCCTCGCGGACCCCTACTACTAACCTGTGGATCCTTGTGCACAGGTGTAGGTATAGCTGGTAGTACAAGTACAGGTGTGGCTACAAGCTCATGTGCACAAGGTATGGATTATTGTCTTACAGTAGATAGGTTTGTCAAGTTTCGAGACAGGATATATGTACCAAATCAAAGTGAGCTCAAGAAGGTGATCATGAGGGAGTTTCATGCAAAAGCTTATTCAAGTCACCCAGGTTATCATAAGACACTAACAACATCAGAGAGATTTTATTATTGGCCAAATTTGAAGAGAGATCTAGTAGAGTTTTTTTTCTATATGTTTTGATTCTCAGTGTTGGGTAGCGGAGGCCCTGCGTAACGATTTTGGGGCATAAAGCCTAGAAGTTAGGGTAATAATATTGTAAATCTCCAAAATGTGTGGAGCGTGAAATGTAATAGGTCGAGTCAAGGGGTTGTCCATGAAAAAATAATATAGAATAATAGGAAGTAATTCGGTCTGCCGCTGACCATGGGAATGTAAAAATAGAGCGAGGTTCTAAGGGTAGAAGGCAATAGTCTTGGACTAGATTTGAGGTGTTATGGGTTGGTGAAAGTAATCTATGTTCTGCGTCTGTAAGTTTGAGTCAAGGGTGTTAGTGGGTAGATAGAGGCTCCACAGCTGTGTGTGCAGAGGCCTGATATAGTCCGTAGCTGTGTGCGCGAACCCCTGCAGCTGTATGTGCAGGGTAGAAAGAAGATTGTACTAAAATAAAGATATTAATAAAGATAAGTTATTTCTAAAATATCACAGATCTATTCTAGTTCATGTATCTATTCTATGAGTTTGTTATATGAGTTTATGTCTTCAAAAGAATTATGATTGCGCGCACTGGGTTTTATTATTAAATGTTTGCTTAAGAACTGTAACAAGAAGATCAGATCTGTAACAATATCATTAATAAGAAAGTGCACCTATGCAGATCTATGCGAAAGTCCAACAGTAGTACAGAGTGGCGCGAGGCTGCAGAATGGTTCGTGACCCCTCCAGACCACATCAAGACATCTGAAGGTGTGGAAATGATTAGATATTGATCCAAGACTTCAATGATAGCTCAAATTTCAAAGTGTTCAAAAGAGTGTTGAACTTGAACGACTGGATAGATCTCGTCTTCCTGATTCCAGCACTGTGAATGGTTTGAAAAAATTACAACGTATGGAGGAGTTATCACAATTTAAAAATTTCTAGTAAAATGCAATTTTCAAGAATAGTTGAATTTTTAGAAATATTAAAAAAAAAAAGAATATTTCAAGGAATATTCCCTAGAATATTATCTAGAATATTCTCCAAAATATTTGTTGGAATATTCCTTCTAGATGGACCAATCAGGAGCCGACACGTGGCAAGCCCAGAGGCTACCACATGGCCCTGAATTGGTATGGAAAAATATATTTTAGGTCAAGCAGGATTGAACTCGTGACGTCCCGCGAGCAAACAAGTGCTCTAACCGTCTCTGCTACAGGTTGTTTCTTAATAGTCTATGGTTACGTGTTATATTTGTTATGTTACGGTTTGTGGTTTGGGAATAGAATGCCAGCAGTCTTACCTACCAACGGTCCCAAAACTGTGTTCATATGCACCGTTTCCAAAACCTGTCAGCAGTTAACATTAACAAACGTTATCCCTAACCGCCACCGGTAATAGCGGTCACATGCACGCTCAGCCCGACGGTTACAATTAGTTAACCCGCCAGCTTAACTATATCCGCTCGAATAAGCTGCCCATGTGCGTGCCTTCTAGCAGTTATGCTGACGGTTATGGTCAGTCGGTGGTCATGCTTGGCAGACCTCCAAAATTGGTAGGAATTGCCAAATTTAACTCCAGTTAAACTGCCAATTCCAGAATTCGTGGAGGAATACTAGGAGAAATTCATTAAATGAACTGAAGATGAAATTTTCGACCTAAGGGAGAAAAACAAGAGGCTAGCTAGGCTAATTTGGGCCTTCTGAAGCCATTGGAATAGTCCATAGAAGTTGAAGAAACCATCTTCAAGGAGATTTTCATCCAGGGAGATTTTGGAGCTTAGGGCCACCAAGGGTTGGAGGCTATTGCAGGAGCTACCAATATCCATTCTCAGCAAACAAACAATCGTTCCTAACTATAATGAACCTTTTGAATCCAATGAAGGTATTTTCAGAAGAATTTGGAGACTTCTAAAGGTTGAGATGCTGAAGGGAAGTTTCAGGCAGCCAAGAGCCAACTGTGGAGGAAGGCCTAGATCGGGGATCCAGTGCTCGTTTTGAGAAAATGAATAGTCATTCATTGATTTCAGATATGTGCTAGAGATAGTAGCAAAGGTTTCAAAGACAGTTGAAGCATTTTGAAGGAGTTTGTGCCATTAAGAAGCTCAGGGAAGCTCAATGCACCTTCTAAAGGAATCAAGTCCTAGGGAGCCTAGATCTACTTGCACAACGAGGACAGCCATGCCAGGGATGTAGATGGTTTTCTAAGCCCATTGGTTCTATTCAGTAACCTATGGAGTTGAGTGTGGAACTTGTAAAAGAATTCAAGCCATAATGCTAAAGAGCCAAGTCAAGTTGACAAGAGCTCACAGAGACGTAGCCCACTAGATCGGGGTGAACTCCTTATTAAATTTGCTGTTATGTGTAATGTTTATTTGTTGAATTATATGTCTGATATAAGTGTTTAATATTAGAAGAAACAAATCAAGTTAAAGAACTTAAATAGATGAAAACAAACAAACACATACACTTGTTTCAAGTACATAATTCAGCAATTGTCAACATAAGCTAGATCATGTTTGTTTAAGCTTTGGAGTGGGAGGTTCTTGTAAGCATGACAAGTTGTTCAAACCCTCATTTGAGGTAAGATGGTATTAGAGCTCGATGCTTGATTGACAGAGCAATCTATTTGCTTGTTTGACTTGGAAGGTGTTTAAACAGGACAATCAAATTCTATTGATTGATTATTTGTAAACTAACTATTGTTTGAGTTTGCAAAGGTGACTTGAAAGCTATTGTTAGCTAAGTTCAGGAGAGGGCAAGAAGGAAGAAGGGCTGAAGGCATTCTCCTTACCCCAAGGACCTCAAGGAATTCCTTGAAGCAAAGAGGTTTGATGCAAAACAGGTTGTTTGAATGAGGGATTGACTGTGTAATCATATGGTTCAGAAATTTGTTAATAGATTTTGATTTTTTTTGAAGTTTTTTTGTTCATTTTGATAATGAAAACTTCCACAAGTGAGTCCTAAAAATCATCCTCCTTCACAAGATTCTTTGATCAAGGCTTGAAGCAAGAATTGTTCATCATGATGAATATGGTGAGAGAAATGTTTGAGGATGAAAGAAAGACCACTAGACTTCGAGAGCAGTTGAATTCCATGAGGGAAGAGAAACAATTACTTTCTGACCAATTGTAGGAAATGGAAAGCTAACTTCATATTGCAAACATGAATCTAGAAAGGATGCATGAGTTGGAGACACAACTCCTTGTTGCCAAAGAAGCCTTAGCCAAGTATTAGCTTGAAGAAGAGGTGAAAAATTCTAGTTTGTCTTCAAATTCTTCTAAGAATGTTTATGTTGGTTCTTTTGAGAAACATACCAGAGGCATAAGGTCCAAGTTGATGTCCAAAATGGGATATGAAGGAAAAGGATTGGGCAAACATGCACAAGGTATCGTTGAGCCAATAATGGTTGGGGAAAGTCCTAGGTATTTGGGTCTTGGCTATGGGAAATCTTATGGAGAAAGTTCCAGAGCAGCCATGAAGGCAATTGAAACAGTTCCTAGAAGAAGTTTCATTTCAGGTTCTCTACCTCAAGGTTGTAAAGATTGTATTCTTGGGGAATGCAATAGTTTGAAACATACTTTGCAAGAAGAAGGTGTTCATAAGCATGCACTTGAAAAAGACAGTTTTGAAAGCTCTAAAACCATTGAAGGGATTGATGGTGTTCCAAAGGGAGCTTCTTCTTCATTCAAATCACCTCCTCATGAAGGTAATAAAGGTGAAAGGGAAAGGTATAAATCTGATTTTAATCATATTTCCTTTGATCATGTAAAGCATGGTGGATTTCCACATAAGCATTGGAAAATAATTGCATGTTCTTTTTGTGGTTTGTTTAACCATAGTGTTTCTAGATGTTGGAAAAGAATGGCCACATACAGGAAACTTTTGAAGGAAAGAAGGCAAGAAGCCAAAGGTCCATTAGGCAATGTAAATTATGTTGTCAAGAAGAGGCACATGTGTTGTAATTATTTCCATAAGCAAGGACATATTGCTGGAAGGTGTTGGACTCTGAATCCAACAATGCTTCCACGAAAGTTGAAGAAAGTGGAGAAAGAGTATGGCAAGAATGGAAAGGAATTTTCCATCATTGATATATGTCAGGATGATCCACATGTTGATGTTAATGTGCAGTTAAAGGAAGTTCCTTTGATGTGGATTCGTAAGAAATGGTTAGAGTTATTATCCAATTAAAGTTGCATGTCCTTTGATGTGAAAAGGAATGTATCAAATCTATTTGCATTTTCTTTGCTAATGGAATGCAAGTTGCAGGATGGAAAAGTAGAGTATGAGACTCAGTTTATTGCAGCGAAAGTATATTCATTTCAAATTTGAAAGTACATGTACATGTGATCGAGGATCTTATACTTATGATTGTACTTAAGAGAAAGTTGAAGGATGAAATGCATGCATGAGAATGATATGCATGAGCACAGGGATGATGATGATTTCCTAGTATTTTGAACATGTATGTGTGATTAACTTGAAGGGTTGATTACTTTGTTTTAAACATGCATGTAATGTAATATTGACTAGGAAAAGTTGATTTGATCTCCAAGATTGTAAAAGGGAGATAATGATGAAGTGTTTCATCTTTGTAAAAGCATCGTTTAAATTCTTTTTGTACATGCTTGACTTGAAGGGTCAAATGTTTGAAAGGCATGATTTTTGTCGACTTTTGATATAGTCGATCATTTGTAAATGAGATGTAAAGACATGATGATGATTCACATGATGTGAAAGTTGTTTCTTTTGTTGAAACAAGAATTTATTTCATCAAGTTTTTTTTCTTCTTTCGACATCATCTACAGAAGAAGATTTGCAGCAGCAAAAGTCACCATGGTTACCTTTGTGACTTTTTCATGGAAGTGGCTTGGAAGCGATGTTCAGCTAACTTCTGTAAATTCTGAATGAGTTCAAGGAAGACAGTTCTTGACAGGAGGACAAGTGCATCTAGGAAGGGAAGTGTCGACTACCTTCGAGTTTTTGTTGAAAGGCACTAGCTATGTAGAGCAAGTGTATGGAGGCTGAAAGAAGAGGGTGTTGTACTCTCATCTACTGTTTAGATCAGTATATCAATCTTTTGGGATCTAAAAGATTACCAATGGGGAGAAGTGATCAGATATTTATCCACGACTTCAATGATAGCTCAAATTTCAAAGTATTGAAAAGAGTGTTGAACCTAAACGACCGGATAGATCTCATCTTGCTGATTTCGGCGCTGTGAACGGCTTGAAAAATGGACACCATATGGAGGAGTTATCACATTTCAAAAATGTCAAGTAAACTACAATTTTCAAGAATAATTTTATTTTTGGAAATATTAAAAAAAAGAATATTTTTGAGGAATATTCCCCATAATATTCTCCAAAATATTTGTTGGAATATTCCTTCTGGATGGACCAATCAGGAGCTGACACATGGCAAGCCCAGAGGCCACCACGTGGCCCTAAATTGGTATGGTAAAATATATTTTGGGTCAAGCGGGATCGAACCCATGACCTCCCGCAGGAAAACAAGCACTCTAACCGTCTCCGCTACAGGTTGTTTCTTAACAGTCTATGGTTGCGTGTTATATTTGTTATGTTACAGTTTGTGGTTTGGGAATAGACCGCCAGCAGTCTTACCCACCAGTGGTCACAAAACTGTGTTCATATGCGTCAGTTCCAAAACCTGCCAGCAGTTAACATTATCAAACATTATCCCTAACCGTTGCTGGTAATAGCAGTCACATGCGTGCTCAGCCTGACGGTTACGGTTAGTTAACCTGCCAGCTTAACCATATCCACTCGGATAAACCACCCATGTGTATGCCTTCTAGCAGTTACACCGATGGTTATGGTCAGTCGGCAGTCAAGCCTGGCAGACATCCAAAATTGGCGGGAATTGCCAAATTTAACTCCAGCTAAACTGCCAGTTCCAGATTTGGTGGACAAATACTAGGAGAAATTCATTAAATGAACTGAAGATGAAATTTTTAACCTAAGGGAGAAAAAAAAGAGGCTAGCTAGGCTAATTTGGGCGTTCTGAAGCCATTAGAATAGTCTGGAGAAGCTGAAGAAGCCATCTTCAAGGAGATTTTTGTCCAGGGAGATTTTGGAGCTGAGGGCCACCAGGGGTTGGAGGTTGTTGCAGGAGCTACCAGTATCCATTCTCAGCAAACAAATAGTTGTTCCTGACTGTAATGAACCTTTTGAATCCAATGGAGGTGTTTTCAGAAGAATTTGGAGACTTTTAAAAGTCGAGATGCTGAAGGGAAGTTTCAAGTAGCCTAGAGCCAACGTGGACGAAGGCCTAGATCGGGGATGCAGTGCTCGTTTTGAGCAAATGAATAGTCATTTTTTGATTTCAGATATGTGTTCGAGATAGTAGCAGAGGTTTCAGAGACATTTGAAGCATTCTGAAGGAGTTTGTGCAATTAAGAAGCTTAGGGAAGATCAGTGCACTTGCTGAAGGAATCAAGTTTGAGGGAGCCTAGATGTAGATGGTTTTCTAAGCCCATTGGTTTAGTTCAGTAACCTTTCGAGTTGAGTGTGGAACTTCTAAAATAATTCAAGACATCATCCCAAAGAGCCAAGTCAAGTCTACAAGAGCTCACAGAGACGTAGCCCACTAGATCAGGGTGAACTCCTTATTAAATTTGCTGTTATGTGTAATGTTTCTTTGCTGCATTATATTTCTGATATATGTGTTTAATATCAGAAGAAACAAATCAAGTTAAATCACTTAAATAGATGAAAACAAACAAACACATACACCTATTTCAAGTACATAATTCTGCAATTGTCAACATAAGCTAGATCATGTTTGTTTAAGCTTTGGGGTGGGAGGTTCTTGTAAGCATGACAAGTTGTTCAAACACTCATTTCAGATCAGGAAACCTGGTTCCACCACCCTCCCCTGCTACCTCGGTTGAGACCTCAATCTGCTCTCTGTGGACTGTTGCCGAAAGGTCCGGTAGCTGCGGGATTTGCTTGGCTAATAACTCTTTTGAACCTGGGTTAGGGCCCAATAAGCCAATAAATGGTTCCATTGCCGTGACCGGGATCTACCTGAGGGATGTTTGATGTTGGAAGTTTGGAACCCTACGGAAATTGAAGATTGATTGGATCAGGAGCACTACAAGTTCGTAGGTGGCATTAGCACACCTACACGCAAACCAGAAGTTTAGCATGGCGAACGCGATCAAGTTTCCTGTGTTCAAAGGAGTAGGAAGTGAAGATCTAGAATAGTTTTTCTTCATAGGAAGGGCAGTGTGGGAAGCACACAAAGTTATGAATGATAATATTAAAAAGGCTACCTTGGTAAGTGCACTACAATATCGCGTGTTGACTTGGTATATTAAGCACTCTATCGATCACACCAATGCCAAAATAGCAGAGATCCGGGATGCGCTAAAAAGGAGTTTAGTTAGCCGAAATCAGAGATGCAATCAGTCATCAGATTCAAGGAGATCGTAATGCTGCCAGGAGAAACCCCTTGGGATCTAGATTAGAGACTGAAGAGTATGATCTAAGGGCTAACATGACACTAACGGATGCATCACACTGCACGTGGTTTGTTGTGTCTTTAATGCCACACCTGAGGATAGCACTATCACAGTAAAAGATCTTGACCCAGACTGAAGCATTAGAAATAGTGACAAGGTTGCATGAGACTCCAATATATGATCCTAGGTTGGGATTTTAGTAGATCCACACATAAATAAAAAATCTATTCTTGGAAATGCAGAGTCTGAAATAGGAGAAGGCACCCAGGCCAGAAGTGTGCGAGGAGCTGTGGTGTGTAAATTGTAAAGGCCAGGGCCATGATAAGGATCATTGTCTGATATTCACAAACTAATTGACAGCAGGGGGACCAATGTTGTTCCGACCAGAGGCACAAGCAGGGCCAAGTGCAGTGCCCTCGCTCTGGTGCGCAATTTGTCAGGTTGGAGGAAAGCACAACATGAACAATTGTCACCTACTGCAAAAGTTTACCCAGACCCCCCAATAGCTATTTTGCAATTTTTGCAGATTGGTGGGCCTCGATGAATGAGATTGCCATAGTTATGAATTATTGATGAATCGAACACTAGCCTACAGGATGTAGACCGAGGCACGAGGTTAGGATCTAGCTTCAATGACAGCATGTGGTGGGTTCCAGGGGAGAAGATGAGGATGGGGAGGAATGGGGCCAAGAAGGGGTCGCAGGTAGCTAATCTGTTACAACTGCGGAGGACCAGGGCACTACGCGCGAGATTGTACCAACCCAACCAAAATATCATGCCCCTACTGCAAGTAGTTCGATCATGAAATGATAGATTGCCCCACACTGATAGCGCATATCCGTGAGAAAAGGGTAGCACAACCTACAGCGACATAGAACGTCCAGATGATGAGGTCTGAACCGTGTGAGGAAGACCCCAATGTGAACATGATGCTCAGAAGTGGCACAACCACAGGGGAGGATAAGGGAAAACTAACCAAGGAAGATGCAGGGGTTCACAAGGAGACATGTCTGGAAGCTAAGAAGAGCTTCGCGGAGGTCTCTACCCTAGGTAGTAAGGATCAACCTGAGTTGGAAAGGGATCCCCAGATGCTAACTACCTTTTTAGAGACATGCATGAAATTGCTTTGTGACAATAGGGTGGTTAAAGGATTACAAGAGCTGATAACTACGAGTGTAGGGTCGGGTGAACCTCACGTGGTCTGAAAATTGGGGAAACATGCTTCACGTATTGGACGGGAAATGTGATTAACGATGCAGATTGGTGACTATGAGATGGATTAGATCATTCTGGACTTAGGCTTAGATGCAAACGTGCTACCTAAACAGACTTGGGAGCACATGGGCAAGCCCACACTACAATGGTCTCCTATTCAATTGCAGATGGCGAACCAATAGAAGATCCTACCCATGGGAAGGCTACAAGGAATTACAGTAGATATAGAAGGCATGAGCACACAAACGGACTTTGAGGTAATAGATATCATGGATGAAAGTAGCCCTTACCCTACGTTGTTAGGAATAGACTGGACCACCAATATGAATGGGGTCATTAATTTAAAGATGCAAAAAATGATATTTGGGAAGAAGTCACTTTGCGTAGTCATTTCGCTAGACTCGGCTAAAGGACCACGTTACACTGAACCCGTGCGCGATGAAGGAAGTGATGATGAATTGGATTGTATCTACAAGGTTATTGCACAAAATCAAGACTAGGTCAATCTAGCTGCAGATGGAAGAATATCATGGGAGCGTGCAGAGTCTTGCACTGCAGATTCAGATGAGGAAGATGAGCAGTAGCATAATCAGCTGAATGGAGTTACAACGTTAAATTGCAATATGATGACTAGGTCACTGTATTGCGTAAGAGCTCAGGATCACGAACTGCCAATGTATGATGGGCTAACAGTGGTAGATGAATTCCTGACCAAGTTTGAAAAGTGCGATACTAGAGCACTAACGGTTCGATGCGTTAAAATAGGCATTGTGTACGACCCCTACGCATTGGTGGGGAACACATGAAGGAACCTTCGAAGATTGGCACGGCTACAGGCGCATGATGCAGATAAGATTTGGGAAGCCGAAAATACGAATAAAATAGAAATACGATGAACGTGATGACCCGTGCATGCACCTTACTAGATGGGCCCAAGCCTATGGAGAAGAGCCCCAACCAGAGTGGGTACACTTATTTTATCATACCCTGGATGTCATCCCAAGGAACTGGTACACTGAGATAGAACTCTGACAGGGTACGGGAGAATGGGATATCTTGTGTGAAGGGTTTTTGTTAACATGCTTATTTGAGGACCAATAGATGGACACTGTTGATGATGCATTGCAAGTGGTGAAGGCTGCCATTTTCAAAGTACCATTAGAACCGAAAGAAATAGTGCAGCCAGACTGGTCGCACCAGGTTAGCCAGATGTTACAACGTACAGGTTGAAGATGATCAGGATGATCCCAGAGACATCAATATTCCAGAAACAGAGGGGAGTCACGAGGTGCGTGGACCAGCGATCGAGGACTTGACATCACTATGCTGCTAAGAACGAAACAAGTAAACATTGGTATGGAGGAGGAGCCGAAGTATGCAACACTTGGGTACTATTCGAATGATGCAATGATGGATAAGGTTGCCGAGTTACTTCATGAATATCAGGATTTATTCTCGACCAAAATCATGGAGTTAAAAGGAATCCTTGGCAACCTAGGAATGATGAAGATAACTCTAAAACCGAATGCGAAGCCATTCAAGCAGCGGCCCTATTGGTTGAATCCAAAATATAAAGCAAAGGTCTGCGAAGAATTGGATAAAATTCTTGTAGCAGGCATAATTGAACCAATGGAGGAATCCAACTGGGTAAGTCCTATGGTTGTACAAGAGAAAAAATAGAAGGGAGAAATTCGCATCTATGTGGATCTCAGGAAGCTCAACTATGCATGTGTTAACGATCCATTCCCAATGCCAATTACAGACAAAGTACAGGAAAATGTTGGGGGACATGAATCCTACTCCTTTACAGATAGTTTCTTGGGGTAGCACGAAATCAAGATTGCACTGGAGGATAGGAGTAAAACAACTTTCGCTACCGAATGGGGCTGTTTTCAGTATACGGTGATGCCCTTTAGACTAAAGAACATGTTAGCGATATTCTCGCATGTTGTGGTAGCTTCATTCAAGGAATTTATACATAATTTCTTTGATGGTTGGACTGTATTTGGGCTAGTTAAGAAACATACCACAAGATTACGATTAATGCTGGATACTTGCCGATGACACCAAATTGCGCTAAATAAAAAAAAGTGTACTTTCCTCGTCCCCTTCAGGAACTTGCTCGGCCATGTGGTTTACAAGAAAGGCCTAATGGTAGACCCAGCAAAGATTGTTTTCATACTCAATCTACAAGCGCCGTGAAGTGTCAAACAGCTACGCGCCATGTTGGGACACATTGGTTACTATCGAAAGTTCATCAAGAGCTACGTGTAGATCACGACATTGATGGAACAGTTGTTGAAAAAGAACACTACTTATTGCTAGAATGAGGAATGTAACAAAAGTCTGGAAACTCTAAAGGAAAATATGGCCTCAGCCCCCATTTTGATTTTTCCAAAATGGGACATCGAATTTCATGTGCATGTTGATGCATCATGTATTGCATTGGGCATGGTACTCACACAGGAAGGAGCAGAAGGAATTGATCACCCAATTGCATTCACAAGTCAACGATTGTCCAAAGTTGAGAAGAACTACTCCACTACTGGGCGTGAGGGATTGGCAATGGTATACGCACTCTAGAAATACTGCCACTATCTACTCAAAGGACACTTTCAGATGTATACTAATCACTCTATGCTAAAATACATAGTGAATAAGCCTGTGTTGGGGGGGCGCATTTGTAGGTGGCTGCTATTATTTCAAGAATATGATTTCAAAGTCATCATAAAGCTGGGGCGTCTAAATGCAGGACCAAATCACCTATCCTGAATTGAGAATGGTGAAGAACCTACAAACCTAGAGGAGGGACTACCTAATGCATAGCTCTATGTAGTGTGTGTCGTGGATGGCCACTTTGAGGATATAATCAACTTCTTAACCACAGGAACCGCATCACAGGGGTATTCAGTTCAGCAGAAGAAAGAATTGGTGATACATGCAACATACTTTACTATTATTGTAGGGCACCTCTAGAAAATGGGCAATGATGAAATACTACGCAGATATGTACCGGAATTTGAGCGAGGACAGATCCTTGCCGAAGCACATGGGTGTTATAGACATATTTGGGCACATCAACCGCAAAATTATATGTCAATAAACTAGGGATCATCAACCCCTAAAAGAGTTGTTTCATACCCTAAAATATCTTAGTCATCTGATTACATCATTCCCCAAAAGTTCCACCTAAGAAACCATCCAGAAATTGCATAAATTGAACCATACTGACTGCTCCACTGCCAAAGTGTGATGCATACTAACTGCTCCACTGCCAAAGTGTGATGCATACTAACTGCTCCACTGCCAAAGTGTGATGCATACTGTTTAGGCCTTCTATAGGGTTCGATGAGTGAGGATGGACAAACATGTGGGATAGTTTGCTAAGTGGATGCTCATAGAATCTTCTAGAAACTTCCCCTCTGCCACTTTCCTCTCTGAATTCACCCAAGGATGAGTAAGGGATCTAAACTTTAGTTATCTCTTCTCTTGTGGAACAAAATGTAATAATTGGAATGACACTAATCAAACCCTAGAGATGACTCACACCCTTGCACACATCTAGAAATGGATCCCTCATCAAAGAGATCCATAGGCTGGAATGTTGTGAATTGCAAGTAAGTGCTGATAGTTTGTAATTAAGGAAAGAGCATTGTATTGTTGGTGTGATCTTGCTATTTCATGAGGTGAAGAGGGATTGAAGCTGGGAGGATGATGCTAGATTAGACAACTGGGTTGTAATTCTCCCTTCTATTAATAAAGTTCTTCAAGTTTTCTTCCATATGATTGTGCAATTTTGAATGTTATCATTTGTGAATGCTATCATTTGTTCATTATATATCTGATTCTGTAATGTTATGTTGTAATAGATCACAATACTTTGACTGTTCTCTGTTGCTGTACTTGTGCAGGTACTCTCCAAGCATGTTAAGTACGGGGAGGAGTTACGGGGTCTGTCAAGGGGGAGAAAGATCAAGCAAGGGATTAAGTGAAAGTTCTAGGTTGGTTCCATTATCTTTCTCTTATCTATTACACATAGAGGAAATTGTTGAATTGTTTTAAACTGTTGTTTCTAGGGTAGCTGCCAAACCTAGAGGGCTAGTCGTTTGACAAGACACTAGTTTTCCTAGAAACAATGGGGGGGTTGCAGGAGCACATTATGTAGGACGCGGCACAACACACAAGATTCTTCATGCATGACTATGGTGGGAAACTCTACATCAAGACTCAAAAGCATACTGTCCGGCCTGTGACTTATGTCAACAGATGGGGAAACCATCATGGAGGGATGAGATGCTGCTCAAACCATAGATGATGCTGCAACCGTTCGATAAATTAAAAATCGATTTTGTGGGGCCTATCACACCTCCAGGAAGGATGGGGGCACGTTATATCATCATCGCGACAGAGTACTTGACCCAATGGACAGAAGCACAACCAGTTAAAGACTGCACAGCCACTACAGCTATGAAATTTTTGTTTGAGAATGTGTTAACATGGTTTGGATGTCCAAAAATTCTAATGAGCGACCGCAGAATTCACTCCCTGAATGAGACTATCAGTGCACTCACTGAGGAGTTCCAGATATATCATCAACAAAGCGCACCATACCATACGCAGGCAAACGGGACCATTGAAGCTTTCAACAAAATCTTGGAGACTGCGTTGACAAAGGTATGTAATGCGTAGCAGAATGATTGAGATTTTCACATACCTGCTATGCTATGGACATATCGAACAACATGCAAGAAGTTGACGGGCCAGACACCTTTTCGGTTAGTCTATGGAAAGGAATTCGTCATGCTAATGGAATAAATTGTACCCAGTTTGCGAATAGCAGCGATGATAGGCATGGCAGACTGTGCAGCTTTGGAAGATAGGATCACACAACTGGAAGAACTTGAGGAGGAACAGTTTCTAGCTGGATTCCATCAATAAGTATAGAAGCAATGGGAAAAATATTGGCATGATCGCCAGATCAAGATGTGCACGTTCAAAGAAAATGATCTAGTATTACTCTACAATAGCAAGTTCAAGAAATTCCCTAGAAAACTCCAAATGCATTGGTTGGGACCCTATGTAGTCCAAGAAGTCACAGATGGGGGCACGGTCCAGCTTGCCAAGCTGAATGGAGAACCTTTCCCAGGCAGAGTAAATGGCAATCACCTAAATCTCTACACAGGTGGGCCGACTACATGACTAACCGACCGAAGGACAGTCTCACCACTCTAGGCAGTTGAAAGAGAGTGCAGTATGTTAAAGCAGTTTGTGGAGAAGCTGCGCGACAATCAGGGGGTGCATAGAATTGGTATGTCACCAGGGTTGCAGTTGTGTAGAAGGGGTTACGTTGCTGCATGGACAAGCAAAAAGGTGACCGTTACTGACACTATTCATGACAAGATGTCTGAGTTATGGAAAAAGGGAGCGGGTGGCGGGCAATTAAGAGATGCGGGATGAGCCAGATCTGGAACAATCTGCCACAGGCTTAATGTTATGGCACTAGAAAAGGAGGGAAACGATGAATTTGAATTTTGAAATGCTTATAAATCACAGGGGGGAATTTGCTGAATGATCTGTGATTTTGAGGAAAGTAAGTTATTGTGCCTTCCTGCCGATATGGAACTGTTCATTATTTACACATAAGGAGTCAGTCCAAGGGTGGTGATATCGCCACTGGAGATGCAGGACTTTCTGGATAGTATGGTGTCGATTGTCGTGGGCACTGTGCAGAGTTCAGCACCAACAGTAGGGGATGTGTTGGAAATTCTTAGACATGAAGTAGAACTGGTCCAGATGCCACTGCTTAACTCATGGACTGGTCGACGAACCATAAAAGATAAGGGAAAGACTATGCACCTTGAAGATTGCGATCTCGTGGATAGCAACAATTGTCTTGCAAAATTGCAACACAAGCTGCAACAGATAGTGCATATAGGAGAGTAGAAATTGGAAACTTGTTGCATTGGCATGAAATATTTTCATACAAGGCACCCTAGCTTGAGCTAAAATACTATGAGGGTGTTCCCTGTGTTAACCGAGTAAAACTGAATGAGCATCATTGGTTGCGTGAATTAGTGGAGGCAATGGAGTAGGAGCTAGAAGAAGAGTTACAGGAGACAAAGAGGGAGCAACAGAATGAAGTGCATCACTCATAGGGATGGTGGACTGCAAAGCCTAGGCAACATGTATCGCCACACCGACAAGTGACTTGAGATGAGTCACGATGATTGTGTTGGGGGCCTGTTGGGTAGCGGAGGCCCCACATAATGGTTTTGGGGCTTAAAGCCTAGAAGTTAGGGTAATAATATTGTAAATCTTTGAAACGTGTGGAACGCGAAACGTAATAGGCTGAGTCAAGGGGTTATCCACCCAAAAATAATATAGAATAATAAGAAGTAAGTTGGTCTGCCCATGGTTCGCAGACCATGGGAATGTATGAATAGAGCAAGGCTCTAAGGGTAGAAGGCAGTTGTCTTGGACTAGATCTGAGGTGTTATGGGTTGGTGAAAGTAATTGGTGTTTTGCGTCTGTAAGTTCAAGTCAAGGGTATTAATGGGTAGATAGAGGCTCTGCAGTTGTGTGTGCAGAGGCTTGATATAGTCTGCAGCTATGTACATGGACCCCTGGAGCTATGTGTGTAGGGAAGAAAGAAGATTGTACTGAAATGAAGATATCAATAAAGATAAGCTGTTTATGAAATATCACAGATCTATTTTGGTTCATGCCTCTATTCTATTAGTTTCTTATATGAGTTTATGTCTTTAAAATAATTATGATTGCACGCATTGGGTTTTATTGTTAAATGTTTTCTTAAGAACTGTAATAAGAATATTAGATCTGTAACAATCTCATTAATAAGAAAGTGCACCTATGCGTATCTACGCAAAAGTTCGACAGCATTACAGAGTGGTGGGAGGTTGCAGAACGGTTTGCGACCCCTCCAAACCACATCAAGACATCCCAAGGGTGCGGAACCCTGGTTCCAGCACCCTCCCCTACTACCTCGGGTGAGACCTCAGTCCGTGCTCTGTGGACTATTACCGAAAGGGTTGGTAACTGCAGGATTTGTTTGGCTAATAACTCTTCCGAACTTGGGTCAGGGCCCAATAAGCCAACACTCAACAAGTGAAAGTAGAATGTAAACATCTAGGTGGATAGGTATAGGCAATCGCGATTCTAAAGTGGAAATGGGAGGTCATTTCCATGGAATTCATTACAGTTTTGTCAAAGATAGTGAAGAAGAATGATTCCATCACGATCATTGTGGATAGGTTAACAAAGGTTTCACACTTCATTCCAGTTAGGTCTACATTTTCAGCTAGCAATGTAGCACAAACATTAATCAGAGATGTGGTTATATTGCGTGGTGTTCCAAAGAAGATTGTGTTTGATAGGGATGTGAAGTTCACTTCCAAGTTTTGGAAGGAGTTATTTTCAGGTTTGGCGTAGAGTTGGCCTTCAGCATAGCTTATCATCTATAGACATATGGACAGACAAAGAGCATCAATAGGATATTGGAGGACATGTTGAAAATGTATGTGATGCATTAGTAGTGGAAGTTGGAAGAGTACCTTCCACTACTTGAGTGCACATACAACAATGATTATCAAGATTCATTGAGCATAAGTCCTTTTGAGGCATTGTATGGGAGAAGTTGTAACACTCCCATCAGTTGGAGTGATCCAGTTAATAAGGTGTTCATTGGACTAGATATGTTGGTAGACATGGAACAAGAAATGCAGGTAATCGAGAAGAATCTAAAGGTAGCACAAGATAGGAAAAAGAGTTATGCATATAGGAACATGTTGTTCAAGGAGTTCTAGGTTAGGGAATAGGTGTACTTGCGCATCAAAAAGAAGAAGAGCTCCTTGTTGATTGAATCTTGTGCCAAGATGGTACCAAAATTTTGTGGACCCTTCAAGGTTATTGAGAGGATTCGGCTAATAGACTATCAACTTGCACTGCCTCCGATAGTGAAAGACCATGAGGTTTTCCATGTATCATTGCTTAAGAAGTATGTTAAGGATATTGATCATGCAATTCACTGGTATGTATCGTAGGTGGAACCAGATGGAGAATTACAACTGGAGCCTCGGTGTATATTGCAGAAAAAGGTGCTCATGCTTTGGAACAGAGCAATCAAGCACGTTAAGATGCAATGGAAGCACTTTGGGCCCGATGAAGCTACATGGGAGATGGTGGATTAGATTCACGCTATGTATCCTTGTTTTCTAGTTGAGGCAAAGCAGCTTCGATATCGTTGTTTGGTAAATGCTTTTTAGTGGTTTGATATGTGTTTTAGGGTGGTTTGGTATATTATTTATGGTGGTTGATATATGCTTTATGATGGCTTGGTATATGTTATATGATGTTTTGATATATGCTTAGATATGGCGTTTATGTATGTTTTGATATATTCTTTGGTATATGATTTGCTATTTGTTCTGGTATATATTTATGGTAATGTTGCTATATGTACACATGTATATTGATGTAAATACCACCTTGAGCTATCTTATAAAGTTCCATTATGTGGTATGGGTGTTATGTCATTATGATTATGTTTTCATGTTACTATGTTATCATCTGGTTATGTTATCATGATGTTATGATGTCATGTGGGTTGGTAATCAGCAAGATGATCATTGTAAATATCGTAATGAGCCATGTTATAAAGATCCACTGTGTGGTACATTATCATGTTATCATAATGTTTTGTTTTGAGCTGATCATTCATTGTAAATGCTACATCAAGTTGTGTTATAAAGCTCCATGAGAAGTATATCTTATTTCCACAGGTTGTTGAGTTATATGTGTGATTGAACAATGAGGATGTTGTCCCCCAAGGGAAAGGTTCTGTAACACTACTGGTGAAAATGTCATGTAATAAAGGTTAAAAAAACAATAGCCATGGGGGGTGTTAATTTGGTTTTTTATGTCTAATAAAATTGGCAAAGGCAATGGCTAAGGCTTTGGAAAGGAAAAATTGAATTTTGGCACAATTATTTATGAAAATAATGGAAACTAGGAGAAAAGGGAGGTGAAAGGTCATAAGTTGCACATTAGGAGGAAAATGAAGTAAAATAATGGAAAATGAAGAAAATAGAGACCTCATTCATAAAAAGGCTTCTGAGGATTAGTTGGTAACCTTTTGTCAGTTCAGTTTTGGAACTCTCTCATTATTCTCTCTCTCTCTCATACTCTTAGAGACTTAGAGTTTTATTGGAGCACTCTTAGAGGGTGTTGAATACTAGGATTTTTGAAGCATGAAGGAAAAGTAAGAGCAGGAAAGTGCAAGAAGGCATTAGGATCAATATCTACATCAAAGTTTCTTGTAGGTATTGAGTTGCATGTATGTTTCCTTCACTAGTTTTGGCATGCATGGCATAGGCATGTCGGTTTTGGTCGTAATCTATCATTGACATGGAGGATGGTTGGGATTGAGAGTGGATTTCCTAGCCTTTCCATTTCTTGGATAACCATGGTGATTGTGGGTTTATTTTCATGGTTTTGTTTTTGGTTGGTTCTCATGTTTCCTTAGCTTGGGTTGAGTTACTAGTTGTTGGCTTGTATGGGCCTGACCCAGGTGTTAGTGTCAGTCTTTGCAGCCTTCCACCAGTAATCAAACATGCTCTTACAAAGTGGTCTTAGGATTTCAAAGTCAAATTTTCTCATTTTAGTGAGTCTTCAAGTAAAATTTGGTCACTAGGTATTAGGTCTACGATTGTTTTCACTCCTTCCTAAGTTTTCCAAGTATTGGTCCATGTCACCGTTCAGCTAAGTGTACCATCATTCAAAGAGGTGTCATCATTATTTCATGTTCCAATGGGTCATTTTACACCTTGTTGGTGCTTCAGTTGTGCTTAGGTAAGGCTCATTTCCCTCTCTTAGTGTTTTGAAGGTAATTTTTCTTGGATGGTCAAATCAACAAAAAAAACTTATATCATGATGCTCATACACCTTCCCCTATCCTTAATATACCTTCTTAAACACTTCCCATCACTGATATCCCTCAAACTCATCATTTTCCCACAAACCCTAGCCTATTGCTACAATTTGACACTTTTCTAGGTTAGGTCTGCGTTTTTCCCTTTTGGACCCCTTCCACTCACTCAATCGTTGAAATTCTACTTTCCTCTACTTCCTAACATTCCTCCATACTTCCAAAAATTTTCTCAAGAATTTATAAGCCCCTCATCCCCTTCATTTCCCTTTATTTCTACAAATCCCCTGTTTCACACATCGGGATAGGTTTTATTCAAATGATATTTCTGAGCAAGAAAAAATGAATTTGACAAAAGTGAGAGAGGTTTTTGTCCAAACTAGACTGAATAAGAAAAAACTCCTTCAGTTTTTACATGGGCCTAATGGTTTGGGAGAAATGTCCAAACAATCATTTGCCACAGGAGAGTTGATGCACTTATGGAGTGAGCTTCTGAACATCAATCTTTCTCCTAACTGGAGTGTCCAAATGACTTTCTTGATGAGTCAAATGATAACTAGACATAGAGATATTTATAATGAGCTATCATGAGCTCAATTTGGAGTTGTGGAAGACCTCCAAAATTTGACTGAAACAACACTCTACATTTTGGCAGCCTCATTCTTCACATTCTGACCAGTCTTGGGAGATTGAGCTTTTGACAGGGCAAATGAGCATCAAGTTGAAAAATTCAAGATGTTCTGGAAAGTAGACTTGACAAGATTTCCAAAGAACTATCCCATGCCCAATTTGGACATTGGGAAGGTAGTCAAAAGTGGGCTTGAAGTGGCATTAAGCATTCAGGAAGTGGTGCTGCGCGTTCAGGAGGCGGCGCTGCATGTTCAGGAGGTGGTGCTGCGCGTCTGTGCCTTGGCATTGCACATTGAGCAGAAAGGGCAGAAAGGCCTCAAAACTTCAAAAAAATTCAAAATTTCCCTCTCTTCCCTTCATACAAATGAGTTTTCCTCCCATACTAAATTGTTGGTTTGCATTTCAAACTTTTAAACATCATTCCCCATGGCAAGTGTGAAACCCTAAATTTCTCCCTTGGTTATGCCTAAAACCCTAAACCCCAATTATTCCTTATATCACATATCACTACAACTCTAAACTCTTTCCTTATCCCTATATCCCTTTATCCCTTTATTCCTCTTCCCGAACAACAACATCTCAAACAAACTAAGCCCTCCCTCTCATTTTTATGACTCCTACTCCCTCATTCATTTTCCAGCCCATAAGTTCATCTCCCATCCCCTCACTCCTAAAACACTTTCACTAATTCCCTTCATACAACCTTAAGCCTTGCAAATATGGACTGTGAGAACTGAGACTATGAGGAGGATGAAAACACAGGCAGTGACAGTTCGACAGATAGACCTTGGCATTAGAGAAAACCACAAAAGGGAGGAAGAATTATTAGAGAAGAACCATCAAACCTCAAAGAATTGCAGGCCTCTCAGTTGGTTGTCACTTGTTTCATAAATCTTAGCTGCTATGAGTTTTGAGAGCAGGTAGAGAGAGTTCAACACCACCCTGAGCTCACCAGACTTTTTGTAGCTCATCTTCAGGACAAGGTGACTCTTTCTGGGGTGACATTCACAGTCTTACCCTCCATCATTGCAGATGCAACCAGGATTCCGAATATAGGGGAGAAGTGGTACAAGGCACAGGACATGGATGAACATTATTATGAGCCTTATATCAAACTCAGGTACATAAATGAGGCAAAAATGCTTTTTCCTTTCAAATTCCTTGAAGACAAGTATTCTCCCATGGTGAAAATCATCATGAAATATTTCACTTGCGAGCGTAGATTTTCCAGGATGTACAAATATCACATCAGGCTTCTCATGCATTTTACTAGGGTGAAGATGTGAAACCTCCCTTATTTCTTATTTAGGAATATTGAGAAGATGGCCCATTTTGTGCAGAAGAAGCCATGCCCTCAGCAAATGAGAAGTCTCTATCATTATTACCTAATCAAGATGATTGTGCTTCATCATCTCAACCTCCTCAACATCTCTTGGTCGACATTTATTGCTCATGACATCTTCAGGGGTCCTCAAATTCCTCCACCAGTGTCGCAAGAAGTAGGGAGACCTTCTAGCAATGCTCAGGTGAAAACAGATGAGGAGGCTAAAGAGACTAGAACTAATGAGGTGCCCGGGACTTACATGACATATCAGAGGGGCACAAGGAAATTGTTTGCAGCTGATAGGAAAGTGTTTGCTCCACAGGATGTGGAAGGGACCTTGCCTTCTTCATCAACCCATAGGCAAATTCTAGCACCACAGGATGTGGAAGGGGCTTTGCCTTCTTCGTCAACACAGTAGGTATAGGTGCAGCAACTACACAAAGGGAAGGAAAAAATGTTGGAGGAAAGTTTTGATGATGAGGAGAAATAAAGAGACTTTGATTTGACAGAGCATGATGAGTCGAAACATTGTTATACTCATCATGGTGTGGAAATAACAATGTAAACTTTGAAATGGGAAATGATATTGTTACCCGTTTCATAGAGATAGCAAAAAAGTGACCTGATTTTGAAAAGGGGTGATGCAGTACACACATGTTTTTTTTAGAGCATAGTTTTTCGAGCTTTAATTTTTTTTATGTACATTACGTTTTAGAATGGTAGTGATTTTCATGCTAATTTTAAAAAGTGGTAATTCTGCTTCAGACCCATTTTTTAAAAGACCTATTTTTTGACTTTAAATTTTCTAATGTATGAAATGTAAATAATTATTTTGTAACTAAAATATTTTGAAGTGGTCATTTTCTTCATATTTTCTTGTTTTTATTTTAATTTTAATTTTTTTGTAGTGAGGTTTTTATTGTTTTGCATTTTTAAATTAGAATGTCGATATTTTGAATTTTTGATATTCTACATATTTATACATCCTTAATTAATTTTTCAATCCACATGAAATAACTATTTCTGAAAAACAATATTTTTTAACAATGGACATAAAAATAACCATTTTTAACATAAATATAACTAAAAAACTACACATTTTGATAATTTTTTTCTAGAATTGATATGTCAAAATCACAATTTTTATATAAAAATTTTAACTAAAAATGGTTAAATAATAGTTTTTTTTTTAATGAATTTTATGTCAAAAAAATAATAATAATCATTTTTTTTCAAAAAATAATGATTATCTTAAAAATTAATGCGAAAATCACATATTACAAATATTGAATGCATAACAGTATCAGTTCCCGTAATCATAATCGAATAACCACCGCCCGACTGCCCATTGGGGTGGCTATCTGATTCTCAAAATCGGATAGCCACTGCCCGACCACCCCCATGGGAAGCCGAGCGGTGGCCATTTGATTCTGAGAATTAGATAGCCACTGCCCGGCCACCCACACGGGTGGCTAGGCGGTGGCTATCCGATTCCGAGAATCGGATAGCCACCCCCATGGGCAACTGGGCGATGGCTATTTAATTCTGAGAATTGGATAGCCACTGCCACAGGCAAACGAGTGATGGCTATTCGATTCTGAGAATCGGATAGCCACCCCCACGGGTGGTCGGGCAATGGCTATTCGATTCCAAGAATCAGATAACCACCCCCACTGATGGTTAGGCAATGACTATCTGATTCTCGGAATCGGATAACCACCCCATGACCGCCCATGGGGGTGGCCAGGAAGTGGCTATTCGATTCTTGGAATCGAATAGCCACCGCTCGGCTGCTCGTGGGGGCAGTGGTCGATAAAATTGTTTTTTTTTAAATAAAAAATAAATTTTGTTAAATATGTTTATTATATATATATATATATATATATATATATATATATATATATATATATAAATGTTATTTTAAAAAATATCAAAAATATATTTAGTTTTTTTTAATTTTAATGTTTTATTGTTTTTTTTTTTTTTTAAATCCAAATTTTAAATCATTGTAAAATCCAAATTTTAAATTTTTTAATATAAAATTTGAAATGTTTCTTTTTTTTTCACCAAAAATATATTGTTTTTTTTTTTTTTTAATTTGAAAATATGTATTTTTTTTAAATTTTAATTGTTTTTCAGGTTTTTATTTTATTTTTAATTTTAGCATATTTTTGTTTTTTAGGGCTTTTTGAAAATGTTTTTAATCTTAATTTTTGTAGTTTTTTATTTTTTTTTCTTTTTTTTTTTTGTTATTTTTCTATTTTTAATCTAGTTTGTTTTTAATTTAATTTAATTTTTTTAGTTTTTCTTAATGTTTTTTTTAAATTTCCTATTTTTACTTAATTTTATAGTTTATTTTATTTTTTTATTTTTTTTCCAAATTTTTTTATGGTTTACCACATTAAAAAAAAATGTTATTTTTTTGAAAATATGTTTTTCTTATTATTTATTTCTTTAAATTTTTTTAATTTTTTAATTCTTATATTTTATAGGTTAATTTTGTTTTTTTGTTTTTTTTTTGTTTTTTGTTTACATTTTTATGATTGATTTTTTTTTTTTTTTAATTTCATGTTTTGTTTTTAATATATATTTTTATTTATGTTTTGGTATTTTTTTTTTAACTTTTTTTTTTTGTGTTTTTCTCATTGTTTTTATTTTTGCTTTTAATTTTTTTTTTTATGTTTTCATTATTTTTTTGAAATTTTAATGTTTTTCAGAGTCATAAAAAAATCTTTTACACCATTATTTCAAAATGTTGGAAATTTACCCCCAAAAAAAAGAAGTGTTATTCGAGCATCAACACTTTTCATTTTGCGGATGTTTTTTGCACAATTTTTGCACATAAAAATTATGTTTTACTAGCATTTTTTTAAAATGTTGAAAATTAACCCTAAAAAAAAAAAAATTATTCGTTCCATTATTAGCATTTTTCATTTTCAGGTTGTCTTTTGCACAATTTTTGCACAAAAAATTCATTCTCACTGCCATTTTTAAAACATGTTCAAAATTGACCCTAAAAAAAAAACCATCTTTTTAGTATACACACTTTTCATTTTTAGCACTGTTTTTAATGTTTTTTTGGGTTTTTTGGGCAGAGTTCTCATTTTGAGTTTATAGTTCCCGTTTCAAAGTTTACATTTTTAAACGATAAAGGTCATCGTCATACACGAAAAGGAGGCTCAAGTCCAAGCTTTGATGGACAATTTGGAGTGGGCCAAGTATGTCATCACATATTTGGAACAAAAGAACAAGAAGTTGAGTGACAAGCAAGTCCTCATGGAGCTGGAACTTCTCAAGGTAAAACAACAAGGTGACAAGGACGCATAGGTCACTTTGACTCCAATTGAGAAGGAGATTGAAGATGATAGAGAGACTTGGCTTGAGAAAGTCAATTTTCACCTAGAGAAGTTGTTACAGAAGGCCAATAGGGACAACCAAACGATCAGACACATGGCCTACCATTACGAGACCCAAAATAAAATTTGCAACATAAGAGTCAAAAAGATGAAAGCTAAGCTAAGGCGGGCTCTAAAAGGCAAAAAGGAGGATGATAGGCTTAGGTTGCTTGCTAAAGCTTCCCTGGCTCATCAAGATACTTGATGATGGTGCTTCTCACCAATTTTGGTCAAGTTTGGAAGAGTTTTTGTTATTTTAAAATTTTAAAATTTTACATAGAAAATCAGGCTCAGCGCGCATCGCCACTAGCATTGCGCTTTTCCTAGGGGAACCCAATGCACAAATGGTTTTCATTTTGGGATTTAGAGCAATGATTACATGCACCCTATGGATTTGCTATGTTTTGGGGCAGAACTGGTGCACCTAAAGGTCAAAAAAATCCTAAAAATGACCTTTCTGCCACTTTTTGGACACGCAGAAGAAGTCTTGGGAGAATCAACTTTTGATGGATCAAATGAGATTTAAATGAATAAGTTCTAGGATTTTTGGAAGGTAGACTTGAATACCTTTCCAATGAGCTATCATGAACTCAATTTGGATGCAGGGAAGACCTCCAAAAGGGACCTAAAAGTGGCGATGCACGTAGGGCAAATTTTCACAGGATGGCTATTTTTCCATTTTTTGACTATGTTCATGGATTTTCTCGCATGGAGGATGTTTTACCATTGTAAATGATGACTTGGCATGTAAATATGATGGATAATTAGTAGTATATGGTAGATTCATTACATTAAAAGTCAATTTGAGCTCATAAGAATCAGTTTTTTCACTTTTAGAGGCAAGTTGTTAAGATGCCTATATTCCAGTTTCTTTTTCAGAGTTGGTTAGATTAGCTCCTCTTCTTAGGATTCGACCCTTGAGGATGGGAGGAGGTTGAAACAATGCATATATTTTCTTCTTCTTTCTCATTTTAAAGTGCTGGACTCTACTGGATGCTCATACCTTGATTGTACATCATTTTGTAGCAGTTTAGCAGGAGATTAATAAGAATTGCAGCTATTTTTCTGGGATCCATGTGGTATGGAGTTTTAGTACAGTTTCTTCTCTTGTGATCATATGTTAGTATGTTTTGTGTATTTCGTTAATCATTTCATTGCTTCTAAGTGAATGTTTTCAAGTTGATAGGCAGAATTCATTACATCACTGCTCTGCTTTGGGGAAATATTCACCATTATATGTTTTCTATGTTGGGTGTGGAGCTTGATTATCTTCTGTATTCAATGGTATTGCTGCATTAGACCCCAATTCCTAATGGAATGGCAATGCTACCCGTAAAATATTCGCTGTAGGGGGGAGCCCCCCCCCCCCCCCCCTGGTGGGGGGATTGGGAGCAGCACCCCTGAAGCTAAGAATAGATGTAAAATTGCATTGTAAAATGTTTTAATTTCGTAGTCAATCTGGGTCATTCATTAGGCGAAGATCTGACGGTAGAAGTTATGTTTAATTTAGAGTTTTTTTCCCTAGAAGGCAACCCCACGCTATATATGAGGGAATTGTATTGCGTCTATGTAGATCTATATTTTGAATGAGGAAGAGAGAGGAGATTGAGAGCGAAGGGGGAATTACAATGAATTTGTTGTAGGTTGTATCTCTTTAGTTTGTTGGATAATATAAAAAGAAGGACTAGCTATTTCTCTGTGGACATAGCCTAAATTGGCTGAACCACATATATCTGTGTCTCTCTTGTTTTATTCAATTTCTGTGTTTATATTTCTGCAATATTTTATGTGTTCCATTGCTCTGTAATATATAATTTTCTAACAACAGGTATCGGAGCTGAAGCTCTATTTGGCTGATAAACTCGCAAGAGAGAAGGGTTCCTGGTTCGAGTGGGAGTAATAGCGGAAGATGGTAGGTTTAGGGTCGAAAAATTTAATGGTGAAAACTACCAGCGGTGCAAGATGCAGATGGAAGATTATCTATATTAGAGAGATCTGTACCAACCATTGAGTGGAAAGACAAAGAAGGTGATGAGTATGACAGACACGCAATGGGATATTCTTGACAGAAAGGCACTTGGAACAATACGGCTATGCCTAACGGCATCGGTAGCGTTTAATATTTCAAAGGAAATGACAACAGAGAGTTTAATGTTGACATTGGCCAAACTATATGAAAAACCCTCGGCCTCATATAAGGTATTTCTTATGAAGCATTTATTTAATATGAAGATGTCAGAAGGTGGATATCTTGTTGATCATTTAAATGAGTTTAATACAGTTACCAGTCAGTTAAGTTCTGTAGGGGTAACTTTTGATGATGAAGTTAGGGATCTTTTATTTCTGTGCTCATTGCCAAAAAGTTGGAGTGGTTTAGTTATGGCCATTAGTAACTCTGTCTCTGAATCTAGTACTTTAAGGTTTGATGATGTTGTTGGTGCAATCCTTAGCAAGGAAATGCGACGGAAAAGCTCCAGTGAGATATCAGGTAATGCTTTGACTGCAGAGACTAGGGGAAGAAAAATGGAAAGAGGAAAGAGCCTTGGATATCACAGTAAGTCAAGAAAAGGTAGATCCAAGTCCAGATCGGGGATAGTGTGTTGGAAATGTGGGAAGAAAGGACACTTGAAGAAAGAATGAAAGTCTCGAAATGGAAAAGAAGGAGACGCGCAACAAGAAACCAATCATGAAGCGAAAGTAACAGGTGATGTGTTGCAAGATGCTTTAATTATTTCATTAAAAAATATTATTGATGCCTCGGTGGTAGATTCAAGGGCCTCATTCCATGCAACACCTGATAGGAAACATTTTTATGATTATGTTCAAGGAGATTTTGGACAGGTTTGATTGGGTGATGATAAACCCTGGAAAATCATTGGAATGGGTACAGTTTTCATAAAATAGCAAAATGGAAATCAGTGGCTATTGAAGGAGGTAAGGCATGTTCTAGATCTGAAGAAAAATCTGATTTCAACAGTGCAGTTGGGAGGTGAAGGATGCATAACTACTTTCACAGATAAGACCTGGAAAGTCACAAAAGGATCCCTAGTAATAGCGAAAGGAGGAAAGGTTGGTACATTGTATTTATGTAATGGTATTTCTAATTCTGTTAATGCTTTAACCTCTACAAGAGAAGATACAACATTGTGGCATCATAGGCTTGGGCACATGAGTGAGAAGGGTATGCAGATTCTTCACTCAATAAATTTGTTGCCAGGTTTGAAGCATGTTGATTTAAAATTATATGAGAATTGTGTTTATCCAAAATAGAAGAGAGTCGGATTCCTTAGAGTTGGGAAAGAAAAGAAGAGAGAAAAATAGAGTTTGTGCATATAGATGTATGGGGACCTACTCAGGTATCATCTCCTGGTGGCTCTCATTATTATGTTACTTTTATTGATGATGCAACCAGAAAAAAATGGATTTATTGTATTCGAAATAAATCTGATGTATTTGATAGTTTCAAGAAATGGAAATCTTTGGTTGAAAATGAGACAGGAAAAAGGTTGAAGTGTCTCAGATCAAACAATGGAGATGAATATTGCAGCAAAGAGTTTGATAGGTATTTTTTAGAGAATGGAATTCATAGAGAGAAGATAGTTCCAGGAACACCATAAGAAAATGGTGTGTCAGAAAGGATGAACAGTACAATCATGGACTGTGCAACGTGCATGAGATTGAATGTAGGATTACCTTTACAATTTTGGGCAGATGCTATAGATATTGTTGTTTATCTAATAAACAGAGGGCCTTCAAGTTCATTGGATGGTGGTATTCCAGAGGAGGCATGGACAGGTAAAAAGGTAAACTACTCCTTTTTAAATACTTTTGGTTGTGAAGCCTTTGTCCACATTAATAAATAAAATAGAACAAATCTTGAGGCAAAATCAAAGAAATGTACCTTTATTGGATATGATGTTAATGATTTTGGTTATTGATTTTATGATTATGAAAAACACAAAATCATTAGGAGCGGAGATGTCATATTCAATGAAAATTTTTTGTATAAGGATCAGCTGCAGGAAAATAAACAAGAAAAAAAAAACAGAGAATACACAGTGCTTGATGAGATTACAGGAAAAGTGATGGTCCTGAAAATCATAATGATCAATAGCTAGAACAACAACCACAACAACAACAAGCACCTCAAACACCTAAAAGTGGTGTTAGAAGATCTACCAGGATAAGTAGACCCCCTGAACGATACTCTCCTTCATTATATTATGTATTGTTGACCAATTCTAGTGAACCAGAATGTTATGAAGAAGTAGTGCAGGTAGAAACCAGGAAGAAGTGGTAGCAAGCCATGAAAGAAGAGATGGAATCCTTAGCACATAACCAGACTTGGGACTTAGTCAGGTTGCCTGTAGGTAAAACAACATTCATAATAAATGGGTTTACAAGTTGAAGGAAGAAGATGGATGTAGAAAACGGTATAAAGGTAGGCTTGTGCTGAAAGTGTTTTCACAAAAAAAGGGTATCGACTATGATGAGATATTTTCTCCTATTGTTAAAATGACTTCAATCAGAACTATTTTAAGTCTAGTAGTAGCTGAAGATTTTCATCTTGAGTAATTAGATGTAAAGACAGCCTTTCTCCATGGGGATTTGGAGGAAGAGATAGATATGCAGCAGCCACAAGGATATGAGGTAAAAGGGAAGGAGAAACTAGTGTGCAGGTTGAAGAAGAGCTTGTATGGCTTAAAACAAGCTCCAAGGCAATGGTATCTAAAATTTGATAGGTTAATGTCTGAACAAGGTTATACTAGATGTCACTCTAATCATTGTGCTTATCTCAAAAGGAAAAATGATGGCAGCTATATTATATTGTTATTGTATGTAGCTGACATGCTTGTTGTAGGTTCTAACATGCAGAAAATAAATGTGCTCAAAAGAAAATTGGCAAACTCATTTGAAATGAAGGATTTGGGTGCTGCAAAACAAATCTTTGGTATGAGAATAAGTAGAGATAGGAAGAATCGCAAATTAACATTGTCTCAAAGTGAGTACATAGAGAAGGTTTTGAAAAGGTTTAATATGCAAAATGCAAAACCAGTTAATATACCTTTGGCTAGCCATTTCAAATTAAGTAAGGAGGAGTGTCCCAAGACTGAGGAAGAGATGGCTCATGTGTCTAAAGTTCCATATGCATCAGCAGTTGGAAGCTTAATTTATTGAATGGTCTGCACAAGTCCTGATATTGCACATGCAGTGGGAGTTGTAAGCAAGTACATGAACAATCCAGGAAAAGAACATTGGATGGTGGTGAAGTAGATTCTCAAGTATTTGAGAGGTACCACAAATCAAGCATTATGCTTTGATGGTTCAAACATTTCTCTACAGGGATATGTTGATGCAGATATGGAGAGTGACAGAGATAACTGGAGGAGCACAATAGTGTATGTGTTTACTATAGGTGGAACAGCTGTCAGTTGGGTCTCAAAACTGTAAAGTGTTGTTGCACTCTCAACAACAGAAGCAGAGTATGTTGCTACTACAAAGGCTAGTAAAGAAATGATTTGGTTACAAGGGTTTTTGGATGAATTGGGTAAGAAGTAGGAGTTGGGCAAGTTATACAGTGACAACTAGAGTCTCATACATCTTGCAAAGAACTCTGCATTTCATTCCAAGACTAAACATATACAGCTCAAGTACCATTTCATACGGTCAGCGTTGGAAGATGGAAAGTTGAAGCTGGAAAAGATACACACTAGCCAAAATCCTATAGATATGTTAACAAAAGTTGTAACTAGGGAGAAACTGAGAATTTTGTTCAGTTTCAATTGGTCTTCAAGTATGATGAAGAAGATGAGAAACAACCGGGTCCAAAGTGGAGTCATTTTCAATCAAATGAAGCAATGGTGGAGTTGCTATAATTAGTCTCCAAGTGGGAGATTGTTGGGTGTGGAGCCTGATTATCTTTTGTATTCAAAGGTATTGCTACATTGGACCCGAGTTCGTAATGGGGTGGGAACGATGCCCGTAAAATATTCGCTACAGGGGGGGTCCAACAGGGGCGGTTGCCACCTTTGGGAGCGACAGTAACCCCGAAGCTAAGAATAGATGTAAAATTTCCTTGTAAAATGTTTTAATTTTGTAGTCAACCTGGGCCGTTCATTAGGTGGATATCTGATGGTAGAAGTTATGTTTAATTTAGGGTTTTTTTCCATAGATTATATTTCTGCAATATTTTATGTGTTCCATTGCTCTATAATATATAATTTTCTAACATTCTATAGTTTGGGAAGGATCCATGGTAATGACATGCTCTTCCTAGCCTTTCAATAGTCTTAAAACACCTCACCCATCAAGCCCTAGAGTGCTAAAACTTATGCCTACCTTGCCCCATTGAACACCATGCAATTTTGACCTAATTCCCTAGCCCTAAACTGTCCAGCTCGTCCCGATCTAGCAAAACCCTTCAAAAATCCAATCAAAACTTCGTGCTACTATACCTAGCCTAAAATCCTTTTCCTGATACAGTGATCTTAACTGAGATCCTTATGGAGAGAGCCCTCTCCTAGCCTAGTAGGGCTAGCTACTTGGCTAAGCATGTTTTTTGGTTACCCTGTCATTTCCTTCCTTCAGCTTGAGGTTCAATCTAGGTGATAACACCAGGTTTAGAGATGATTTAGCCAAGCAAATCATGGTACTACCGACCCTTTCGGCAAGAGTCCGTGGAGCGCAGACTGAGGTCTCACCCGAAGTAGTATGGGAGGGTGCTATAAGTAGGTTTCCTCACCTTGGGGATGTCTGGTGAGCTTCTGGCGGTCCGCAGTTTGACCTTGTATGCACGTCCTACACGCACCTATTATTCCCTCACAACCGGTGATGCTGTGTTCGCACAACCCTACTCAGGTTGTGATCCGTATTATACCTAAATCCCTTGCTATTTAATCTGTTATTACCCAATTACTTAACTTATCTGTGTAATACTAGTGATAATTAATAGTATATCCAACAATCATATAAGTGCGCATGATAAACAAAATAGTATAAATGTAAAGAAGGCAATACACAAGTAGATGCACAGAAATTGGAATCAAATTCTCTTTATTATTCTTCGCTCAAGGTTACAGACTTGACACTGCCCTACACACTCAGCTACAAGGGTCTGCACACTCAGCTACATACTCTACTAGGCCTTTGTCCACTCAGCTACAGAGCCTCTTCCTACTACTAGGACCCAATACACTTAGACTCTTCCTCTATGCTCTATCTTTGCTACTGAGCTTCTTCACTACTTTTATAACTTAGAGCCTCGCTCTACTTCTAAAATCCCATGGTCCTCGGACCATGGTTAGGCCGACATGATATTACATTACTTTACAATACATAGGGTGGACAACCCTATGACTCAACCTACACTTCACGCTCCACGTCCGAAATTTGCAGAGTCTTACAATAAATTTGACCAAAACTTGGGGTTTGAGGCCCGAAACGTGATGTGGGGGGATTCGATGCCCAACAAGCCCCTAACACAATCATCATGACTCATCCCCGAGTCACTCTGTTGGTGCGCCGATCTTGGCATGGAGTTCCTCCAAATAGTCCCGTACTGCTCGAAGGTCCACGACACACTATTCTGTGGTTTGCTGGACCTGTTGCATGCACTCTTCTGATGCTTCTTTGTGAGGATCAAATCCATGCCTTAGTTCATAGAGCCCCTGCATTTGTGTGAGTTTTCCCTTGATATCTACTGTAATGGTGAAGGCCTCATCAATCCATGGCTGGACCTACGCTTTGAGAAGTGCCTCTTTCTGTCTTGCTACATCCACCTGTGCTTTCAGTGCCCTTGCTTGTTGCATCTTTGCTAGCTGTTGAGTGAGGACGACTATCTGTGCAGTTCCCCTTACACTATTGTACTTCTCCTGAAGCTCGGGCGCCTCTGTTTCCAGGAGCTATATATTGGGGTCCTCCTGCAAGGATGTGAGGATGCCGAAGGCTTGGTCCAACATACTAGTACAGTCTTGCACTGCCCATCCAATTTCTTCCAATCCTATTTGAATAGCACTAACGTGCTACTCTTTAACTTCTAAAGGAGTGGAAGGCTACACCTTCAACCATATCTCGATAATTCAGAGATTCTGCTCCCGCTGCACTCGCGTTGTTTCCTTGCACGCATTTCGGAATCCAATTCCCAAATAGTGGATCCACATTTCTGTTGGTAGTTCTGTGGCGATGGAGAACTCTGGGACTTGCTGGCACGCTTCATCAACTATTTGCACTATCTGCTGGTTTTGTGACGCCAGTTTGTCATGCTGTAGGCTGAGTTGTTTGATGTTGATCTTTTGCTCACTCATCACTTGAATCACGCAACCCTCCCTGATGTGGAGCTTTGCCGTTATTCCATCCTGTAGTTGGCATAATGTGTCTCGCAGAAGAGTAGCCAAATTAAGGCCAAGTCCCTTGATCTTGCGAACCGCGGCTCTGTCAATTTCATTCTTTGCTGCTAACACCCCTTTCAATAGCACTATGGTGTTGGTCATCTTTGCGCATAACAGCTACTCCACTGCTGATGTGTCTGCTGCACTGTAGGTGGCTACAATTCCTTCCTATGGGGGCCGCACTTGTAGTTCCTGTAGCTACACCCTTAGGACCACCAACATAGTCTACTACTTCAACATGGCTTCTTGGAGTGCTTCCTTGGTGACCTCATGAACCATGTCCCTGATGTCGTAGAGGTCACCTTCTGTTAATGTGATTGGGTCGATGGCCAATTTGGAGGCCTTGACCTTTTTCCATGGACCCGATCTCTCTGTGATGCGCAACCTTTTGAGTTGGGTGGAAGTTATGCCCGGGTCCACACCTTCTTTTGCATGGTTTGTGTCCCCTTCCTCCTGTCCTATAGACAATTATTGGTGCTCCTCTTCTTGCATTGTTGTGGCCCCTATTATTTGCACTGTTGCTGCTACTTCAGTAGCCTTTGCCTGCTCTGTGGTTGCCTTTGTTGCCTTGCGAACTGCCCTTACCTCTACTATCACTTTTTCATTGTGCCTCTTCTCAAACAACTTCATGACATGCAACTTGGCCTTATCCTTTCTTTTCTATGCTGTTGTCTTATCCAGCTCCTCCAAGTCTGAGGTGCACCACTCAGGAGGCCATGATTCTAACATTGTAAAAATTGCATCATTGGTGGCGATGAAGGGGAGCTTGGTCCACTAATGCGTTGGATCCTTTCCCACCTTGATGTAAATATTGTGCATGTCTGCCTTGAAGTCTGCAAAGCTCCGCAGTCTGTTGTGCACTGTGGGGGACAAGCACGGCCAGCTATTAATCCACATCTAGAAGCTTGCCTCCATGAGCACCGAGAAGATCTTTGTCTCGTGAATCCACTTCACGTCCTTGGTAGCCCAGAGCGACACGTACTTTGCAGCCTCTGGTATGTCATGTTCAATGCTCGGGAACTGATTAGCTTCTGGTAGTTCTCTTGCTACCAGTCGAATGGATAAGAGCAACCATGCATAGTGGAAGGTCTCACCCTACTCCTGGGCTTCCTTGTAGTTGGTCAAGAATTCCTCATAGAGGAACTCAGCCCAGTTGAATTGGACCCCCTCTGCACATTGTTTGGCCAACACAACCACCAATGTCAGTAACTCATTGCCGCGGCATTTTCTCATTACCTTCCTGGCCAAGAGTTGGGTGGCTATGCACACCCCTTTATCTTTGATGCTGATGATTGCGTAACCCCTCCTTTTCTTCTCAAGCTTATTTTTTTTCTTCATGGCTTCCGCGAGAGCCAAATCTCCACTTTTTCCTACTATCTCTGTGGGGTCCTTTCCCTTACAGGGAAGCCGAGAAATTTTGTGGATGAGATTCATCGTGATGGGAATAGGCTCCTCCAGCCATAAGTACCCATCGTGCACCAGGAAAAGCAGTTGCCTGATGAAGAAAATAGTGATGGGTGTGTGGTGAAAGTGTGGAATCCATAGCAGATGAAGAAATCTAGCCTTCTCCACACCACACAACCATTCATGGCTCTAATGTTGTGATTGGCCCCTCCATGCTCTGCTTCATGAGGCTCTCTGTCTCTAAGTGTGGGAACTTCTCACTATCCACAAGGTCCCAATCTTCAAACTTCATTGTGGGCACATAGCCCAGGTGTGAGCCCTCAAACACAATTTCATCAAGGAGGAGCAGGGTCTGGAGTGCGCTCTTGGTGGCATCCAGATCCTTTGGTATCTTAGTTTTCCCTTTTCGCGAGGGACGTACTCGGGCAATTTCGTTGCAGAGCACACTAGCTGGATGTCCTCTTGCATGTCCTCTGCTTCCTCTACCTCAATGATGAGAGTCTACAAGTCCTCCTCCTCATCATCTGTCTCAATGGTGGCACCCTTACCCTTTTTTTCCATTGGGAGCTTATTGAACCGTAGATTCTACAGGGACATGCAGACTGGTCCCTCTACCTGCTTAACTTTTTTTGGCCTCAGCATCCGAGGTGATTTTGGGATTTCTGGCGTGACCCTAGTATCTTCGAGAACATCGTGTACCCTAGGGTTATGCATGGCCTCATCGGTGGTTCCTTCTACAAAGCCCAAACCTCTCCTAGTAGCCACCATGTTGTTTGAACTGTCTGTGGTCATTCATGAACTTTGGGGCTCGAATATCGCTTGACGCTTAACACTTTGTGCTCTAATCAACTACTCAAATCTCAAGTGAACAAGTGTTGTCTCGTGGCTAGCCCCTAGAGTTTTATAGTGCCTTTTGAATTCAAATTCAACCGTTCCCCCCAATTCTAGGCCATCAATGGTTTCTTGGCGGCATGTTGTCCCAAATATTTCCCTTAATTTGGATCTTAAATAGCCACTACCCGCTCTGTTTTTCCTTAAATCAGACATCCCCTCATGAACAGTGACACCAATGGTCACTTCCCAGCCTACCCACACAGCAGCGCAGTCCCCCATGCGCAAGCGTGAACTTTGTGACATGTTGATTCTGTGTGCATCTCCCTTATCGCATAGATCCCAAAAAAACTCTTTTATAGTGTTGCGCTCTCTTTCAACTCTCTGGAGTGCTAATACTGTGCTTCCTACAGCTAGTCAAGTGGTCACACCACTTGTGCAAGACTTCAACTCGCCTTCCAGTATAGTTCGCAGAAACTCCTCAATTTCCCTCGCAACAGTCAGCGCCGTGCGTTCTACCATATGTAGTGTGCTCCCCTAGTTACTGTGTTTAGTGAGGTGCATCATAGTTGTTGCAGTAGAGTCATAAATTCTCAGTGACAATCTTCTAATCCAGTGGTATGATCATCTACACCTTGTTTTTTCATCCTTGGTTTATTGATGAGACATGCTTGCTTGATCTCTTTTTCCAGCCTCTTAATCTCAGCATCAATCAAAATGCTTTTCTTCCTCAGTCATATCTATTCTTTTTCTAGTTTGTGAAGTCGAAGGTTCCCTCACCAAATGGCTTTTTGAATCTTTATGTGTTTGACCTCGCATAGCTGTGTGATTTCTTCATCCTGGTCTTCGCACAATGTCACAACTATGGGAGCTCTTACGGGTGGACTCCTCTTTGCATTCTCTTCAAAAATTATGGTCTCTACTCTATTCCGCACCTCTGGAATCATTTCCATGGTCAGGGTTTTTCACATGGTCCTATAGGCCCATCGAACCGCTAGTACGTGAAGGTCCCAATCAGTGCGTCTCACCTGGTGAACCCTGTTCAGTACTTTGCACACCCCATCGAATGCTTCTTTGTGGATAATTGGTAGCGCGCGTCACCTTTCCTACTACTCTGGTTTGTTCTGATTCTCTATTCTGGGAGTGGTGTGCACTTGTGCGGGCTATACAGCATATGTCCGTACCCATCGGGAAAGGTGGGCATGGAAGTTGTTCTGCCCCTGCTGACTGGCTCTCATTCTCAACTATGACTTTCCAAAGTGTAGGTGCATCATCGTTCTGCATCCACGCGAGTCCTCAAAACTTCCTTGATGCATGCCCCACCATTGTACGGGAGTTGCATGCAGTGCCCACTTCAGAGCATTGAATCGTTGTTGTTCTGGTACTGCACTTTCAAATTTGCTCAGGAATTCATCCACCACTGTCAACGCATCATATGTTGACAAATCCCTTGCCTCTGTTGTCACATAGCGTAGTGATCTATCCATCATGTTGCAATTAAGCGTTGTTACTTTGTGAAGTCGATTCTGCCATTGCTTTATCTCTTTGTCTGAATCCAAAGTGCAGGAGCTTTCATACTCCCATGAAATCATTCCATCTGTAGTCAAATTCACCCAATCCTCTTCTCGTGTAGTTATCTTGTAAATACAATCAAGATCATCATCACTATCATCGTCATGCACCGGTTTAGTGTACCGCGCTCCTTCAGTTGGATCTAGCAGTACTAATACGCGTAGTGACTTTTTCTCAAAGATCATTTTGCACTTCTTCAGATTTAGGACTCCATTAATATCAGCAGCCAAGTCTACTTCTAGTAGTGCGGGATAGGGATTATTGTCATCAACAATCTCTATCACTTCAAAATCTACCTGCGTGCTCACACCTTCAATATGTACTATTACCCCTTGCAATCTTCCCATGGGCAAGATCTTTTGTTGGTTCACCATTCATAACTGAATAGGAGACCAGTGTAGCGTGGGTCTGCCCATGCGTTCCCATGTTTGTTTTGGTAGTACATTCATGTCTGATCCCAGATCCAGGATTACCTGATCCATTTCATACTCGCTAATTTGCACAGTCAACCTCATTTCCCTTCCTGTGTGCAGTGCATGCTTTCCAAGTTTTTGGACCACACACAGTTCTCCTGACCCTGTGCACCTAGTGATAAGTTCCTATCATCCTTTTATAGCCTTGCTGTTGCATAGCAGTCTCATGCATGTCTGTAGAAAGGTAGTGAGCATTGAAGGATCCATCCCTGGTTCTAGTTGATCCTTACTACCTGAAGTGCAGGCCTCCGTGAAGTTCTTCTTAGCTTCCATGAATGTCTCCTTCACGCGTTCTAAATCTAATTTGAGTTCCTTTGTAGGGGCCTTGTGAACCCACACACTTTCTTTTGACTGTTTCCCTTTATCATCGCCAGTGCTCACACTGCTCCTGAGCATCATTTTACATTTGGGTCTTCTTCGCGTGGCTCAGACCTCATCATCTGCAAATTCTGAATCGGAGGGGGCTAAAGTACCCATTTTTCGTGCAGTCTCTCTATCAGTGTAGGGAAATCTTCTGCCTCATGATCAAACTAAGTACAGTACAAACATGATGTTCTTGTCAGGTTTGTACAATCGTGGGCATAGTGCCCTAGCCCTCTGCAATTATAACAAATTAACTGTTTGTGAACCCTTCCTAGTCCCATTCCACCTCGACCTTCACCGTGCCCCTGAAATCTAGCGCGCTCCATTCCTAAATTCGGGTCAAGGGATCACATTTTGGTCTGCACCCTATAGGTAGGAGTCTAATCCATCATTAGTTCATAGCTTCTGTAGGTGCACTCATCATGGCCTACCGACCTGCAGAAGTTACAAAATAATTACTAGGATGTCTGTGTATACTCCTGCAATAGATGACAATTATTCGTAGTGTGTTTTCCTCCTATCTGACAGATCATGCACCATAATGCAGGCGCTGGGCTCCGTCCTGCCTGTGCCTCAGGTCTTAACGGCATTGGCCCTCCTCTTGCCAAGTAATTCGTGAACACCAGACAATGGTCTTTATCATGCCCCTGGCCTTTTCATTTTATGCACCATACCTCCTCATGTGCCTCTATCTGAGGTGTCCTATCCCATTTCAAACTCTGCATTTCTAGACAAAAATTTTGTAGTTGCATGTGGATTTGCTAGACTCCTAGACCAGAGTCTTGTATAGGGGTCTCATGCAATCTCATCGCCATCTCCAAAGATTCGGCCTGGGTGGAAAGTTTTTGTTATGACAGCGCCGTCCTTAAGTGCAATGTCAGTGATGCTAGAAACCATGTGCGGTGTTGTCCATCTATCAATGTCATGTTGGCTTCACGAATCATGCCTTTTAGTCTTTGATTTAGATCCCAGGGGGTCTCACCTAGGAGCATTGCCATCTCCTTAAACCCGATGATTAATTGTGTTTCTGACTTGGGCCTACTAAATTCCCTGTTCAGTGCGGTCCAAATTTCTGTGATTCCTTCGTTTGGATGGTCGTTAGAATGCTTGATGTACCATGTTAATGCATGATCCTGCAATGTGCTCACCAGCATAGCCTTCTTGATATTGTCATCCACGACTCCTCGTGCTTCCCATACTGCTCTTACCACAAAGAAGAATTGGTGCAGGCCTTCATTCCTTACTCCTCTGAATACCGGTAGTTTGATCGCATTTGCCATACTGAACTGTGGTGGTGGCGGAGGTGGGGTGGGTGGAGATGGAGGTGAGGAGGGTGAAATGGCTGGTGGTGTGGGTGGAGGTGGTAAACACAAAATGTGCTACCTTATCAGACTAACCACACTTCTTGGAGAAACTTTCGCGAGCTCGTCCTCACTTTCCCGCGAGGGGGAAATTAAGCGATTGGTTTCTAATTCTTCACTACTTCCACCTCTATAAATCTTCCCACTTCACGTAGTCCCAAACATTAATTTATTCATATAACCTTCTTTTCACACAATAGCATCTTAATCCATGTGTTCAAAGATTTAATATACTTAGCTCATCGTCCCTTGAGGAAACGTCGCTCCGCCTCACTGTAGCTAAGAGTCATATCTACCACGAACTTAGTGATAAATCCTCCTATAACTCGATTGAGCCAATGGTCCATAGCTCGCGCGATCTTATCTCTTGACACTTTTAGTCCAAGTAGTAATTCTAGAGTCCACACAATTGGTTTGTCAAGCCTACACCTTCCTTGACTGTCTGCTAGCTTTGCAATCCACTCATACAACTCATAAGGAAAGGATGTAAAAAAAATTTCATGAATTTCCATATTCAAGTAGTGCTCCAACCATTGTTCCTTAAATACTCATGGATTTCTATTTTCCTGTGCTGCGACCTCGTGA
This sequence comes from Pinus tabuliformis, assembly GCA_031772625.1. Classification (NCBI taxonomy): domain Eukaryota; kingdom Viridiplantae; phylum Streptophyta; class Pinopsida; order Pinales; family Pinaceae; genus Pinus; species Pinus tabuliformis. The sequence goes on along the minus strand of CM062804.1, from coordinate 520,636,143 downwards.
ATCTTCTTGTCCAACTACCCTTCAATTTATTTCTTATGCAGATCCTATTCCTGGCAATGAAACCATTTGTTGGCTTGTATGGGCCTGACCCAGGTTCAAAGGTGATTGAGCCAAGCAAATCCTAGTACTACTAGCCCTTTGAGCAACAGTTCGCAGAGTGAAGACTGAGGTCTCACCCAATGTAGTATGGGAGGGTGCTAGAACTAGGTTTCCACACCCGAGGGATGTCTGGTGAGCTTCTGGCGGTCCATGGTTTGACCCTACATGCGCGTCGCTACGCACACCTATTAGTCCCTCGCAACCGGTGATGCTACCTTCGCGCAGCTCTACTTGGGTCGTGATCCATATTATACCCAAGTACCATGCTATTTAATCTATTATTACCCAATTACTTAACTTATCTGTGTAAGACTAGTGATAATTAATAGTATATCTAGCAATCATATAAGTGCACGCGATAAACAAACAATATAAATGTAAAGAAGGCAATACACAAGCAGATGCATAGAAATTGGAATCAAGTTCTCTTTATTATTCTTTGCTCAAGATTACAGACTCGACACCGTCCTACACATTCAGTTGCAAGGGTCCGCGCACTCAGCTGCAGACTTTACTAGGCCTCTATGAACTCAGTTGTAGAGCCTCTTCCTACTACTACGACCCAATACACTTAGACTCTTCTTTTATGCTCTATCCTCACTATTCAGCTTCTTCACTAATTTTACAACTTAGAGCATCACTCTACTTATACAATCCCATGGTCCACGGACCATGGGTAGGCCGACGTGACATTACATTACTTTGCAATACTTAGGGCGAACACCCCTATGACTCAACCTATACTTCGCGCTCTGCGCCCGCAATTCACAGAGCCTTACAATACATTTGACCAAAACTTGGGCTTTGAGCCCCAAAACATACTGTGGTGGGATTTCATGCCCAACAGTAGTCCTAGAGCCTTGATTGGAAAAACGCTCTGGAGCCTTGGAATATCTTAGGTTGAGTAACTAGTGTTAGAGCCTTGGTTGGACAAATGCTCTGGAGCCCTTGGTGGGTTGAGTTGCTAGTCCTTGAGCCTTAGCTGGAGAAATGATCTCGAGCCTGGTAAAAGTTATGGGTTGAATTACTAGTCCTGGAGCCTTCGTTGGACAAACAATTTAGAGCCCTTGAAGGCTTGGATAGAGACCGATATGATGATGGTTTTGTGACGTCCGACCGTGAGGTGGAATCACTGTTTAATGGGTTGAGGTTGATGGCCTCTGGAAGCCATGGATGGTTTTTTCTTCATGTATTCTATGACATCCCACATTCATGTTTTGAATATGACATGGGGTGAATGGCTGAAGAGAGATTTGGCTGAACCGTTATATGGTTGGGCAGAACATGGAAGTCCCATCCCAGGTTTGGATTTTTCATCATTAATGAAAGGCTATTTATGCTTGTATTTCTATGAGAATTTTATGAATTGTATGTGGTCTATATGGCTATACTTTCATGAGTATTTATGCTTCTATTATGCTGGTTATGTATGTGTTTTATGACAACAACCATGTGTGGCTCTCATCATGTTTTTAATTGGAATTGAATGATCAATGTATCTATGAGGTAATGTATTGACACCTAATCATAGGGATTGGGTGAACAGCTATAATTAATGTAAATAAATAATAGAGAAGATAGAGAGTCATCGGGAGATGAACCGAATAGTTTCTCCCTCTTGTATATAATGATGAACAACCTGAATGAATAATATAGAGTTCTGATTTGAGGAGTTACCTCCTGGTCTGACATGGTATCAAAGTAGGCGCCATTTTTGGCTTCCCTTTTAATTTGTAACTCCTATTCTATTTTTCCTTTGTTTTGCATCTTTTGTAGGCTTACATCTCTGTCAAAACCCTACGAAATCTCATTCATTGTTGTTGCATCGAATGGTGCATTGAAGCCGAAGGTGCTGTAGTAACTTGGATTTCCTCCCTTGGGCCAGATCTCAAATGCTATAAACCCACATATATAAATATCGTTGGGTCCGCTTTTAATCGCATATCACAAGTCTCCTTGCCCCGATCAATACTGATACATGTTTGCAATGCGATCATACCCTTCATTAAACTTTTCACATCGGGACTTTTTCACTGTATATCTTTTTCATATTCACATGGTGATGTCGTAACCCACTCGAACATAGTTCCTGAGGTTTAACCCTTCGCTCTCCACTGTTGATTTCCATCCCAAGATCTGACAGCTGACATTGATTTCAGGTGGCCTACATGCACAAGGGTTACCCACCCGAAAAGTGTTTTCTCTCTCCACCGTTGATCAACACTCCCACAATCCGACAGTCTACAGCAATTTTAGGTGGCCTACATGCACGAGAGTTACCCACCTAAAATGAGTAGTTTTTCTCTCTCCTCTAGTTGCTACGTGTCATCCATTCAATGGAATTGGGCACTCTCCTTTAAATACAACTTACCATTTTTCATCCGCTCGAAATCCCGCTAATCGCTTTAAAACTACCCTTAGTCTTGGTTAATGCCCCGACTTGATTCACTTTCGATGACCGTTGATATTCTACCATCGATGGCTCCACGAATCAGCTTCTGATGATCATTTATTCCTTTCCACTTGAACGAAATCTCATCTTCGCCATTCATCTCTTAACACTGTTCATCTCTCCGTCGTTCATCTCTTAAACATCAAACTCTAGTATACAGGTGAAAGAGGGCGATACCAAGTTGAACGCTATTGGTATATCGTTGTTGATATAACGATATGCATTCAATCATATCTATTGTGGGAATGGTTCTCACTGGCAAGGAGAACGATCCTATGTAGTCCCAGAAGATAAAACACACTCTCATTTTTAATGAGTTATGGAAAGGAGTGTGTTTTGGATAAGGAGATGAAGTGCCAGAACAACCTACCTCAGACAAGGAGCTCACAATTTGGGAAAATAAGAATAGGAAGGCCTATGTGTTGATTGCAACATCCATAAGCGAAAAGACGAGTCAACATATTTCACCATTTTTAAATGCCTTCAAAGCCCTACAAAAGCTGAAGGAACTCTATGACTCACACTCTGCACTTGAAGTTGTTCAACTCATGATTAAACTCTTCTCCCTTGAATTACAAAATAATGATCCTCTTTCTCTTGCATCCAAAGTACAATCTATAATGCATGATATCAAAGTCACTAAGGTTGAATTGGATATTCCTCTAATCGCTTTTCTCAAGGCACTTTATCCTACTTACTCCAATTATCTCGAGTCTTGCAAGCAAATGGAAATGTCAAAGATATTACCTTTGACTCCCTTGTGAAAAAGTTCGCTAAAAGAGAGAAAGCTTTCGGGAAGAAGACAGCCCCTGAATCTTCTGAAGAGGTTGTGTGCCTTGCTCATAAGGAAAAGAATCTTGCCCAAGATTCTTCCAGAGGAAGAGGTGGTCGAAGAGGAAGAGGAAGATATTTTAGAGGCACTGGGGGAAGACACTCTCAAGGAGAAAAGTTAGATTTGCACTGCATACATTGTAACAAGAGATGGATCACATGATGCCTCCACATACAAGTTACCTTGGGACAAAATTGAGCAGCAATGAAACCAATCCAAAGGTAAAACTAATGAAAAAGACAAAGGTAAAGCCCCTAAATCCGCTCACTACGTTGTGGCACAATGTAATATTGGAGTAAATGAAGACTTATTTAATGCTTCACTTGCTTCTTCGAAAAATGATTGGTTTCTTGATTTAGGAGAAACTTGCCACATGACTTTTAGAAAAGATTTTTTTTGAAGAATTTACTGACAATGTTGATGGAGCAGTATACTTTGTAGACCAATCAAAACTCAAGCCATTAGGGCTTGGCACAATCAGGCTTAAATGGCCTGGTCTTCCAGACCTTTTTTTGCATCATGTTCTATATCTCCCACAGCTGAGGAGAAACTTGTTGTCCTTGGTCCACATCCACCAGCAAGGTCACTCCATTCATATACTTGATAGAATGCTTGAGGTGAGAAAAGAATCTGACCACTCACTTGTCATGACGGGGATAGAAGAGGAAAGGCTTCTCAAGCTGCAGGATACCTCTGCTTGTGCACAAAATTTCTCATACAATTCTCATTATGAAGAAGGTACATTTCCATCAAGTTTATTATGGCATGCTAGATTTGGACACTTGAACTATGACAGCCTCCGCTTGTTGAAGAAAAATGGTGTTACTAGTTTGCCTACAAATCCTAGGAAACTTAAGCAATGTGATGCTTGCATTCTAAGAAAGCATAGCAAATAGTCTTTTCGTGATTCACATTCAAGAGCACATAGGAAACATGAACTCATTCATTCAGATTTATGTGGTCTAATGCCTGTTCCTTCTGCAAATGGAAATAAATATATGATAACATTTATTGATGACTACACCAATATGTGTTGGGTTCATTTATTAAAGAACAAATCTGATGCTTTTCAAACATTCAAGAACTTTCAAAGATGGATTGAAAATCATGCAAAATATCATATTGGCTCTATTTGCATTGATAATGGAAAATAATACACTTCAAATGAATTCGAAAACTATCTTCGCCAACATGGGATCAAACATCAAATAACTATGCCTTATAATCCCCAATAGAATGGTGTAGCTAAAAGAATGAATAGGACAATCTTAAATATGGTATGCTCCATGTTGTTCTTCAAAAATGTAAAAATGATGTTTTGGGGTGATGCAGTTCTATGTGCTGTATATATAAAGAATAGATGTCCATCTAATGCTATTAGAAATAAGACTCCTTATGAAATGTGGTATGGGCACATTCCTTTGGTAAAGCAACTCGGGGTCTTTAGTTCCACTTGTTATGCCTTGATATCAAAGGAACATAGAAACAAACTTGGTGCAAGAAGCTGTAAGTGCATACCGTCTCTATGATAAAGTCAACCAAAAGTTTGTTGTATCTATAGACGTAATCTTTCTTGAATCATCCAAAACTGACAACGTTGTTGAGCGGAAACGTGATTGCTTGGATAGATTCACAAATGCAAAATCATTTCAAGAATTTGATAATCAGATTCAACATCTTGAAGGGGGGATTCCTATACTAGATCAACCTATGGAATCTTCTTCTAAAGCACTCTCTCCCCTGCATGAAACTCCAACAACGGATGATACTTTGATTGATGTGATTGATAGAATTAGGAGACTCAATCTTGACTCAGTCCCAACTCAATCAATGGAGCAGCCTGAACCATTTGAGAAGGGTCCTCCAAAGTGGTTGACAAAGACACTAGAAAGTGTTCATCCCGATGAGGTTGGAAAGACAGGAACTAGAAATTCAAATTGGAAAAATGGAGGTGATGTAGATGACTCTAATTCACATGTTGATATGGATGTTTCTTATGATTGTGAATTGAATTTGTTTACATATTTTGAACCAACTTCCTTCAAAGAAGATACTTCTCATGATGAATGGAAAGAAGTGATGTAAAAGGAGTATGATGCCCTGATAAAGAATGGCACTTGGAAGCTGGTTGATCCTCCATTAGGAACCAAACCAATTGGCTGCAAGTGGGTCTACAAGAATAAGTATAAAGTTGATGGTTCACTTGACAAGCACAAAGCTAGGCTTGTGGAAAAAGGTTTTGCACAGAAGGAAGGGGTCGATTATGAGGAGACTTTTTCTCCCTCAACGAAATGGGCTACCAGCCAGATACTCTTTGCCCTAGCAGCTTAGAATGGTTGGAAAGTCCATCAAATGGATGTAAAAACTGCTTTCTTGAATGGAGATCTAAAAGAAAATGTTTTTATGTCCTAGCCTGAAGGATTTGTTGTGAAATGAAATGAACATAAACTATGCAAACTTGTGAAATCCTTGAATGGCCTTAAACAAGCACCGCGAGCCTGGTATGAAAAACTAACTGAGCATCTTCTGAAAATCAATTTCAAACTTTATGATCTTGATGATGCAACTTTCTTTGTCAAGAAGATTTGCAAAACAGTTGTATATCTTGTTCTATACATAGATGATCTTTTGATAAGAGGGAACAATGAAAACTACATTGCATCCATAAAGAAGGAATTGAAGAAAGGTTTTGAAATGACCGATTTGGGCTATGTTCATTACTATCTTGGTATTGAAGTAACTTAACATCCGAAGTCCATATTCCTTTCTCAAAAGAAGTACATTGGAGATCTGTTGAATAGGTTTGGCATGATTGAATGCAATCCTATGACTACTCCAATGGAACAAAACTTAAAGCTCACATCCATTGAGGAAAAAGAATTTGAGGGTGCAACAAAGTATATACAGCTTGTAGGAAGTCTCAACTACCTAACTACTACCAGACCAAACATTTCATTTGTTGTTGGAATCCTCTCCAGATTTATGCAAAGGCCTTGTGAGGGACATTGGTCTACTGCAAAAAGAGTTCTAAAGTACTTGAACGGAACTCAAGACTTTGGAATCAAGTATACATAGGTGGGCAACTTCAGCTTGATTGGACACTTTAATTTAGACTTTGATGGACACAAAGAAACTGGGGTATCTACTCCAGGTTATGCTATGAGTCTTGGATCAGGAGCTATCTCTTGGAGATCACGCACACAATCAGTTCCAGCAGATTCTACAACTGAGGTAGAATATCTGGGAACAACTGAGGCAACAAAAGAAATTGTGTGGCTTAGGAAAATTCTTGAAGATTTGCAAGTAAAACAAATGCAATCGACTCCACTCATGATTGATAATACCTTTGCAATAAAGTTGACTAAGAACCCAAAGTTCCATGATTGAACAAAGCACATCAATACTAAATATCATCTGATTCGACATCATGTTGAGGACAAAACAATCCATCTCTGCCATTGTTCCACTAACGAGAAAATTGCAGACATCTTCACCAAAGCACTTGGAAGAGAAAAGCTTGAAAGATTCAGAACGATGCTTGGACTCACCAACATCCCTTCAGATTAAGGGGGGGGATGTTGACACCTAATCATAGGCATTGGGTGAACAACTGTAATTAATGTAAATAAATAATAGAGAAGATAGAGAGTCATTGGGAGATGAACTGAATAGTCTCTCCCTCTTGTATATAATGATGAAGAACTTGAATGAATAATATAGAGTTCTAATTTGAGGAGTTACCTCCTGGTCTGACATAATGGATGGAATGGTAGTTGATGTGTTGAGGCATCAATGGTTCTTAGTGATTCTCAGCTAAGTATGGGACCCCTATGATAAGAACTATTAATTACACCTATAGATTACACATTTGCAATGTGTTTGAAGAAATGTCTGTAATGGCTAGCAGGGGTCCAATCAAGGTCTTGGACAAGTATTTTGTTTAGTACTATCATTTCCATGTTATTTTACTGATCTGAAGAGATGGTTCAATTTTAGGCAATGACTTGGGCTCTCAGCCTAAAAAAGTGGCTCAAATCCCAGAGTTGTTGGCATAGCACTAAGAGTTTTGATCTCTAGGCACTGGTAGGAAATCATGTGAGAGAAAATTTGGGTTGCTTTTGACACTCATGACTATATCATGGGAGTGAGTGAGCCTTAAATTATGAAAAAGATCAGTGGGACCCCAACGCAAGCTGTCTAAAGTATTGGATAGGTTCATGAGGGTCCTGTATTTGATGATTAACATCTATATGGTGTGTTCCATCGGTTTCACTTCCTTAACGTGAATTATGAGGTCAAATCATATCATAGTGGCCTCTCAATGCATGTTTACGCTGGTTGGACAGTTGCTAGGGTAGATGTGGGAGGAGGGTGTTACATAGAAGCACTCAATGGGTGGTTGAACTACAAATAAATTTATATTGAGCATGAAACCCATGCATCAAGAGTAACAATAATAAATTCCTTTTCTCTTTAATATCAAATATATATAAAATCATGATTACAATAGAAATTATGAAGACCAAACCTAGTTACATATTTCAATACTCTGTCTTAACTAGGGAGGTATTCATAATCCATATGTGGTACTTGGACATTCTCATACTGAAGAGTTATCATACTAAGGTCCAGATTGGTAAGCCATCTCATAGGCTATCATATTAGCTTATATCATTGCATTTCAAGCATATCAACCAACATTGTAACATAACAATTCCTTTACTAATAGCTTTATCTCTCCACGAGGTCAGAGCACAATGCTAGCGAGACAATGGCTAATACACACCATTATCATTGTATCTTAAGGAACATACCCCACCTGTATGTTCACAAGGTATGTCCTTCTAGGACAATCCTTGTCTTGGAATAACACATCCTTAAGGAATTTCCTCTTCAACTACTCTTACCTATTGGATGTCCTACCACATCCTCAAAGAGTATTATAATCAATCTCAAATGATTACCCAATCCTCCATTCTTTCTTCATACCACGAGGACAAGAATGATGTGTCTATCTCTCCCTCTCAACTAGGGAGGATATACACATTCCTATAAAAGTAATATACCCAAGTTCCTTCTTACCTAGGAACTTTCCCAAGCTCCCTCCTAATTATGGACTTTTTATCAATATCAGTTATTGGCTCTCTGGTGGAGAACATGGTGCTATTAGCTACTAGTAGTGCTCCTCATTTTCATGTCATGAACATCAAATTCTTCATCATGGAGCCTTCTTCATCATAACTTTTTCGCAGGGCATCAACCATATTATACATCATTTTCATTTCAACGAGACCAATTGTCATTTCATCATTCTCTTCATTAGAAAGTGATATTCTAGTCCACATATAGCTATCCTTTATACAACCACCTCTTTGTTGAGCCTTGCAATAGGAATGTACTTACTCTTGATTATTGTCTTTTTCCTCCTTTCTTATCCGTTTCGTGCTATGATATAATAACATATTGATAAGATTTTGATAAGGAATGAATAAAACTTCTCTTGATAAGATTTGACCAATCAAACTAACTCTCATTACTTTTTATGTAGAAAAACAATAGAAGGAACAATCGTTGTTCCAAAGTCGGAACAACAAAAGCTAAACAAGGAAAATGAGATGCGTCGTGTGTGGTCGAACCAAGGAACGAGTCAAGAAGATCAACTCAAAATATAAGAATTGTCTGAAGATAGAATTTAGTTGTGAATCCCTTAGGATCTCTTGATCTAAGGGATCACATTTATCTTTCTCCCTTTTGCTATAAAAGGGAAGACTGAAGAGGGATCTCTCATCTTTTACTTAGATTGTAATTTTAATTTATAGAAGTGTGATTCTGAAGAACAAGATCCTATTATAATGACAAGTGACTTTGATGATTAATATACAACTTGTGTTGTTGTTCATTCGGTTATTCTGAAATAGCTGAGCAGTGTTCACTGGTGGCTAGGGCTCGGTCATTGGTGGAACTTATTGTTGTTCCTTGTTTTATGCATTTTTTGTTTCCTGCAAGTTTATTCTACTTTACAGCTTTTTAGTTGAGTTATTTTCGTTGAATCACATTTCTGGTATTCATTTCATTAATGCACAATCCTAGTTGGTTTTATTTAATTCATATCATGGATTGAATTAGTTATCAGTTAAAGAATAATTTTTGGTTAATTATAGAATAGAGCATGATTGATTAAATGCTTTCCTTCTATCTAGTAGTTTAAGTCCAGCTGAAAGAGATCAGTTAATGCTACGGTGCTCTTGGTTGATTATCATTTGAATTTGGTTGATTAAGATTGAATTATGGTTTTGTTTGAGATTGAGTCATGATGCTTAGATGAATCATTTCCTTTAAAGTTACAAGCTTGAGATTTATGATTTCATCCATTTACTCTTGTATTGAATTTAATAACTTATTTTAAAGCATTACTCTCTGATTTAGAGCTTTCACATATTGTGTACACTCTTGGAATAGAGGGACTTACCCAGGTTGATAATTAATGTGAGGCAATCAGGAGTTTTAAAAGACACCTTTTAGCACCCAACATTTTGGCGCTGTTGCCGGGGAGAGTGTTTCCATTTTACAAAGAGTGATGTTTGTCTGCTGAGGGAGAATTGGGTATTAAAAATAGGAGGTAAGAACTTGCGTAATGAGCAAGTAAAATGCTCACTCCTCCACCCGCTTTCCAACAGAATTGTGTAGGAATTTAAGATAGAAATGAATGTTTGTATTTTTGTATGAATGACTAAGAAGAAAGGACCAGAAAAAGATATAATTCCTCCCCCCAAACCTGAAAAATCTAAGGGACTGATGACCCTTGGATGATCAACCTTTATTACCGAAATCATAAGAAAAGTTGAGTCTCTGTCATCAGTAGGACCCCAAAATATTACTACCAGACACCCTACTATTTCCCTTTAGGCAATAGGATCACCATCTGTAGCTAACATTGAGATTCATAATAAGACTGAAGGATCTGAACAGAGTTTTCGAGATATTGAAAATTCACAACCGTGCTCTTCACAAGAAGGGAATTCTTGCTACCTCCGTGAAGGAGAACAAGAAATAGGTAATCCTAAAATTAAATCATTAGAACCTAGATCTCCTGAAGTAGTGATTGAATAGAGGACACCCAGTGTTAAAATCATTCCAACCTCTTATGGACATCCTAGAAACAAATCTCCAACTCTAGAGATCCCTGAAGAATATTGGCATATTTTTGACCAAATGGCCAATAATCAGCGATAGCCCCAGACCTCTACATTACAATACCCTATTGTGGACACAGTTGTCAATGCCCCCATGAAAGCTATCCCATTACAGAATATTCCTACCTTTCATGGGCTAACTTTAGAAGACCCTAATGCATTCCTTTTCGAATTTGATGTCCTATGTAGGGGTTATGATTACACCACCGACCCCTAGAAGCTAAAACTATTCCCCTCTACTCTGAAGGGAGCAACCCTACATTGGTTTATGGGACTTGGTGGAGGTACCATCAATGATTGGGAATGGATGAAAGTATCCTTCCTTAAAAAATACCAAGATTATTACTGAACTAGAGAACTAAATGATGAAATCTTTCAAATGGTAGCTAAGCCTAATGAGACTTTGGAAGAATATGTGGAGCAGTTCCACTATAATCTGCAAAGATCTTCTTATGCAAGTCTTCCTAATAATGTTCTAAAAACCACAATGATTAAAGATATGAAAGACCAATGGGTAGAAACACTGAATATACTGGGTAAGGGTGATATTTATCAAGAAGATTATGACAATATTATAGACTTCTGCATCAGGTGCTCCAGGGGCAGTACAAGGTTGAAACCAGCCGGACGCAATGCGATCACTAGAGACAACAAAGCCTCAAGAGGAACCATTACAAGAGTCAAAATCGGCAATCTATTGAAAGATTTCAAGACTGATATCATGGGGACCCTGACGACAGAATTGGATATCATGCAAGATAAATGAAAGAAGGCCGAAGCAGATTATAACCTGTCTATTTTCTGTCCCCGTTGCAGAAATAAAAACAGTCATAAAGATTTCTCGCTAGATATGATACAAGTATGTGCCATATGCACTAAGGAGCATGCCACGGAAAGTTGCCCATCGCTCCCAGGATTAAAAGTAGTCTTCAAGGAAGCGGAAGAAGTGGAACCAATATATCTACTAAACCAGTGTTGTCAATGGCAAGCACATCATACAGCTATGCCTACCAATCCATCTTCATTCTTTCCTCCCTCGCAATATAATTATCAGCAATATTTAGGGGCAGCATGGCAGAACCAGCCACCTTTCTCTACTTGGCTACCTTAAACATTTTCTATGCCACCATGGCCCAACCAGTCAAATCCAAACAATAATTGGTCAAATCCCTCTTACCCTCCACCATTCTGGCAGAAAAATCCCTATTCATCTCAATAGTCCCCTTCCACCTCACAAAATCAGAACTAGAAATCAAATTGGAAAAGATCCATGAACTAGCCTATGGGGACAGTTCTTGTGTCTCAACCAACTTTACCAACACCCTACAGATTGCAGCGGAATCCTCAATCTAATATACGACCACAACTCCCAGCCCAACCCAACTCAAATCCCAACAACAGACCAATCCAATCAGTACAAATCATTGATGGTCTGGACCCTGAAGCTGAGTTGAGAGAATGTAATGAACTCAAGTTAAGATCTGGACGCATAATCACTCCAGACGAGGATAAAAATCTGCAACCTGAAGAACCACACCCAAATAAGCCTTTCAGTGTAGATGATCAATGAGGGGAAGATACAGTCAGGTAGAAGACTCGCAAACAGATCATAACTACTTCCCTACCATTCCCAGAAACACTGATGGTACCACACCCAATTGAACACCCTGACTTTGATCTTCTGGGTGAACTCAAGAATATCTGTATAAAAGTACCCCTCCTCCAGGCTATTCAAGACATTCCAATATATGCCAAAACTATTAAATAATTGTGTATAAATAAGTCTGTGAGGCAAACAAAAATAACCCCAACTATCCATGTTGTCAGGACTTTGTCTAATTTATTACTAGGCAAAGAGACACCTGTAAAATATGAAGACCCGAGAAACCCCATTGTCACAGTAGAGATAAATGGCTGCTCTTTTCCCAATGCTTTAGTTGATTTAGGGGCAGTCATTAACATTCTCACAACAACAACTTGCGAAATGCTTGGCATCACAGCCTTGGAACCAACAACTACCTCGTTCGAACTTGCTGACCGCTCAGTCATTAGGCCAGAAGGAACATTACCATATGTGATGGTTTCTGTAGACACTTCACTACAAGAAAAAAGGTCATTGGTGAGGCTCATTCCTATGACAAACCTTTAAGGTTCGTCACCAATGTGACATATGGTGACGGTCTTTAAAAAGGCATTGTTGTAAGTGTATATAGTGATGGTCCTTTAATGTTTGTCACCAAAGCCATTTTCAATGACACTTTTGGTGAGAGTCGTTAAAGGCTTGTCATTAATTCTCTCTTTGGTGAGGGTTGTTAAATTCCCATCACTAATTCTCTCTTTGGTGACACTTCTAGTGACGATATTTTATTGACCATCACCAATGATGTTGTTGGTTACTTGTGGTGACAGTCAATAAATGTTCATCATCATTGATCTTTCTAATGAGTTTTTTATGACGCTTCATGCCTGTGATGGACCTTTAAGGTCCGTCACCAATATCGCATATGGTGATAGTCTTTAAAAAATCGTTGTTGTAAGTGTATATAGTGATGGTCCTTTAAGGTTTGTCACCAAATCCATTTTCAATGACGCTTTTGGTGAGGGTTTTTAAAGGCCCATCACTAATTCTCTTTTTGGTGACACTTCTAGTGACGACATTTTATTGACCATCACCAATGCTCTTTTTAGTTACTTTTGGTGATGCTCAAAAAATGTTCATCATCATTGATCATTCCAATGAGTTTGTGATGAAGCTATGTACTCGTTACTATATTTTTTGTAAAAAAATAACGATTTAATACCATTGTTGTGGAGTCTTTTTTATTATGTGTCCAAGGTCATAGTGGTTATAATAGTCAGTCAATTTATTCAGAATTAATTAGTGTGTGTCATTTCCCTCAAGTCATAAGAATATAGTTTTCCTATGATTCAACACATGATTCATCTCTATTAGGTTTATTATCTAGCAAATTTCCTTTAAATAAAGTTCCACTAGTATGTGTAGGAACTATATTATTTAATACATAATCAAGCTCTATCAATTCTATTAATCAGAGAGACCTAGCACTCCTCAACACTCATGGCACACCTTAAAATGCTTTGGAACAGTACACTAACATTGCTTGGCATCTTGCATGTCTTAGAACATCTTTATACCTAGAACATCTTGCCTTGAGTAGGATGTCCAAGCACATGTTGGCATGCCCTAGCATAGCATAGCACTCCTGTATCATGTGTTGGCATGCCCTGGAACACCTTGGCAAAATATTGCATTGAAACACATTAGAACTTGGCACACATTGGCACTTGGCATGTATTGGAACATATTATAAGTGTGCTTAGCATGCCCCTTTTGAAAAATATAAGGTCCCGACTTATTAACCCTCTTATGTGTTCATTTCCTTGCATTGTATCTTGTTTATTCCTTTTGTTTCCTTGAAACTCCTTGACGCATATTGGCATACTATGGCACCATGCACATCCTAGCATGTCTTAGCACCTGGAATGCCTTGGCACTATTTGGCACATGTTAGCACACCCCGAAAATACCTAGCACACTATAGCATTTCTTGACCTTCTCTGATATTACCTAGCATGCATTATCCATGCTTAGCATACCTTCTCACTCCCTCATTGGCATGACAGCTAGGACTCATTAACACTCCCCGACGCACCCTTATATTCATTCACTTCCATGCATTTTGACCTAGTGCTCCCTTGTGTTTTCCTAGTACTCCCTAACACTCCTCAGCATGCACTGTCACTCTCTAGCACACCTTAGCATTCTTCGATATGCTCTTCCACTTCATAGCATGCATCACACTCCCTGACAAACATTGGCACTTGGCAAGTATTAGCATGTTTGGCATGGTTTAATATTAAAGTTATTTGAGATCAATTATTAGAAACTAGATGAGAAGATACGAAGGAAGATTTGGCACTTAGAATGCACTGACACTTGGCACTTGGCACCTATTGGCACCTAGTGTTGGTTCTCCTAGCATAGCCCTCATGGAAAAGGTAAATTGATGACTTATTAACCCTATTATGTGCTCATTTACTTGTAGTTTAACTTTTTCCTTCCTTTTGTTCCCTTAACAGTCCCTGGCATGCATTGTCACACCCTTGTAAATCTCAGCATGCCTTCGTACTTGGCGCGTCTTATCTTGTTTGACATGTCTTCGTACTATCTGGCACAAGTTAGCATGCCCTAGCATTCGCTAACACACCTTGGTAGTCATGACCTTACAACTAGCATTACATTTTTCCATGACTTGGGAACATTACATTCACTAGAAAACCTTGGCACTCCCTAGTTTTCATGCCCTTTGCTATCCTCCACAATGTCCCAAGCTGATGAGGAGATCGACAGAGGTAATCACAAACCAAGCTTTTAGTTTGGTAGCTAGTCCTACCAAACCAGAGAGGGCTCTCTCTATGAAATCACAACAAAGAGATGAATGGATTGTAAAGGATTTTAGGCTAGATAACTAGGTTCAAATGGGTTTTGGAAAATTTTGGGTTTTGTTGTTGGATAAGGGAGAAAAATTAGGTAGCTAGGTCAGAGGATCAAAGGGTTACAACAAAAAATACAAAAAGGAGAAAGTTAGCATTACTTTTGTGATGGATCTTAGGGTTTTTAGGTGTAGTGTAGTGTTTAAAAGATGTGAAAGATATTAATGAGAATGAAACATGAATTCATTAAGCAAGAAATAAAGTAACACATAATGATTTTTCCATCAAAACAAAGCTTTATGCAAAAAATTTTATTTATAAAATGTAAGGAAAACCATTGAATAATTGATGAATGGAAAGAGAAGATTAATATCTTTCATATAAAGCTATAATAGAGAAAAAATAACATCACAAACTTACTGCACATGAATTCCTAGATAATAGTTGCAAATTGTGTCCTTTGATTTCTAGAAAATGTCCAAGTACAAGCTACAATAGTTCTCTCCTCTAAAATCCAATCCGTTCCATGAGGTGTTCTAACGAAACCCTAATGTCTAAGGAAGTTAAAAACGACTTCTACAATTAACTTTGACTCCAACCTCACTCATAAATGAGGTCAAATTTACATTAGAACAACTTATAAATACTAAACACCCATTATTTACGATGTCTGTGGTTTATATCTTGTAATTTAGAAGCCGAAGAACCCACAGTAATAACCATTTTTCATCAACATTTCAAATCCCAACAGGGATCCATCATCAGGACATTCTTGAATGATGATAGTAGAAGAGCTTTAATGAGGGTATTAAATAGTTTATAATAGTATGAAGTGGGAAGATTAAATGAATGTCGGCTATTTGTTTTAATCATTTTTATTTATTATTTATTTTTTAATTAATTTTAAGAATTTTAAGGTATTTTTCAAATAGATCAAATTAATAATTAATCAAAATTATTATTATAACAAGTATTTATTATTTGAGTTAATATTCAATATATATTAATAATAATATGTAAATTTATTAATTTTCCATTATTACTATTATTGGAGAATAGTATTAAGTGTATTAATATTATTAAAAATTAAATATTAATATTAATAATAATATTAAACTCAATAATAATATTAATGTATTATTAATGATTAATAACTAATAACTAATAAATAATAAATAATGATAATTAATAATTGTCCCCATGGGGTAGCTCAAGTGGCAATGGCCATGGAAATGAAGTCTCACCGAATCGGAAGTCTTGGGTTCAAATCTTGGGCTACCCTTCCCCCGTAGCGGGGTGTGTAATGGACATGAAAATCAGAGAGTCCTACCAAGCTTACAAAAAAAATAATAATGATAATTAATAATTAATGATAATATTAATGTATTAATAATAATTGATAATTAATAACTACTAATTAATAATAAATAATAATAATACTAATGTTAATGTATTAATAATAATTGATGATTAATAAATAATAGATGATTAATAACTAATAGTTAATAATAATATTAATGTATTAATAATTGATAATTAATAATTAATAATAATATTAATGTTCTAATTTATACCTAATAGAGAAGCAACTAACTACTAATTGCTAGAAAAGGAAAGAGAAATTTACCTGCTGAGCTTTATACCTGAGGTGTATTGGCATTCTTTAATTTCTCTGATTAAGGGAAGCCAGCTACCACTAATCTCAATACCATTATCCTTGTTGAGATTATGTGGATGTTTGATAATTTCAAGAGCTTCTCTGATCTTCTGCCTGTGATGTTTATCTTCAGGTGTGATAATTGAAGCGTTTTCCAAGCAAAGATGGTGCTTAGTTTTTGAGGAATACTCTGCAAGAGCTGAAGTTTGAGACCTTTCATTCCTAATATCAGCTCCATGTTCCTTGAGTCTAGTCTGCAAGGATCGACTTGTTTCACCAATGTAACTTTTTCCACATGAGCAATCTTTTATAGACTCCCTTAAGCTGATGTCTATTAATATTATCCTTGACAGACATCATACCTTGCCTAAGCACCTAGCACCTATTGGCATGCCTTAGCACTTGGCATGTCTTGGAATGACTAACATGTCTTGGAACTTTGTAGCATGTGTTATCACTTCCTGGCATTCCTTGTACACCTTGGCACTCCCTAGTTGTCATGCCCTCATAGATAGGCTTACTTTTTTTATGACTTTGGAACCCAACCAAGTCATTGAAAAAATAGTTTTGTCCCTTGACAGACCTCATACCTTGCCTAAAAATGATAATATTAATAGACATAAGCTTAAGGGAGTCTATAAAATAGATTTCTTATGTGGAAAAAGTTACATTGGTGAAACAGGTCGATCCTTGCAGACTAGACTCAAGGAGCATGGAGTTGATATTAGGAATGAAAGGTCTTGAACTTCGGCCCTTGCAGAGCATTCCTCAAAAACTAAGCACCATGTCTGCTTGGAAAACACTTCAATTATCGCACATGAAGATAAACATCATAGGCAGAAGATCAGAGAAGCTCTAGAAATTATCAAACATACACATAATCTCAATAGGGATAATGGTATTGAGATTAGTGGTAGCTGGCTTCCCTTAATCAGAGAAATTAAAGAATGCCAGTACACCTCAGGTATAAAGCTCAGCAGGTAAATTTCTCTTTCCTTTTCTAGCAATTAGTAGTTAGTTGCTTCTCTATTATGTATAAATTAGAACATTAATATTATTATTAATACATTAACTTTATTTTATTATTATTATTAACTTTATTATTATTATTATTAATTATTAGTTATTAATTATTATTATTATTAATACATTAAAATTAATACTGTAAGCATATCAACACACTATTATTATTAATAAATATTAGTTATTAATTATTATTATTTGATATTATTATATTAATTATTAATTATTAATTATTAATTATTATACATTAACATTAGTAATTATTAGCTATTAATTATTAATAATTATTATTAATACATTGATATTAATATTATTATTAATTAGTAGTTATTAATTATCAATTATTATTAATACATTAACATTAGTATTATTATTAATTATCATTATTTATTATTTATTAGTTATTAATTATTAATCATTAATAATACATTAATATGATTATTAAGTTTAATATTATTATTAATATTAATATTTAATATTTAATAATATTAATACACTTAATACTATTCTCTAATAATAATAATAATGGTAAATTAATAAATTTACATATTATTATTAATATATATTGAATATTAACTCAAATAATAAATACTTGTTATAATAATAATTTTGATTAATTATCAATTTGATCTATTTGAAAAATACCTTAAAATTCTTAAAATTAATTTAAAAATTCCTAAAATTAATTAAAAATTAATTAAAAAATAAATAATAAATAAAAATGATTAAAACAAACAGTCGACATTCATTTAATCTTCCCACTTCATACTATTATAAACTATTTAATACTTTCATTAAAGCTCTTCTACTATCATCATTCAAGAATGTCTTGATGATGGATCCCTGTTTGGATTTGAAACGTTGATGAACAATGGTTATTATTGTGGGTTCTCTAGTTTCTAAATTACAACCCATTACTTACATTTACTTTTACCCCTCACATTCATCTACTTCACCATTTTGACTTTTACCAGAGTCAAACTGGGAATTACAAAAAATTACATAGTGAAAATTTTACAAAAATCTCAGAAATTTCCAGGTGTACAGCGAGCTGTTGGAGGCCATTTTTGAGTGCCCTTTTGAAGTCCAAATCTAGATTAGAAGCCTTTTTTGGAAATCTGGGAGAGTGTAGATCTCTTTAGAGTATTGTTTCACTCAAAATGACCAATTTTTGGCTAAGATATGGCCATTCTCCCAAGGTGTCTCCAGGTGCACAACGAAATGGAAAGAGAGGGACAGAAAGGTGACTTTTGGCCTCTTTTTTGCAAGTTTCTCAAAACCTAAGCCCCAGAGTAGGAAAGTGGGCAACTGCGGTTTGATATGGGGTCATAAGCTTTCCAAAAATGTTGATTTTACATCATTTGGAGCCCTGAGGAAGAAGCAAAGTGTCAGCTCGCTATGCTGCTAGACAAAACATTGCCAAAAGATTGCAAGTCTGCACCAAAACAAAAAAAATTCTCCAAAACCTCCCAAAATTTGTCCAGAGATGACTCCTTAGCACACCCATAACTTGCTAACACTCTCTATCATACAGTATTATTCATTCATTTCCATGCAATTGAAACTAGTCCTTCCTTGTGTTTCCCTGACACTACCTAACATACCTTTTCAATGCCTCCTTAGCACACCTAGAACTTGCTAACACTCCCTATCAAACACTCTTATTCATTCATTTACATGCAATTGAAACTAGTCCTCCCTTGTGTTTCCCTGGCACTCCCTAGCATGCGTTGGCGCCACACCCTAGCACCTAACACCTCTTGGCATGCCTTAGCACTTGGCATGTCTTGGAATGACTAACATGCCTTGGAACTTTCTAGCATGTGTTATCACTTCCTGGCATTCCTTGTACACCTTGGCACTCCCTAGTTGTCATGCCCTCATAGATAGCCTTACTTTTTTTGTGACTTTGGAACCCAACCAAGTCATTGAAAAAATAGTGTTTTCCCTAAACAAAAGTCTCCCTTTGTCTAAAATTTCTTTTTCCATCCCCTTATCATAATCATAGGCTTACCTATTACAAGTCCTATTATGAAATTATCCTAATACAATTCGTCCTTGGGACAACTGGAAGACACTCTTATTCGTTTGTTTCCATGAAATTTGACCTAGTTCTCCCTTGTGATGCCCTCACACTCCCCAACACTCCTTGACATGCATTGACATTGTTTGGCATGTGTTATCACACCCTTTCATTCCTTGGCATGCCCTGGCACTCCTTAGCTATCATGCCCTCATAACTACCCTTATTGGTTTTAAGACTTGGGAACCAACCAAGTCCTACCTCGACTACAACATCTTGACCAAGTTATAGTTACTACAACTATACTATCCCTTGTTCACCTAAGAAGGCCTATAACTCATCTTAGGCTACTGATGCCCAATCTTAGCTCATCTCACTTAAGAAGTTACCAATTCAAGGCTCATGTCTAACCATGGCCATAAAACAACTAAGAAACATAGTTTACATCTTGACATGGCATAGCACCTGGCATGTCTAATAATCCCTTCACACTATGTGGCACATGTTGGCATTCCCTGCATGCCAGGGAATGTTTTAGCACTCGCTATCATACTGTGCCACTCCTTGACATGTCATGGCACTCTTGCATGCCTTGGAACTACCTAGCATATAACTTTGTCACTCCCTCTTGAGAACACTTGGAATTCACTGACACTCCCTATCATACACTCTTATTTGTTCATTTCCATGCATTTTGAACTAGTTTTCCTTTGTGTTTATGTCGTACTCCCTAACACTCCATGACATGCATTGGCACAACCTAACATGCATTGGCACAACCTAACATGCATTGGCACACCCTAACACGCATTGGCATACCCTAGCATGTCGCCCTAACACTTTAGCATTTCTTGGACCACCTAACATACCTTGTCATCCCCTCCTTAGCACACCTAGAACTCACTGACACTCGTCACACACTCTTAGTCATTCATTTCCATGCATTTGAAACTAGTGCTCCCTTATGTTTCCCTGGCACTCCATAACACTCCGTGGCATGCATTGGAACACCCTAGCACCTGACACATCTTGGCATGTTTCCTTGGCTTCTAATATGCCTTAACACTGCCTAGCATACCTTATCACTCCCTCCTTAGCACACCTGGAACTCACTAACACTTCCTGTCACGAAATCTTAATCATTCATTTGCATGCATTATTTTCACCTATTGCTCCCTTGTGTTCCCCTAGCACTCCTTAACACTTCCTAGCACGTGTTTTTGATGGACAAAACACTATATATAGCGTAGCTCATCCTCAATTTGTGGACAAGAAAATTTGGTTAAGTAAGTCTGTAATAAGAAGTGTGAAGATAACCAACCAAGAGAAGGAAACAAAGAGAGAAGATTTTGGTGTTGTTTATGGGTTGTTTTAGGGCTAATAGATCCACATGTGTGAAGGAAGGAAGAACTATCTACTACAGAAAAGGTCAAAGATCTTGTTGTTGTCCAAGAAGTCAAATCAAGGAAGAAGATAAGCAAGGTTACACGCCAAATTATAATAAGAGTTCATAACATCCAAGTGAAGAAGATCAAGGTTAAAAAGGTTGATCAACCACACGTTCTAGGGTTTATGCAAGAGGGCCAAGAACTATAAATCTGATCCATGGAACTGGAATTTGAAGGATAGTCGATTTATTGAAGGAAGAAGCCTGATCATCATTGACTCAAGAAAAAATAAGGAAGTTGAATCAAGGAGGCTTGTGACTTGGTCTTGGAGAGGTCATTCAGTAAAGGGTCTAGGCCATGGTCTTGGTATTTGTCAATTGAAATCTATATAAGAAGAAGATCTCTTTTGGGTTTTCCTCTCATGTTGGAAAGGTTTTGGGCCTAGTTGATCACATATTCTATGTGTCTCTTGTGTCCTCATTGTTTATGCATTGGTAGATGTTTGATGAAGAATATTGTTTTGAGCATTGTTTGTTATTGTGGATTAGTCTTGAATGTGTTTGTGTATGGAAAATTGGTTGGGTTTGTAAACTATGAGTAGAGCGGTGTTTGATTGATGCATGCTTCCTACAATAGAATGTGTCTCTTACTTAAACAATTAATTTAGTAGAAACATGGGTATTTGGACAATTATTTTGGAATTTATGCACCTTACAAGTACATGAAATCATATAATGCATAAATATAATGGAAAGTTGTAACGTGTTGCATCATAGAAAGGATGTTGATAAAATATGATATCTTAAATGTGCATGATAGTTTGGAAAGGTGGGGAATAAATCTTATTTAGTCATAGGTAGCCTAATCAATTCCTTTTCTAATATTTAAATGTCCATGATGATTTTGAAAGTAGGTGGGTAGCAATTCTTACTCATGTCATAGATAGCCTAACGAGTACTTTTATCTATCTAGAATGATACTAGATACAAAAAAAAATTGTATTGTGTGCTTCTTCAATTTTTTTTATAATATATCATGTTATAAAAACTTTAAAATAAGCTTCTCACTTTGGTTCTTGCATTTGTGGTAAAATCTGAACCCAGCTTCTGAAAGTAGTGTTATTCTGGAGGATGCCAACAATATTTTTCACTCCATAAAGGTTTTAACCTATCTTTAGTCTTTGATGAGTTTTTTGGATTATTGTACTTTAAAAATAAAGATGCATCTGCAATTTTCTCACTTGCTAATTTAGAATCAATGAAAAAAATCAAAATAATTACTTACATTTATTTGTAGAGTTTACCTGAAATTGATGGAACATGGTGATTACATCAAATGAGTGTGAAATTGAATTTTGAAATTTTATTAATGTCCTTAATGCTTGGAAAATGTAATGGGATCAGATGATAAGCTAACATGTAAGGTATTTAGTGAGACATTGCTTCTCTTCTAAGAAAAGTATATCTAAACCAAGTGCAATACTGGGGAGAGAGAGGATTCTGTAGTGTGCAAAGCTTAGTTTTGTGGGTTTGGGACTAAGGCATTAAGTTGCTCCATTTAACTGAAGTAAAATGAGAGGAAATGAGGCAATGCATACTTTGTAAATCTTAGCTGTGAGGATTTGGGGTTCAAGGCTTAGTCACTTCACAATTGAAATAAAATGAGGTCAACTGAGACAAGGACTTGCAAATTATTAGTTATATGTAATGAAATTAAAGTGAGTAAACACAAAGTATCAAAATTCGAAGTAGAATCAACCCTTGTGTATGAAAATTCAGTCAAGCATTTTTTTATGGCTGAATTCCCCCTCAAATATACATTTGATTAATGAAAAAGCTTAGAAAAACACATCTATGTAATCAAGGTATCCCTCTTAGATGCACAAACCTTTCCCCTTGGCTTCCCATTGACTTTGAGGTTGTGTTCCCCTACACTCCTATACACTTGCTAGTGATACTACACTCCAACATGACAGATTCTAAGATATATTGTGATAGGGGGGATGACGGTTTCGGAAATTCTTGTTGCCATAGGAAAGTCTTGCCATGTTTAGTTCAACAATACAGAAGAAAAATGCTAATGTAGAAGGATTTATGGTGCTTTTTCAATTGTGGGAAATAGAAATGTCATACATTATGGTGCTTCTTGGTACAATATTATCGATTCATGGAGAAAGATCAATGGTTCCTTGGGTGGAGCTATACCAATGTGTTGATGGAACCAGGCTTATGAGATTCATTTTTTACTACCATCACAATGAACTACAACCAAATTGACTCATGAGATTCATTTTTTACTGCCATAAAAATGAACTACATCCAAATTGGTTATAAAAGATTGCATTCTTAAAAGTTAATTTTTAGCTTTAAGTTTGACATAATAATTATAAAACCAAATCTCATTTGTTTAAATAACATGGAAACCCATAATATTAGTATTAGATAATTAAACATTAATAAAAAATATTTATAGTTTTTTTGTTTAATTATATAAAATCCAAATCTGAATTTGTTTAAAAATACAACTTACAAGATGGTCAATTATTTTGTAATTTTGAAAAATAAAAAATATAAATTTTTGAAATGAGTATACAATGAGATAAGAAAATATACATTCCATACATTTCGATATATTCATAAAATATAATGTTTTTAAAATTTATAAAAAAATAATTATAATTAAAAATTTAACGATCATCCAGATTAAAAATTTAATTTCTGCCGCATTTTCTTTCCCACCTTTGTACATTCGAATGAATGTTGAGTAGTTGAAAAAAAATGAAAGACCATTTTGCCACGTTTTCTTCCCCTCCTTAGTGTATTCAAATGAATGTTGAGTAGTTTAAAAAATAAGAAAGACCATTATGTCGTGTTTTCTTCCCCACCTTAGTGTATTCGAATGAATATTGAGTAGTTGAAAAAAAAGAAAAGGAAAGACCAGAACAAGTTTTTTTCCCCACCTTAGTGTATTCAAATGAATGTTGAGTAGTTGAAAAAAAAAGGAAAGACCATGCACACAGTACAATCTAATCTATGGCTATTCGAATGAATGTTGAGTAGTTGAAAAAAAAGGAAAGACCATGGGCACAATACAATTTGATCTATGGATGTATGGAAATAGGTACAGGTAGTTGGATCAATCTTTAGGGTTTCTAGATCGATGGCCATTCTTAGAATTGATTTGCAAATTTGTTTTATATTTTCACATGAAATCTATGTTGAGTAGTTGAAAAAAAAAAAAGGAAAGACCATGGGCACAATACAATCTGATTTGTGGTTGTGGCTATATGGAAACAGGTATAGTTCATTGGATCAATTTTTAGGGTTTCTACATCGATGGCCAATCTTAGAACTGATTTGCAAATTTGTTTTATATTTTCACATGAAATGTTGTAGTAATTCCCTGGCAGTTATTGTTTCATGGTTGAATTTGGATGCGTTGAGAAATAAGATTGAGGAGGATCTCTTCAATGGCTTGCTCACAAAACATGGATTTGTTTTCACTGGGAAAATTTGGACCATGATGGAAGGATCAGAAGCTTTGGTCTTCTTTCACGAGCCTAAGAAAATACTTGCATAGGTACCCTTTCTCTCCTTTAATTCCTTCCTCGATTTCAATTGCTTCAAACAACCTACCAACTTTTTCACCTTAAATTAGGTTATTTGGATTTTGTCTTTTAAGAATTTAGCTTCAAATGAACTAGTCCCACAATTACTATATTGGCAATGAAATTTATATTAAATATACGCTGAACTCTTATAGTAGTTTGGTAGTATACCACATTAGGAAAACAGCGGAATAAACAACAACGTAGACTTCTCACGGTAACTCCCTACCCTCCCTCATTTCAATGCAACACAAAAATATTTTCTTGCTTTCTTTCCATTTCACGACAGTTCTTAACCAGAAAAAGTCTTCATTTTAACCATATAAGAAATGGAACGGTACGAAAAATAGTGTTTTATATGGTAGTTTTCATTTTTTAATGCAAGAAACTGGGTTTTCCAAAAATGGTTTGTTTCTTGAAATTGTTTTATGGAAAATGTTAATCTAGTTCATTTGCAATATGGATCTCTTCTCGATTGGATATCGACATGAATCATAAAAAGAATTGGTTTTCTGGATAGATTTTGAAGGCATTTTCATGGTCTATGGTTAGAAGTCAACCATATATAACCATCTATAGCTTAGGTGCTAACGGAACAGGGTTGTTGCAAATAGGTTGGGTGTTCTCCCTAGCGACAACACCTTGCAATAGTGCTTAATATATCTTTAACAACGTTGACTATTTAGGATTTTATTAGTTAAAGTTATGTTATTTTTTTAATTGTAGCAGTGTATGGTTAAGTTTTTACAATTTTTTTTTGTTATTTTTGTGTTGCTTTTATTTAAAAGTGGATTTAGTGATTGTATCTAATATTTACAATGTGTATTTTTATATAAAATTATAAATTTAAATGTATAAGGTTTATATATATATATTTGTAAATTAGTAATGTGTATAGATATTTTATATATATTTTTATAAATTAGTAGTTAAATAATTTAGTTAATTTTTCTAGTTAATTAATTATTTTATATAAACATTGGGACACAATATTTTTTTTTTTTGCCATTGGTTTGGTTTATAACCTCTCAAATTACTGGAAAAGAATTTTGATAAAACCATCCTATAGAAACTTTTATCAACTATTAGACTATCTATAATATTAAATATCACCAACCAAAGACATTAATTTAATATATAAAAAATAATAATTATCTATTATCCATCCCATTAATAGTTTTATCCCATAAATACTTTTCTCATCAGTGATAAGAGAGATTATGTTAGGTAATTTGCAATAATAAAGCTTAAGAGCAACAAGCTATTGATTAATATGTCTATAATACAAACATAATTTCAACTATGATCTCTCTCTCTCTCTCTCTCTCTCTCTCTCTCTCAAACCTCTTTAAGTGAAGAGATTTGATCCTCTCAATGCTTGATCCATAGTTAAAATGGATCTAGGTTGCTTTAGTTATTAGCCTTTGCATAGGCTACATTCCAAAAAAATACCATGGACAAAAACCATGGGTTAGGAGTACCATGGGAAAAAACCATGGGCAAGAAAAAACTATGCACTGGAGAGTTTTATGTTTTTTAAATTTTTTATTTGATTTGATTTTGTTTTATTTTGATTGAGTTAAAATGCCAAATATTATAACATATTCCCAAGGTGGAAAGGGTCTCTTGGCACAAAAATCTAACAACCAAAAATATATTAAGAGCAGTCTAGAATAAAATACCTAGATTATGACATTTCTTTTCAAGACTTCAAGGTCTCTCTCACTTGTTTTAATTTATGAAAGAAAATTAATGAGAAAAAGCTAATAAATTAAATAAATATTAAATACAGAACCATGGAATCTAACAAAACCATGTGCAAAAACTAGCAAATTAAATGAATATAAAGTACAAAACCATGGAATATAACAAAACTATTGGCCATAACATTTTTTCAAAAGTTATTTTAACATAAACAAATCTAGGGACTAAAAAAGAATGGTTTGGTAAGTTCTAACCATGGGTGATAACATTTTTTTTAAGTTATTTTAACACAATCATATTTAACAACTAAAAATGAATGGTTTGGTATGTTATAACCATAAGTGATATTTATATATAATATTTAACTAAGTAGAAATTAAAAAAAATCACAATTTAATAATTTATTCCACTTATTTATATTGATCAACCACACTTGTTAATTGGAAACATTTACTCAAATAACAAATTTTAATGCATCCAACATAATAAAATGAAAATTAATAGAAAATAACTAATATCAAGAAAGAATATCTAAATTTAACTATAAAAATTTAACATAAAATAAATTTACTATGCAAAACCATATATATGATGCATTAAAATAATTAATATAAAACATGACTACATATAATAATCATTTAATCAATGCAAATACAAATATGAGATAGCCATTATACACTTTAGCAATAATTATGGTAAATATATATACTAGCCTAGATCCATCTTAATTTCAGATATACCAACCCCCTAAAGGCATCAAATCTCTTTTATAAATTAGTAATGTGTATAGATATTTTATATATATTTTTATAAATTAGTAGTTAAATAATTTAGTTAAATTTTTTTCTCACAAACTAGCAATTTAATATTTAGTTGAACTATACTTTTAAAATATATTATTTTTATTATTATAAAGATTAGTTTTCTATTATAATGGATTGAAGATAAATTTTTGAAAGTTTTCTCTTTAGATTTTGTCTTCAAACGCATGTTGTAGTATTTATGGTTCCGCAAGTGGCAATAGTTCGAGACACCCCTCTATTTTTGGCTCTATATCCAATGGAGATCAACTCAATCTCCACCATCTTGTTACCCAACCATGAAAACAATAACCCAATAATTGTGTGGAAAATGATACAATAGATCCCAAATTTGAGGTCCACTTATGTCACATCCAAGAATATATAAAATGTATGTGGGATCATGTACTCATTCGGAAAATGAAAAGGCTAAATCAAACTTGAATTCGGTGCCAAGTATTTCTTCACTATTGTATTTGCCAGCCTAGAGGATCAAACATGGGTATTCAAGAATGGCTTATGTGAGAAATGGAAGCTTTGTTGATCACTATAAATATTATGGAATGGCCAATGTGAGCAGCTAAAGCCTATGAGCAACTACCTATGAACCATAGTATTCGAGAATGTTAATGATGAATGCTTCGTTTTATGTTTCATATTTTTCTGGTTTTTTCTCTCTTTTCATTTCTTGAATGTGAAACAAATGCTCGGTTGTATGTTTCATATGTGTCTTGTTTTTCTCACTCCTCATTTCTTGAATGTGAAATCTCCAAACTCCATTTCTCGTTTCGTCGTCATTTCTCGTTTCGTTTCCCCTTTCTGGTTTCTAGTAACATAGATTTCAAGCCCTTCCTTCTAGCTTTGGTTGAATTTTTGCATTGCTCTGAACTCCAAGTGATAGAAGGGATGGGTAAAAAGCTTGGTACCTGAGATAGAGTTAAAGAGGAAGAAACATTGAGTCAGACACTGTAAGATTCCTCTCGTGGGGTAAAAGGATCACAACAAGGCCACAGTAAGCCCCCGAGAGAGAATGAAGATGCTACCGCATGCAGTGGTAACAATCAAAGTATGGTGCAGTGCCGTATATTAAGGTCCACCAATGACATCATATTAGCAAAAATCTAAGCATGAAAATAGATTGAAACAAAAACAAAAGGGAAACCCTCACTAACTCATCTGGCCCTTGCTCAATAATCGGGCAACATTTGGGTATGAAAAATCAAGGATCCCTTCTTCAAAGTCCCTCTTTGATTTTATAGATCTCTTCATATTGATGGATGGCTTCGACCCTCTTCGAATGGACATTGGATGAGTGTTGGGCAGTTGCATTCATTAAACTTCCTGGCAATTGTTTGGAATTTTTTTAATTTAAAACTTTTATACTGAACTTTGAATCTCACATTTTGTAATTTGGTGCATATGTTTTTCGCTCATGCCACATTTGTTTAAATAAACTACATATTTATTTTCTTTTGATTACGTTTCTCAAGTATGGCCATGGATTTATCATGGACAAGTAATGGAAATAAGATATGTTCCAGGGAATAGAACATATGTTTTTTCGTCACTTGTATCGATATACTTTGACAGCACGGGCACGGAAACCCGAACCCATCGCTTCATCGCACTATGACCGATAGAGACTTTCCTAGATGTTAAGCACAACACATAGCCCATATCATTCGAAGATATATTGGTGCTATTATTTTGCCTTGAGATGGATATATATTTGTTTTATTACAGTAGGGAAACAACCGCTACATTACGATACATCAACTATACTTAAAGACAAAAACTATTTTTCCTGTACAACCACGTTGAGAGTAATAAGTATCTTCCCATGTGTCATCATGGCAACAAATTCCATTTTGCTGATTCATTTTGTTTCTCATTCTAGTGGCCACCATTATTGTGAAAGTTTCTCCTATCACTTTCTGCCTCCATGAAAGTTTATAAGAAAATGCTAAGACAATGCTAAATGTCAAATTTTAGCATACATTCTGAAAACCTTTTTGAACCATTTTCTAACATGGTCCACAATCTGCTTTGATAGTACTATGATGTATCTCTTCCAAAACTTGATTGTCTTTCATAGCTAGACAACTAATTTGATAAATGATCTCTTTAAATCTGTCTTGGACTCGAACATTATTGGATGTTCTTGAAGATGGGCCAAGTGTTCACCCAAAACATCCAAACATATCAATAACAACACATAGTGTAACAAAAATATTCATCCTCATCCAATTATTAAATGTGGAAATATTCCTCTAAAAGCCTAGATTTCCCATACACTGGGGCTATTACTTATATAACCCCTGGTTTTAGTTTCTCTTGCATGTTTGGCGATCCAACTAGAATATGTCAAAATATAGAGTTCCTTGATGTCTTCACTCCGACTTCTTGGATGCCATCTCAAAGAAAGGCTCAAAGGATATTCCAAATAATATCTTTAGAGGTGGCCATTTTGACATGAAAGGCCGAGTATCCATGCCATCACTCACACTCTTCTATGCATGTGTACATTACCAAGAAATTTATCATCAATAAACATTGTTACATGATAATAATTGTTCAAATAAATTTCTGAGACGTTCTGGATATCTAAAGAGATTTCCTTATAAAGCTCAAGTTCAGCAAAGCATCCGACATATGGATCATGAAACATTGGATCCTCACACTAATATATTCACCATGGGACTAAGACAAAGATATACAAATTGTAAACTCCGTCATGTAGATGAGAAAGTGGTGTTGGAAACTCTCCACATTAGAATTGACATTCTTACCATATTCAAATGGTGTCCTTCCTCAATGTAAACAATTCTTCAATAATATGGCCACTCTCCGACATGTGTCGTTTCTCTCAATCCTCATGCTTAATTGGCACATTGCACCTATTCATTTCATTCGACAATGCGTATGTCTTGGGACTTTATATCCACTATAGTAGGCCTTCATCCCTCTTATATTACAAAGCAGGCTTCTCAGGGTAGGGGAAATCACAGCTTCCTGCCCTCCCTCATTTCAATGCAACACAAAATTTTTTTCTTTCTCTCTTTCCATTTCATGACAGTTCTTCAATCAGAAATCTCAATTTCAAGCCCTTCCTTCTAGATTTGGTTGAATATTTTCATTTCTATCAACTCCAAAAGTAGGTGATAGAAAGGATGGGTAGAAGGCTTGGTACCTAAGCTAGAGTTAAAGAGGAAGAAACATTGAGTCAGACACTAGAAGATTCCTCTCATGGGGTAAAAGGATCACAACAAGGCCATAGTAAGCCCCTGAGAGAGAAAGAAGATGCTACTGCATGCAGTGGTAACAATCAGAGTATGGTGCAACACTGGATATTAAGGTACCATTATCATCCCCTCAAGACTTCGATTGCCGAGGAGAGAGAAAATATTTTAAAAGCAGAATCTGGAAAATTTGAGGCTATAATTAGCAAAGTGGAAAGACTACACAATTTTGTTCAGAGACCTCATGAGCAAGATACAGATGTTGATACACTCTTTGATCTCACATGCACACTCCTCGCTACTATTAACAGATCACAAAACAATGATGGTGATACTCCAGTTGATTTTATTAGTAGTGATATTCTAAGAAACTATAGTGACCAGGCATATGGAAGTGGGTCTTTGGAGGGAAATGATGATCAAACCCAAATATCATGGAGAAATATTGGGCTTTTAGCTACTTCTGTTTTCCAGCATGTGGCAGGAATTTGCACTATGCTTGGACTAATGGATAATGAACCCAAGCAAAGGAAAGCTATAGTACAGAGAAAATAGATTAATCTGAAAGAAGGCACTTGACCTAAAGCAATGAAAGAGTCCCTAGAAGATGAAAAATTAGAAACAGACAAGAATATGGCAAGCATACTTAAAATTTTGTGAAGAAAGAAGCAAGATAGATTAGAGAATTTGGTTCTAAATAGAATATCATTTTCCTAGACAGTAGAAAACACCTATGTGTTATCATTTCTAGTAAAGGATGGTAGAGTTGAAATAAATGTCGATGAAAATGGAAAACATTTTGTTCTCCCCAAAAATGGTCCCAGAGCTACAGAAATGGCATCTGGAGAAGCTTCTTATGGCCAATTTGTTTTTCGGTTTGATTTTAATGACTAGAAGTTGATGATGGAAGCTGTTTAAAGTGGTAAGGAGTTGATGCCTCACAGAACCAATCCACTTATGATTCCTTGTTATGAGAAAGCTGCAGAGACTCCTATCAGAGAGATTTCAAGAAACAAGGGCAGAGTGGTACCTGCAACTCTTGAGGTGTAGGAGGATGAATGTGGAAGTGATGATGGTGGTGGGGGTCTTCAAAGACTAGCACCGAAGAAGCAAAATAAGTGTCTCCTATGACTTTTGCTACTTTTTTGGGTGATTTTTGTTGGAAACTATCTCTGTTTCTATCAGTGCACTGTAATTCATATAGGAAGCTAATCTTTAATTTAAGCAATCTGGTATATAAACAATGCTATCTTGTTCTCATAATTAGTTATAATTAAGTTTACTGGTAGTTCAAACCCCCGGTCATGTAGTACACCCCTTTAGGCATGGTTCCAAGCCCTGGGTAGAAGACTGGCATCACATGAAAGGAAATTGTTAATATAAGATGTCAAGTTTGATCTGTTAAACCATGATTAGTCTCCTTGTGACAATATGTTGTAATTTTATGTTTGAAAAGTATTTTGAGATACCACACAAGAACAAAGTTTCTGATTGTGTAGTCGGTTTAATTTAAGAATACATAGAGATGAGAGTAGGGTAAGGCCATGCGAAAATAGATGTAAATACAAAGGTTCAAAAAACTAGCTAGCAGCCCTTACCATACCCAAACCCTTTTACTAGCACTACAGGGATAGAGAGATCCACCCAGAGGCATGTGGAGAATAAGTAGGGATATGCGTACTCTAGATTAACTAATTGCTTGAGGCTAGCTTAAGCAGGCACAACTAGTAGATGGAAAGAGATTTGGAATATATATCTATTAAGTATGTGTATATGAAATTCATTATGTCCCCTTTTGCTTTTCAAGGTGGGAGGAATGCAATGGAGAAAGGGAGATCGTATTTGTCGTCTATATGCCACCTATCAGGACACTAGGATAAGTCCCAATAATAAGAGTTGGGTTCACTCATAAGTATACGATTGTAAAAGGCCATCATGAACTTTATTAAGCTAAGTCATCCTTTAGTTGAGTTTCATCCTTTAGTTGAAGCTTCAAGCAAGATACTCGGCCTCTTTTCAACCCTTTAGTCTTCCTATAATAGCTACAGAACAACCCTATTTAACCCATGTTGGATGCCTCTTCTTGCTATGATCTTACACTTCAAACTTTGGCCCTTCTCCCTACAAGAGGACCCAAGAACAACACTCAAAACAACCTCTCTTTCACACGTTGTACCTATAGCAAAACATAAGACTTCCATGTTGCTTCTAGGGCTTCTTTCTTGCTATCTTATGGATCCTTCTTGCAGTGGCTAGGGCCTCCTTTTGACTGCCTCTAGGGCCTCTCTGAGTGCTGCTTTAGACCTTCCTTGAATGTGGTTATATGTTTCTTCTTGATGGCTGATAAGGGTCTCCCTCTTGCTCCGAATTAAGGCCTCCTTTGTTGTGGATAAGAGCCTTCCTTTTGTTGTGTATCTGACCTCTCTTGACTGCATCTTTATGCCTCTCTTGACTGCATCTTAGGCCTCTCTCTAGACTGCATCATAGGCCTCTCTCTTGTTGTGACTAAGCCTCCTTTTGACTGCAGTTAGGGATGCCTTTTACTACAGCTAGGGCTTCCTTTTTGACTGTGGATAGAGCTCCTTCAAGACTATGTCTAGGTCTCCCTTCATGACTACAACTAGGGCTCCTTTGTGACTGCAACTAGGGCTCGTACTATTGCATCCTGTTCACCTTGCACTGCCTAGGGACTCTTGCACTGTAGCACTCTCTGTTGCTTCATCCACATCTGTCTCTACCCACATCTGCCAGTCCTACTACTCTCTCTTCAAGGCTCCCGTAGCAAGGTATAATCCAAGAGGTTGGGTACCTCAAGTATCTGCCCCTCATTGCTTGTAGTCCTCATGACTACAGCTCGATGTCTCCCCACCTCTTTTCTAGATGTACACGAGCACTCCCTATAGTCCCTAGCATGCCCTGGGACACTACGACATGAGCACTAGTGCATTAACTATGCTAAAAGGTCACTTTCTTGTTAATTTAACCATGAATATCTCTTCTACAAAGCAATATTTCTTAGCTTTGTTTACATTAGTGGTTTGATAAGAACATTTCTACAGTCTCTTCACTAAATTTCTTAAAGTTTTTACATTTATGCTTTTTGACAAAAAAGGGCTAACATTTTACCCTAGCTAAGTAAGGATTCTTTAAATAACCTTCTAGCTTGGTTCCTTTTTATTCCATCTAAGATTGGAAAAGTGTCATGAATTTACATTGAACAATGTAAGAATCTAGCCTTCTCCAAAAAGAATCGAGCCAACTCTTTCATTTTGCAAATTACCTACCAGTTCTAGACATATTCTTTGAAATTTCTATGTTGAAGGTGTTGGATTTAGGTAAGTGATACAGAATGCACACCTACAGTTCTATTTTTCACCTATTAGACCAGTGAAAATTATGGGCAAAATTGGAAGGGTTGGACATAAATTTTCCAACCATACTATTATTTGCCTGCAATACATATATTCATAACACATACCTACAATACTATTGTTCACCTATTATGCTAGTGCATATTTTAGGCAAACTGCTAATGTTGGACTTTGTTGTCTCAAGTTCACACACTAGCACTAAAGATGCAACGTATTGTGTGCATCCTGAGATATGTTTGACATTGCAAGCTAACTGTTTAAATAAATGCATGTATAAAACTTCTATATTAGCAAAATAACCATCAATATTTTCTTCTAGCATTTTGTGTTGAATTCACAATAGTATGCTAAAAGGTGTCATTTCAATGTCTGGAAATTAGGATATATAAATGTGAGATATATACTCTACATCTTGGGGTTATCTTCTTTTCAAATCTAAGTTTTTTTAGGCTACATGTTAATTGTTTGAACTTTGAACTTTGAATAAATTCCTGAATGGACTTCGTAAATACTCAGATGAATGGACTTCATAAGGCAGTGGTACCATAAATTGTGTTATTTCAAAGATTTGACTTCCATATTTTCACAAAATATAATGTCCGCAATAAATACTTATATGTATAGATACTTATGTTTAGGATTATATATGTGTTGGAGTGGTTCCTTTATGTTTTAATATAATCCTAATGCTGACAAGATTTAGCTGACTTTTTTCATCAATTGTTCATAGAATATGCAAAAGATTTCATTGTCAAAATGTGGCAAAAATTACATTTCTCCAGATTTATTGTTTTATTGTTCATGAAAAGATAATCATGTTGCAGGAATGAGGTATCCTATAGTCTGTTTCAATTTGTGGATATTTTCTTTCCTCCCATTTTTTTACAAGGATGTAGATTTGATTTTCATGTTGATGGTTTTTGCATGTATCTTATCTAGCCCCAAATGCTGGTAATGGAGTAGATCTTGAGAAGTAGTCGTGGAAACATACTATCAATGGTTAATTTTACGATACCACTTCCACCTGGTATCAATTTTTTTTAATGGTAAGTGACATAAAGAAGAGTTACTTAATGAGAGGGTTGAAAGGGCAACCTCATGTCTTAGTTCTTAGTCATTTATTTGTGTTTCTTAGCTCTAAGTCATCTGTTTTTGAGCTTTACTAGATCAATTATTTCACTAATCCAATATGCATGGATTGTATTTCTCACTCGATGTTAGTTACTTGACATGGTTGATATAACATTCAATTCCGGGCCACTTTTATTTTAAGTCAGATATTTTATTGATTAAAAGGATGTTCATATTTTGATTGGTTTACTTGGAGCTTGATTTTAAAAAAGAATCTAAATTCCACGTGGATGTTATTTTTTCAGGGTGAGCTTTTTACACCAGTAAGGTCAAATGAGTCCTAGAACATAGGTATACAACAAGAACATCGTTGGCCTTTGTTGTGTATCTGTTATTCTTTATATCATTAATGGATGGTTATTGATTATGTAAACAGAGGATGGGAAGGTCTTGTGAATTCTCTTGACAAAACAAAATAAAATGGAGTGGTAGAATTGTGTTTTAGAGGGTGAGCCAGAAATCAGTACTTGAAAGGTAGAACTTGAGAATGGAAAACTATCTGATCTAGATCTAGAGACACAATAGACCATGGAGAAAAATGATGGTATTGACGAGTCTTCCCAGAAAATAAGCTCTAATTGTTAGACCACTACCCAAATTTCAGTTATCTGCAATGGAAATAGTGACTCTAGCTTTATTTGTATGAATAATGACTTTGGC
Source organism: Pinus tabuliformis (assembly GCA_031772625.1). NCBI lineage: Eukaryota > Viridiplantae > Streptophyta > Pinopsida > Pinales > Pinaceae > Pinus > Pinus tabuliformis. The sequence continues at coordinate 520,600,509 of CM062804.1, read as the reverse complement.
CATTGTCCTATTCATTTCCTATGAATGATTTTGATTTTCAAACTCCAACTAGTTTGTTGTTAAATTAAGTAAAGCTTTGATGACAAACTTATAGTTTTCAAATCTCTTTTCTAAATCTATTTTCTTGAGCAAATTTGTCTTTTTACTTTAGTTACTGTAGATTGCTACTGTGTGACATATGCTATGATATACTTGCCTGGATAAATAGACAGAAGTGTTGTACAACATAGTCTTTTTTAAATCTAAAGAAACAGTATTTCCAAATACAAAGTTTATTAATTAAGAACATCTTTTAGACTTCTTTGCTAAGTTATGATTATATTTCGGTAGGGGATTTTGTGTACGCTGATATTGTTTTGTCTCTTTGGTTTTTTCAGGTAACAATGGTTAATAAGGAATGTGTTCTTGAGCAGTAGGCACACATCTTATTCTACTATCAACAGAAAACTCCATGGTTTTCAGGCATGGCAACAAAAACGCAGATGTTAGTGGGATATCCAAAGTCCGTGTTGGATGAATTTAATACTAGTGATGATTTTGACTCCTTGTTAGATAAAGAATGTCATGAGTCAAATTCAAATAAACAGAAGCAACTCAAGAATTAAGGTGAAGCTATTTCTTTCTATCCAAGTCAATTTATTTTATTTGTTTGTTGCTGTCACGTTTTGAGTGTGGAATTGTGAAATTCCAAATTCCATGTTGGTTTACGTAAAGGAGATATATATATATATATATATATATATATATATATATATATATATATATATATATATATATATATATATATATTTTTTTTATCATATGTTGTTCATGGTTTCCAGAGATCTGTGTTACATTTGCACAGAAGTTTAGATATCATTCAGATATCTAAACACCAAACAATAACAACATTGAGATTTTTATTTCACTCAACCTATAACATATTGCATCTATCTTCATCAATGTTCTTCTTCCATATGTTATCAACTTATGACATTTCCTTTGCAATATTTGGTGGATTTTCTAGTTATAGGTCATTTATAGATTATAAATGTCTTCATATTTTCACTTCTAATTGAGTATTCAACTGAACATATTGATTGTCTTATATATAATTATTTTTCCCTCCACCCACTTTTCATAACTTCCATAACCATTAGGTAGGGACCTGCAGCTTCGATGTTTCTTTGCTTGCTTAGTAAAATATTGTCGAGACTTTAATTTATTGAAAGTTGTAGAATTTACAATTTATGAAGTTTCAAGGTCTAATTTTAAAAGTCTAATTCTTTAAAGGGTGCTAGCTCAATGGAAGAGCACCTTCTTTACAAGCAGGAGGTTGGTGGTTCTATTCCATCGTGCCCTAACATGATCTATATGGAATGAGCTTTTGATGATCACCAATGAGCTTTGGTGACATTTTTCAACCGTCGCCAAAATAGGAAATGATGACGGTCAATGAACGCCACCATATATATGCATCAATAGTGATGAACCTCAAAGGTTTGTAACCATAAGTCGTTGTTGTTGATATGAAATGGTGACAGTCGATGTCCATCATTATAGTCATTATTCATGACAAACCTTGAATGTCACCACAACACCTCTACTTATGGCAATGTGGCTTTTGATGAGGGTCAACGAACGTCACCATATATATGCACCAATAGTGATGGCCATGAAAGATCCATCACAATAAATCATTGGTGTTCATATGAAATAGTGACGGTCACTATCCATCATTATAATCAATATTCATGACAGACCTTTAATTTCACAATAACACCTATACTTTTGGTGACGCCACCTTTTGGTGACGTTCAGTTTTTTGTGATGGAGGCTATGGTCTGTCACCATTGCTCCTATGCAATGGTGACGATCACTATCTGTCATTATAAATCATTATTGGTGACAGAATTTGAATGTCACTATAACACCTATACTTTTGGCGATGCTGCCTTTGGTGACATTCAATTTTGGTGATAGAGGCTATCATCCGTCAACATGGCTTATATGAAATGGTGACGGTCACTATCTGTCATTATAAATCATTATTGGTGACAGACTTTGAATGTCACTACAACACCTATACTTTTGGCGACACCACTTTTGGTGACGTTCAGTTTTTGGTGATGAAGGCTCTTTTGACCATCACCAATGAGCTTATGGTGACATTTTTCACCCGCCACTAATGTCCTTTTTTCTTGTAGTGCTTGTGAATATTCGACAGATTTTTTTATTATCAACCCTAGGAACTGGCTAGATGGACATCCCTTAATTTTAGGAAGGCCTTGGCTAGCAACCGTTGATGCTTATATTAGCTGCCAGACAGGTAGTATGACAATAACCAAAGGGAATGATGTGAAGAATCTAGCCTTATACCCTCCTGCTCAGCCAAGCCTAACCATTGTAAAAACTAGGAAGCAACCTATAACATATTTAACAGAAAATATTCGGTCACCATTGACTGTGGTAGATGCCCTTGAATTTAAAAACCAAATAGAAGATGATGCCATTAATACTTTTATCAATCATCCTACTACAGTATCTAGTTTGAAATGTAACATGGTTAAAGTAGTCCTTGACAATGAAATTGAAGAAGATTCCCTGAGAGATATCAATGACCAACCAATACCAACAACCACTATCTATAATAGCAAACCTATCAAAATTGAGCCAGGGAAGATCCTGAACATTAACACTAATCAAAGTGATGACCAACAACAGAAACTTATTCAAGTCCTTAGGAAATATAAAGGGGCTTTTGCTTGGGATTACCCAGACATGAAAGGGATTGAACCTCAACTATGTATGCACCACATTTACACTGAAAAAGATGCAAGACCCATTCGACGACCTTAGTGTAGATTAAATCCTCATGTAAAGGATATTGTTAAAGAAGAACTTCAAAAACTATCAGATGTGAATTTTATCTATCCTATATCTGAGAGTAAATGGGTTTCTCCATTAGTAGTGGTCCCCAAAAAGAATGGGAAGTGGTGGATATGCATTGACTACAGAGAACTCAACAAGGTAATCCAAAAACACCATTTTCCCCTTCCATTCATCAATCGGGTCCTAGATACACTGGCAGGGAAGAAATTCTTCTCTTTCCTGGATGGCTTTAGTGGCTACAAGCAAATTCAAATTGCCCCTGAAGACCAGGATAAAACTACTTTTACCTACCTTTGGGGAACATTTTCTTACAGGGTATTACCTTTTTGATTGTGCAATGCACCTACTACATTCCAAAGAGCCATACTCAGTATTTTTGCAAACTTGATAAATGAAGGATTGGAAGTGTACATGGACGATTTCACACCCTATGGAGATGACTTTGAACAGGCATTATAGACAATCCTTCAAAAATACAGGTAATCCTCTTATTAGCTACTCCCTGCACTCAAACAGAGGTACTTAGTTTTCTAGGATTTGTAGGATATTATCGTAGATTTATAAAGAACTTCTCATACATTGCTGCATCATTATATGCCTTAATAGGAAATATTGATTTTATATGGACTGACAAATGTGACATTGCCTTTACAGAGTTGAAACGACTACTATCAACAACACCAATATTACGAGGCCCGAATTGGGATATACCATTCTATATTTCATCAGACGTGTCAGATTCAGCCATTGGAGCAGTTCTTGGCCAAGAAGAAGACAAGAAACCCTATGCTATATATTACATTAGCAAAAACTTAACTCCTATTGAGTTGAATTACACAGTAACAGAGAAAGAGTTTCTAGCTGTTATTTATGCTATCAACAAATTCAGACATTATATAACTGGTTACCCTGTAGTTCTATATATTGATCACTCTGTTATCAAATATTTAGCTAATAAAGCCATTACGAATGGAAGAGTGACACATTGGTTACTGCTTTTGCAGGAATTTGACATAACTATAAAGGATCAACTAGGGAGGGAAAACCTTGTGGCAGATTTGCTCTCCTGAGTGCTAAGAGAAGATGATGCAATGGCGGTAGAAGACCAGTTCCTAGATGAACACTTGTTTGCTGTGGCCGTATAAACACCATGGTACATAGATGTGGCAAATTATTTAGCAGTGGAAAACTTCCCAAACATCTGACACCCAGAGAAACGAAATTAATATTACAGTGCAACACTCGGTTCTCTTGGATCGGAGGATACCTTTTTCACACAGGGGCCGATATGCACATCCACAGGTGTATGAGGGAAGATGAAATTTATGATATCTTAAAACCCTGCCACAATGGACCTTGCGGTGGACATTTTGCAGACCGTAGAAATGGACATAAATTTTTCAAATGGGCTGCTACTGGCCCACGATTTTTAAGGATGCTAAGAAATTTGTCCATGCATGCAAAAGTTGCCAAAGAATGGGCTGCCCTGGCTAATCTGATTAAATTCCCTTACATCCACAGCTAGTGATAGAACCCTTTGAGAGATGGGCATTAGATTTCGTCAGGCCGATCAACCCACCATCCAATCAGAAATCATATATATTGGTTGCAGCAGAATACGTGACTAAATTGGTGGAGGCAGTAGCATTACCAAGAGAAATAAAGGAAACAGTGATTAATTTTCTTTTTGAAATTTTTGTGTGATATGGCTTACCCAGAGAAGTAATTATTGATGGGGGGCAACAAGATTGCTGCCACACTGAAGAATCATCACATTATCCATAGAATTACCTCTCTGTATCACCCACAGGTGAATGAGCAGGTGGAGAGTACCAACAAAGTAATTGAAGTTATTCTAATGAAGACAGTCTCATCGCACAGACGAGACTGGGTGACTTGAATGCCGGAGGCCTTGTGGGCATATTGCATGACTTGGAGGGACACAATTGGATGCTCTCCATATCAGCTGGTATTTGGTAAGGAATGCATTTTCCCCATAGAATTTAAGATACAAACACTGAGGATAGCCCAGGAAGTGGGACTGGATATAACTGAAGCCCAGTTTAATAGACTACAAGAAATAAATGAATTAGATGAAATTCGGCTATTGGCTATACAACATACTGCACTCATTCAACAACAAAGAGCCAATTGGCATGATTCCCTAATTGAGAAAAAGACATTTCATGAGGGCAACTGGGCACATCTTTACGATTCCAGGTTTTAAGACTTCCCTGGTAAACTGCAGACTAGATGGTTAGGCCCCTATGAAATAAAGGAAGTACATGACAATGGCACTCTTACATTGGCTACCGTTGATGGGTCTGGTTTTTCCCTCAAAGCAAATGGGCATTGGGTGCGCCTCTACCAAAAGCCACTTACAAGAGAATCCTTTTACCAGTAGATAGGCAAGGACTCCACCATGCAAATTCTAGCTGCAGAAGGCAATCCTTCGGTATCTTCATTGTTGTAGAAAGTTGTTTCTCTTTGTAAAAATTCTAAATATGATTGCTGATTTGATTTTTTGCATTTTTGTCTTTTTGTTGTTCCCACTTCGGAACAACACTTTTCTTTTTTGTTGTTCCCACTTCGGAACAACACTTTCTGTTTTTGATATTCCCACTTCGGAACAACACTTTTCGTTTTTGTTGTTCCCACTTCGGAACAACACTTTTAGTTTTCATTGTTCCCACTTCAGAACATCACTTTTCATTTTTGCTATTCCAACTTCAGAGCAACACTTTTTGTTTTTGTTGTTCCCACTTTGGAATAACACTTTTTGTTTTTTGTTGTTCCCACTTTGGAACAACACTTTTTGTTTTTGTTGTTCCCACTTCGAAACAACACTTTTTGTTTTTTTTGTTCCCACTTCAGAACAACACTTTTCATTTTTGTTGTTCCCACTTCGAAACAACACTTTTTGTTTTTGTTGTTCCCATTTCGGAGCAGCACTTTTCGTTTTTGTTGTTCCCACCTCAGAGCAACACTTTTGTTTTTGTTGTTCCCACTTTAGAACAACACTTTTTGATTTTTCTGTTCCCACTTCGGAACAACGCTTTTTGTTTTTGTTGTTCCCACTTCAGAACAACACTTTTTGTTTTTTTTGTTCCCACTTCGGAACAACACTTTTTGTTTTTGTTGTTCCTACTTAGAACAACACTTTTCATTTTTGTTGTTCCCACTTCGAAACATCACTTTTTGTTTTTTTTTGTTCCCACTTCGGAACAACAATTTTTGTTTTGGTTGTTCCCACTTCGGAACAAACACATTTTGTTTTTGATGTTCCCACTTCGGAACAACACTTTTACTTTTTGTTTTTCCCACTTCAGAACAACACTTTTTGTTTTTGTTGTTCCCACTTCAGAACAACACTTTTCGTTTTTGTTGTTCCCACTTCAGAACAACACTTTTCCTTTTTGTTGTTCCCTTTTTGGAACAACACTTTTTGTTTTTGTTGTTCCCACTTCGGAACAACACTTTTCGTTTTTGTTGTTCCCACTTTGGAACAACACTTTTTGTTTTTGTTGTTCCCACTTCGGAACAACACTTTTCATTTTTGTTGTTCCCACTTCAGAACAACACTTTTTGTTTTTGTTGTTCCCACTTCAGAACAACACTTTTTGTTTTTGTTGTTCCCACTTCGGAACAACACTTTTCAGTTTTGTTGTTCCCACTTCGGAAAAACACTTTTTTTTTTTTTGTTGTTCCCACTTCGGAACAACACTTTTTTTTTTCTTGTTCCCACTTCAGAAAAACACTTTTCGTTTTTGTTGTTCCCACTTCGGAACAAAAATTTTCATTTTTGTTGTTCCCACTTTGGAACAACACTTTTTGTTTTTGTTGTTCCCACTTCAGAACAACACTTTTTGTTTTTTTTGTTCCCACTTCGGAACAACACTTTTTGTTTTTGTTGTTCCCACTTCAGAACAACACTTTTTGTTTTTGTTGTTCCCACTTCGAAATATCACTTTTTGCGTGTTTGCTGTTCCAACTTTGGAACAACACTTTTTGTTGTTTGTTGTTCAAATACCACCTTTTTTTTAGAGTGTTTTGTTGTTCCTTCTTTGGAACAACATTTTTGCTTCTTGAAGTCGTGTGTTTTCTAAACAACACCCTTTTCCTTGCATTATTGTGATGTTGAACAACACTTGGAGGATTATTCGTAGCTCATCTTAGCCCCATTTTTCTGATTCCCTTTCATGGCGTGAAGTATAATATTTTATGAGGACAAGAATTATTGATTCTATTGAAGCAGGTGAACACCCTTAACGTTATGATCTTTAACAAGACAACTTCTTGATGATAGATTTCATTTTTTTTCTTAAGGAGGGACACAATTATTTATATACTAGTTTATTGTATTGATTTCTATTGTATATGATATTGATTGATCATCTTTACCATGCTAGTTCCACCCCTCCTGGTTATAATCCTCTCTGTCTATTATAAGTGAGATTATGGGTATATTTTTTTTCTATTGATATGTTCAATTTCATTCACCATCCCTGCTCTTAAGGAGTACTAAGCCTCCCTCTATTTATTATAAAAATGTGTAATAACAACAAATTTTGCAAACAGATAGAGGATAGGGGGTCTCATTAAGAGCCAGCCTACCATGTTTATAAGGATGTAGCAATGTGACATTCCCACTATGGCCACCACACCAGGGTTATGATCTAATGGATGGCTAAAATATCCTTGGAACATGAGCTCTCATCATGAACCGAGATTATCACTTTTGCTACTTCCCAGTGAATGGCTGTGTGGTCATTTGGTTACCATGCCAGCACACTGATCTCTTCTGTAGAAACAGGAATGGAATTCTCCAACTATAAATTGAGGATCCTGGCTCATATGGGTTAAAAAGCAACTCTGTCGAGGCTATGGATGCCTGCTGGCAACAGAAGCTCTGCTTATGGTATTGAAGTTCTATTTTCAACATCAATAATTATTATAATACCCTCTTCTTCATTTTCCTTTTATCAGAAGAATTATTTCCTTAATTTCTCCCTACCTTGAACCTTTATGCATGAATTAATGTTTTTAATCAATCATATCATTTCCAGCTAGAATATCATCAGCAAAGCATCTTTTTCTTGCATATTTTTTTCCTTTTACCTTACCGCATAACCTATCATCAACCAAAGCATCTTGTCTCTTATCAATAACCATCATTACACACCTCGCTTTCATTATATCCATACCTTTTATAGTCCTTTCATTAATATACGTACTCTGTCTCATATTAATGTCATATCTTTCACCCTTGTACATTGTCATCAGAACAGCATTTCCTCATACATTCGGTCATAGGCGACCTCTCACCTTGAACGAGGGAGGGGACCTCCATTACACTCGCGCATGCGTTATAACTGTTTTATTGGATTTCATAGGTTGATATGGTACTCTATGATCACACAGCATGTGGCAAAATAATAGTCCTTGAATTAATGAATTCTCATAGAAATATCATTTAACATTAGAAAACTTAGCTGTTACAACTTACTTGTTGTTCTATCTCTCTATTGATGTCTGTTGTTGTGTTTTCTCCACTGCACTAATCCTTTGCAATAGTAGGAAGAACTCAAGCATTATGGGTGGTAAGACAGTGCGTTGAGAACCTTTAGTGCTGGAAGTCTTCGACAGAGCCAAGGAAATTCTGGTCCATGCAGGGTGGATATCATATTTCACACAATGTCAGCCTCCTAGTGAGGAAATCTCTATTGAATTTCTACAGCATCTGTAGAATGAGAATCCCTGGTGAGAGGTAGAAGAATCACAGTACTAGATGCTGTAATAGTTGAAGTATCTGGGCTACTGATGGAAGGAACTACATGGCCAAAAAAAGACGTAATGTTGTAAGATGCCGTGGACATTTTCAGAGATGCAGACGAGGAATTAACCAAGAAAGGCAATGGCATACAACCATCTTATCTGGCAGAGCCATGGCATGAGTTGGCAAGTTTTTTCCAGAGGTACATTACCTGTGATGGACGACGAGATGTGGTAAGACCACAACATCTCAAACTTTAAGCTGTTTGAAAACTAAATATCACTGTTAATCTACCATCTTTCTTGAATTCATTGTTGCATGATACCATCGATAGAATAAGACAGGCTAGGGACCCGGAAACCGTAGTTAGCCACCATGGATTGATTATACTAATTGTCACCCATAACCTTGTTCAACAAAACTTAACTTGGGATGGTCTCATAGCACCCCTGGAGATTAGTCAAAACCCTATAATCCAAAATCTTGCAATTTTGGAGATAAGCCAGCAGAGCCTTATTCCGAAAAGGAAAAGGACTACCCACTCAAACATTGAAACCCATAAGCGTAGGTGGTCTGCAAGGTTACATATAGCCCAGAGAATGTTTGTGAATCCACAAGATAGCATCGAATAACCTGCGGAACCATCCAGACCAATTAGTATACAGAACTCTGAGTTGGAACCAGAGGAAGAACTTGAACAAGGGGAAGGATGCAATTCAGAATTAGAACCCAAACAAGAGGCCAATTCAGAACAAGGACCTGAGAAAGAGCATAGACTGGACCAGAGCAAGAAAGGGCACAACACTTTGATGATGAACTGGAAAATGAAGAAGAACCTCCTCAAACATCAACCATGAGCCCCCAAAATGGTATTCTACAGGATTTTGAGACAGGGATGGCTTAGGTCCTGGAAAATCTGAATGCATACATGTAGCCTGGAGGATCACTTGATCCTAACCTAATGGAAGCTCAATCCCTAGAAGATTCTAGGCATATAGAAATTATTCCTTCTTTGAAAGCTACAGACCAGGAAAAGGAAGCAGACACAAAAGTTATTCATGAATCAGACAACCAGTCTAGTGACACAGTTCTATTGGAACACTTCCATGATAAACAATAGGAATCTTTATATACATAAGCTATTGACAAGCCTATTAGTGTAAAAGATGCTCCTTGGAAGAAGCGAGTAGCCGGAGCAAAACTAAAGAAGATGAGATAAAAATACCAAAAGCTTCAAAACACAGTTAAAAGGCTACATCAAAAGATTCAAAAATTGCAAACGACAAAGCCCAGAACACTACTCTTGAGTAGTATCTGTGGCTACGAAAACATAAATATGTAAGGGTGGGTCAACAAAAGCCCAAACCGAACTCATCCCTACTCAAACAATATCCATCCAGGAAAATTTGCATGGAGACTTAGTGGATGCAGCCATTCAGATGGAGGGTTGGTCCTCCCATAATAAGGAAGTACAGACTGAGGAAACATCCTCTCGTAGCATAGGCACTCAGACAAAAGAACAAGCCAAGGATATCATGTCAAGTAAAGACCCTATTCTCCTAAATCTATGGGAGGAACTGATGCAAGCCCAGCTTGCTTTAGAACAATGTGAACAAGAGATAGTCCCCCTGCAAAAATATCAAGAGTTGCAGAAACAGTTTAGGGAATTAACCATAACTGAGAATGAGAATTTTGACAGATTTAGATAGGAAGAAGAAAACATGAATAAGGTGAAGACCAAGCTGGACAGAGCCAGGAATCAGATAGACACCATTTTCTCACTATATTCGGAAGTCTTGACATGTAGGTGTCTGGCCATAAATTATGCCCTGTTCTTCTTAGAACGATACTTATTGTTAAATATTAAATCTGTAAGAGCTGGCAAGACAATAGAATTAAAGACAACTGAAGATTTCATAAGTTGTTGTAAGGAACATGTGGCAAAAGTTGAAAGGATTCTTTGCAAATTTTATATGCATAATTTCATATTAGAAGGAGAAGTGGATAAGAACCCTAGCCCTTTTGTTGGAGATATTCAATTCCAGGCTTTCATCTTGTTTGCAGTTAAGCAACTTAAGTGGTTTAAGGTATATAATTCATTCCAAAGACAAGAACACGGGTTAGATCTCTGGTTAAGGAGTGAGCCTACTCACCCTTTGCAACTGTTTGCTAAACATAAAAGGTTGATGACATAAGAAGGCATGATTGAAATTTTAGGGCCCATACATAAGGAAATTGTACAGAAAGGAACAACATATTTACTCTCCGTCTAGGAAAGATCCCTGATTGCATCCAAAATGAGATGGATGGTCTCAACTAACAGTGTTAAGGAAAGAGAACCATTTAATTATGGGACCTTCAAAGCTGCTACAAGTCGGTTAATCACATACAACAATCTTATTTTGAGGGAAGGGCATTATTGGTTGGGATATCGATTTAGATGTCCCATTATTTGGTATCCTCCTAAAGGGTATCGGTTTGACTATGAGTTACCTGAAGGACACAAACAATAGTCTTTGCAAATTTGGCACAAAATCATGGTTTTAGGCATGATATAAAAAACCTTTTCTCCAGCCTACTCCTTAACTACATTACATAGGAACTATTTATTTGTCATGAGGACATGAAAAAAGGTAAGTAGGGGAGTATGTTGAGCCTTGCAATAGGTATGTATTTACTCTTGATTATTGTCTTTTTCCTCCTTTATTATACATTTTGTGCCATGATATAACAACATATTGATAAGATTTTGATAAGGAATGAATAAAATTGCTCTTGATACGATTTGACCGATCAAACTAACTCTCATTACTTTTTATGTAGGAAAAAAGTAGAAGGAATAATTATCGTTCCAAAGTCGGAACAACAAAAGCTAATTGATGAAAATGAGATGCGTCGTGTGCAGTCGAACCAAGGAATGAGTCAAGAAGATCAGTGTGAGATAGAAGAATTCTCTGAAGATAGAATTTAGTTGTGAATCCCTCAGGATCCCCTAATCCCGAGGGATCATGTTTATCTTTTTTCCTTTTGACTATAAAAGGGATCTCTCGTTTTTTACTTGGATTGTAATTTTAATTTATAGAAGTGTGATTCTGAAGAACAAGATCGTATTGTAATGACAAGTGACTTTGATGATTAATATACAACTTACGTTGTTGTTCATTCAGATATTCTGAAATAGCTAAGCAGTGTTCGCTGGTGGCTAGGGCCATGTCTCTGGTGGAACTTACTGCTGTTCCTCATTTTATGCATTTTTTGTTTCCTACAAGTTTATTTCACTTTACATCCTTTTAGTTGATTTATTTTCGTTGAACCAGATTTTTGGTATTCATTTCATTAATGCACAATCCTATTTGGTTTTGTTTAATTCATATCATGGATTGAATTAGTTATCAGTTAAAGAATCATTTTTGGTTAATTACACAATAGAGAGTGATTGATTAAATTTCTTTCCTTCTATCCAGTAGTTTAAGTCCAGCTGAAAGAGCTCAGTTAATGCTACAGTGCTCTCAGTTGATTATCATTTGAATTTGGTTGATTAAGATTGAATTACAGTTTTGTTTGAGATTGAGTCATGATGCTTAGATGAATCATTTCCTTTAAAGTTACAATCTTGAGATTTATGATTGCATCCGTTTACTCTTGTATTGCATTTAATAACTTATTTTAAAGCATTACTTTCTGGATTTATAGCTTGCACATATTGTGTACACTCTTGGAATGAAAATACTTACGCAAGTTGATAATTAATGTGAAGCAATTAGGAGTTTTAAAAGACACCTTTTAGCACCCAACACTCTTTAAAGTCATGTTTCTTTTATGATATTCCATCCAATCTTAGTTGTAGGTGACTTCTACAACCCTCTTTCGGTAGCCCTGTATTAACCTAACTAGATGTTTTCAAAAATTGAAATGAACATCAAATAAAAGTTATGTTTTTAATGGTGGCCTTTCATCATGACATCAGCTTCTAACATCAACATCCTACGTATGTATGAATCCATCTCCACAACATACATTACCAATGTTCTCTTTTTCTAGCACACATATCAAGGTCTTCGTACCTTCTTCATGGAGATGTCATAGCTAATCCTTCTGATCAATATCATATTTTGATTCCTTATCTTATCTTATAGATGCATATTTACACTAACTCTTCTTTCATTTTCCTCACATATTCCTTTCCTCAAGATATTCTTTACATGGTTCTTTCAACATAGGAACCATTATTTTCAACCACCTCAAGTTATTTGTGAAGTCATATTATTCCGATTTGATCTTGTCAATATGTAGAAGAGTTCAAGGCACATTATCTAATTACCTTCATGCATCTTTCTAAGGGAACTTAGATTTTTCTTCTTCAATCATGATAATGAGATAAAGCATTATACCCATAACCATATGATGACATGACTTTATCTATTTATGAAAAATATACATACATCTTCCTTCATGTGGACATCTAGACTTCCTTTAGGAAGCTTCCTTTCCTTTCTTGAAGATGAAAGTAATTCAACCACCTTGTCATGCTACACATATTTTTCATCATACCATCATCCTTTTAATTGTGGTTTCCACACAAGGTGTAATGTAGACCATTTGTGAGACACTTTCTTCTTCCAAGTAGAGGTGAACCTTGTTAATGAAGATTCCAATGGAGTATCTTGATGATCCTCATTCTGCACATTCTCCTTCCTAATAATGATGGTGTATGATGATTTACTTATCTTCCAATCTTGCTATATGAATTTTCTCCAACCATATATAGTGATACTTTGGTTGTTCTTATATGCTTCCAATGGAGATGTCATGAGCTACTTCTTTTCTGTCAAGATGTCTGCTACAACCATGTAGACTTCCTACTTCAACTATCCTTCCATGTTTCTATGATTATGTTATCTATATTTCATCTCTAATCTATCCTATCATACTTGTTATGTTTTCTATCATCTTCTATACCTGAAAATAACTAAGTGAAGAAGATTATCTCAGTTATAGTAGAGATCTTTCACTTCCTCCTTCTTTGATTTCTTCTTTTCTATTTCTTCCACTTCTTCAGTAACATGGGCTTCATTTCTTTCATTTCTCTCATTATCGTCCTTCTTGAGTTTGGGAAAAATCCTTTTAAAGTGCCCATATTCATTACACTCATAACATTATATCTTTGACATATCAATCTTATTATTTTTCCAAGGATGAGACATTCCAAACTTTCCTTTTCTCCTAGCCATGGAAACATATGCTTGAACTTCTTCACTTGATCTAACATCTCTCTTTACCTTCAACCTAGTTTATTCAATCTTAAATAATGATGGAGCGACTTCCTTCTTTCCATATATACTTCATACAAAATTTCTCCATTCATTAGGTAATGCCTTAAGCACAACAATGGTAATTTATTTATCATACATTATTCATCCTATTTCTTATAGTTGATCTCTTATTTGTGACACTAACATAAGTTATGAGGCTATCCATTCTTCCTTTGATATCATCATTTTTTATAATTCGGTTCTCAATGATATGAATTCTCCTACAGTTCTTACAAAAAATAATTCTTCTAGTTTCTTGTAGATATCCTTTGATTTCTCCAACTTTTGTATATAAGGGATGAGAGAATCCTTGATTGATTTTATGATGATTCTTTGAGACCTTATCTCCCCTTTCATATACTTCAATGATTCTTGAGATTGTTCTTGAGATGATTTACTGATGAAGCCCTTTACTTATTTAATAATGTCATTCTCTATGAGAATCAAAATTTTCCTCTTCTTCCATGCAAGGAAATTTTATGACCCAGCTACTTTGTTACTTTCCTTGTAGAATGAAGTCACATTGATAGTATATTAAGACATCAATATAAATATAAATATACTTACTTTTCAAGTGAAGATGTTCCTAGATGATGTTATCTTCAACTTGATGCATTCTTCATGGTGATTCTTCCTTGATGATCTTCGTTAAGGATGTTTGTGATGTGTTCTTTGCATCAATGTGAGGGGGATCACCTTAATTTCTTTGATTATGGTCGAAATGCTTCTTCTTGATTCCTTTGGATGTAGAAATGTAGAATATGGAGAAATCAAGATTCAAAAAATATGTAGTCCTTCTTTCTTTGAGTGGAGGTAGGGTCCTTGGTGTCTTCTTCTCCTAGTGATGATGTGATACTTGAGATGAGTACTCCTCCTTGGTGATTCTTAGTCCTCCTTAATGGTTTTCTTGTGCTTAGCCCTTATGTATCCTTATTCAATGATGCCATATTCAAGCTACCTCTTCTTCTTGTTGTGGTTTCCTTAGCTCTGATACCATGTTGAGAAATCTAGGGTAGCTATATTAAGGTTATTTCTCTTATTTTGATAAATGTTTATGATGTTATTTTACATAACTTGATATACTTATGATTATCTTCTTATTTCACTTTATCATTATTATGTTCTTAACATCAAATAGCTGCCAATCTATGAATACCAATGAGACAAGAGGACACAAAATGTAGGGTGCTAGCTAGGGCCAAAACCTCTCCTCTTTAGAGGAAAACCCAGGAGAATTATTCTCTTCTTATAGAATATTCAAATAAAAAATTCCAATGCCTAAGACCCTTAACAAATACTCCTCCAAGACCAAGTCAACCTTCCTTCTTCATGAACATAGATTCCAACAAAAAAATTTTACCTTCCAACAACTCCTCCAACAAATTCAATCCCAACAAAAATTTCTTCAGCTTCGACCTTAATGAGATTTCACAATTTAGAATTTGATGTAGCTTCCCATCTTTGACCTTGGTGTAGCTTCACAACTTTGACCCAGATAAAGCTTCACAACTCCGACCATGATGCAGTCTCTTAGCTTCGACCTTGATGTAGTTTCAGAATTTCGACCTAGCAGCTTTATAATTTCATTGAACATAGGAGAAATAGAGATAGACTCAAAAACATTGATTCCATCTTCCTTCTTGAATATCGATTTCCTTTTATACTTCTTATTCTTAAGATTGAACTTCCTCTTCTTGCTCTTTAATATGTCTTGGATGTGTGCTTCAAATGAGGTCAAATGCCTCTTATATATAGGCTTCCTAGGGGTATGAAATGCTTCCATGAGGCTGAATTGATCTCTTGAAGGCCGACTTGATCTATCATGTAGGACGACTTGTTGCAGCTTGTTGACAAGGTCTTGGAGGGTCTTTTATGACACAAACATATTTATTTTACATAATATAAGATGCTCAAATGGGTCTTACATGTATGACAATGACTCTTTTGAGTTCATAATTCTATGACAAACCTATAAGGACTTAATGGGTGCTTGGCCTACTAATAAATTTATCTTGAGCATGAAACCCATGCATACAGAATAAAAATAAAGATTTATGTTTCTGCTTAATATCAAATATATATATATAATCATGATTACAATAGACATTATGAAGACTAAACCTACTTACATATTTCGACAGTATTCACATGTGATTCTCTAGTTATGTGTTGTCATTGGCATGGATATTTTCCAGGATTGACAATGGTTTTAGCCTTTCCTTACCATTTCCTAGATAATCATGGTGTTGTTGGTTTTTCCACTTTTCTTTCTTATTGGTTCTTAGGTTCTCATTGGCTATGGGTTTGGAACAAATGCTCCAGAATACCTAGAACAAATTGGGTTGAGTTACTAGTTCCTAGAGCCATAGGTTGGGATAAATTCTCTAGAGCCCTTGGTGGGTTGATTAACTAGTCCCTACATCTGTGGATGGAAGAAACGCTCTGGAGTCGTGGAAGGCTATTGGTCAAGTTACTTGTTCATGGAGCCCTAGACAACTTGGGTAGAGATTGATGACATTGATGTTAGTGATTTTTCGACCATAGAGGTGGAATCACTATGGTTTAGGGTTTAGGTGGTTTTACCTCTGGAAGATCTGATTGGTTTTATTTTGGTTAAATCCATGAGATCCCACATTCATGCTTGGAATATTGAACGATGATGATTGACTAAAAGAGAGATTTTGTTCAACCCAATCCATGGTCAAGTGATACATGGAATTTTGTGACTTGGTTTGCCTTTTCATATGTTCATAAGAGTTATTTTCCTTCCACAATTTATGAATACTTGCACTAGTTATGATGGTGAAGTTATGGCCAATTTGTCATCGTTTCTATGTTGGTTATATGATGTATTCTATTAATGGCTCATATCAAGCTTTGATAAGTTATTGATTGATTGATGAATGTGTGGACTAAGAAGTGTTATTGCTAGATAGAGAGAGCTTAAAGCCTTCTTGGTGATTCTCAGATGAGGTTTATTGGTTTATGATCAGATATGCATTCATGACCTGTAGCTTACATGTCTTCCACATGTTTGACGAAATTTATATCATGCATTAGGCATGTATAGGTTAAGTTATTTCTTGAATTTGAATGGTTAGCATTATTATAGTCTTTCCTATGCTTCTACAAAGTTACAGGAAATTTTGGGCAGTGGCCTGGAAGCTAGCCTGAAAAGGTGCCACGGGTCCTGGAGCTGCATGCTCAAAACTAGATGAATTGGTTAAAAACCACCTGGAACCAATCCTATGAGAGGGGTTATAGGCTTTCAACTACATGGATGAAGTGTCAAGGGTTTGGTTATGGAGTTAGGTTAGAGAAAAATGATTTTAGCTTTAGGGATCAATCACATAGGGTGGTTTTTTGTTCTTGAGTGATTTGTAGTCGCTGTAGGATGTTAACAAGTGTTTAGTTTGCAGGCCCGACTTCCTTAACTGGAACTTGGAGTTCAATTCATGTCATAGTGACATTCTTCTCATGTTTACCCTAGCAAGATTGTGAATTTGGGTAAATGTGGCAGGAGGTGTTACACATCTACATCACCTCCATTTTATTTGCTTGAACTTATAGTTCATGTCATTCCAATCTCATCAATATGAAAACTTTCTAGTGTTTTAATGATCCATTTTGGAGGACCTTCATGAGATGGCCCAGGCTACTTTCTTGATTGAGATAGGGTTGCATAAGGATTTACCATTCCAATCCTCCCAATCACATCACTCAGAGGGTATTCATGATCTAAAGAAATTGTTAAAACTTTAGTAGGGGAGTGAGCACTTCAGAAGCACATTCCATAGATTGATATAGGATAGGGATCCCCCCTTCTAAGATGTGGAATCTCATTATAAAATTCATGATTTTTTTTTCCATGAATGAACCTATTTAAATGATCAAGTTTCTGCTCAACAATATTTTTAGTATTGGAAGATCCACGAAAAATCACATCTCTAGAGAATATAAACTTATTATTTACCTCATCATAGACATAATATGCTTTGGTGGTATCTGATTACCCCAAGAAGATACACTTTTGACTCCATGGACCAAGTTTTTTTCTTTCCTCACTAGGAATAAAGGCATAGCAAGTGGATCTAAAGATCTTGAGGTACCTTACCAAACGAATGTGGCCATACGACATTTCATAAGGAGTCTTGTTTTTTAGAGCATGAGATGGAAATATTTTTTTTATACATACTGAACATAGAACTTCATCAACCCAAAACATCAGATTCATAATTTTGAAAAACATCATTAAGCAAACCATATTTAAGATAGTCTTCTTCATTCTTTTAGCTACACTAGTGTGCTAAGGATTGTATGACATTGTTGTTTGATGTTGAATCCCATGTTGGCAAAGATAGTTTCAAATTCATTTGAATTATATTATTTTCCATTATTAGTATGAAAAGATCCATTATGTGATTGTTCATGATTTTGAATCCATGCATGAATCCATGTACCCAACACACCTTTGTATAATAATCAATAAAATTCATCATATAGTTATTTCCATTTGTATAAGGAAAAAGAATAGGGACAAACACATCAGAATGAATTAGTGCGTGATTTCTACCTGCTCTAAAAAAAACATTAAATGTCTATTCACTATCTTTTCCTACAATACAAGCATCGCATTGCTTTAGTTTCCTTGGAATAGTTGGAAAAATAGAAACACTATTTGTTTTTGAAAAACAAAGATATTTATTTCCACCAAATATTGCATGCCATAAAAGACTTGATGAAAATGTACCTTCATTGTACTAAGAACTGTATGCAAAGTTTTGTGCATGAGCAGATATTCCTTGGAGCTTCAACAAATTTTCCTCCTTTACTCCAATAATGACAACTGTGTTGTCTGTTTATTTTTTAATCCAAACTTTTCCATCAAACATGTGAATGGAGTGCCATTTCTATTGAAAGTGGAAAAGGGAAAAAAGAATCTTTGTAGCTCTAGAATGTAAAGTACATGATGTAGAAGAAAGTTAGGAAGTCCAAGAAATTTAAGCCTGATGGTACCAAGTTTGGATGGCTTGAGACTTGACTTATTTGCAATGTATATTGCTCCATGTTATAGGACAAATTGACCCCCTCATCAACTCAGAGGTGAAAGACAAGATGACTGAAGCAAAGACCACAATTGCAGGCCTGGAATCCACACTAACGCTCTCTATACACTATCAACCTACTCTATAAAGCTTGTTACCAAGCATAAAGGAGTGTTAGTCACCCTACTAACTCATGTTGTTAGACCAAGGGGAGCATTAGTGAACCTAAGGGATGTTCAAATGGTCATGCCAATGAATCTTATCATAAATATCTAGATATTAAATCCCTAAATTTGCTCAAGAAAAGTAAGGAAACTCCAAAGATCAAGATATTTGGAGAAATTCCAATCTGAGAATGAAGCCAAATGGGAAAAAGCTTCTAAACAGGGCAGGTTCATGGATTTTTCCCTAATGAACTCTACGAGGAGCTTGGCAACCCCAAATCGATTGCTATATAAGCATTGAGAGGGCCATTACAAAAGGGGTCAGAGCATTTGGAAGGATAGCCCATAGAGTTGTTGTGAACTGTCATATTCTTGAAGAAGCTAGTTGAAAGAGGGAGAGACAGAGAGGAAGAAGGGGTAAGGAAGGCTGATACAATAGATGGTTGTAATCACTCTTTCATTCTGAATATAGAACTGTAGTTGTGTTCCCTACTCCATAGTGTCGGTAATGCTTTTCATTTATTTGTTCATTCTTATGCTTGTTGAGATGAGTAGTTAAGTTATACAATAATACATGTTTGTTGTGCATTCTTACATTAGTTTTCAGAAGTGTATGCTATGATTGGTTTTCCTTGTCCTTTGTGTGGGAATTGTCTTGGAGCTGGCATTGAAGGAGTTCTTCTTGCCACATAGAGATCCCCAAGCAAATCTAGAAGGAGCTAAATGTAATCCTCTTTCCATACCCTGTCAATTTATGTTTGATAGATGAACATGTGTGTAACTTGGTAGCTTTTGTAGATAATCTTATGGTCTATCGAAGGTCACAGGAAGACCTTTGAGGGTAGTTTTCACCCCATGCATTTTACCCCATAGCAGAATTGGCGACTCCACTGGGGACTATACATCTAGTTCCCAGTCAACCTGGACTCCTCTCAGTTCTTCTCTTTCTTCTAAGAGCTTCCTACTTCTTCAAATCTTTTTTTGATCCACCATCTATCTTGTTGCATCCTACTAGTTTGCGTTCTCCTCAGAAACTGATCCTAAAGGCCCTTTGTTTGAGCTATTTCCCTCACTAACGCAGGTTGCTAGTCTACACAGAGCTTTATAAAGCTCTCTGCCTATGTACAGGGAGCGTTAGTGGCCCAACTAACTCTCTATTTACATTGAAACAGAGCGTTAGTCTCCCATTTCCATGTTTTCCAGAAGATTTTGTGGACCAAAAGGGGGGGAACTTGTCTCAGGGGTTAAAGTAAGATCTACAATAGTATTATGTTAACAAATTTGGTGTCTTGAATTTTTTTTTTTTCAAGAAAATGTTTTAGTTTTTCTCTCTTAAAAGACATTTTTTTTGAAAGAAAGACTGATAAATTGTATTGATCCTTCTATCGAAATAGTTGTAAGTTGCTTCATTTTGGTTTTCAGTAGTTGTTAGGAAATATTGGGAAAAGAATCTTTTGGTTATGCAAGTGTTGAATGGCTTTAGATGCAAGGATGAATCCATGAATATGTGAAAAGATGAATGTGTAGAATAAGACTTGTTTGCATAAGAAATTGAAAACAAAATTAGTACATTGTTCTGCATGGTTTATTGAGTGGAGAGTCTCACCATATTCATACGTCAACACCCCTACCGAAGACAAATAATCAAGTACACTGAAATTTACATTAAAATCAATCAGTTACTCTTTTGAGCAAACCAACATTAGCTAGATTAGGATCTTGGGATAAGCATGTGAGTGAATTGCCCAAGGTTGAAAACCAAAACTAGTGTCGTTAACGAGTGAAAACTCCTTCTACACTCATATTATCAGGACCACTCAACTAACAATGGAACGAAATACAAGACAACATCGAACTATAATTGAAGTTATCCCACCTTATCTTACAAATCCTTTGGGCATTCTATGTATTGGGGGTCCCTTCGATGATTTCAGAACTAAGTCGAGGACTCAGGTATCCTGCCCACATAGTGTGCTGCCTATGACTATGTCCCCCTTGGTAATGTCTATGATTTGAGGTATCTCTAGTGGCCAAACCTTCTAGGTACTTACACAAGATGACTGGGATGGGCTGTCCTAGTACCTCAAATGGATGGATCTACTTTGTATTTAGTTTTTGGGAGGGTGCTCGTCTTCACAAGAGTACTTGGCCCCTCAATCTGAGGTTCAGGCAAAGCTCAAAAGTAACCGTAACCGTACATTTGGCCATCCTTCTCTATTATTCATTGAGATACTGCATTTCATCTCCAGTGATCAGTGCTTATTAGATGAGGTACTTTCCCTATGTTTGTTGATTGATATATTTAGTGTATTTTTTCCTTTTAGGTACCTAAGTGCTATCATTTTCGAGACTTTAAAGAATATCACATTAAAATTTATTTGATAAAACTTAATGGTCATCGTGGCTACATCCAGCCCTCATCATCACTCCAGATGCTTGTTAGGACTTCCTCCACTCATTGTGGAGGATTCGCCAAGTTCCACTAACTTGGATTCCTCATCTTTGAGGAATCAATCTCCTAAATCTCACACGGGATCTGTGTGGGCAACCGACGATTCCAGTTTGCTGGAGGATTTCTTCCTCACTTTAACACTCCTCTTACAATTCAGTCGGATCCTATCGTTGCCCCTGTGGTACGAATACTTCCTTCTTCAGTAGGTGGAACTTTCCCATCTATTCAGTCGATGCCTCACGGGTTGTGGAATTTTAGAGACACTGTTGGTCCTCTACCACATCCCTAGTCAATGGTCATCACAACACCAATAATGTGGAATCCCGCTATCCCGTTTGTCCCAGGTAGGAAAACTCACACAACACCCTCTATAAGTGGAACTTAGCAGATGCTAGGTCCCACTCCTATGGTGCCACAATGCATACCTTCAACTAGTGCCACATATAGTGGTCTCTATAACACTTAATGCGGCACTATGGGCACGGTTCCAATTTACCAACAACAAGGTCGGCCGCTAATGTACAGTTCCAACCCCGAGATTTAGATATCTAGGGGGGTTCCCAATATGCATATGCCGGTGGGGAATGTCACAGCTCCCCCTCCATTCTCAGGCATGCATGGACAGTCGTTGATTGACATGAGTGTTCCCTCTATCAATCAAATCCATATGGTTAGTTCTATGTCGGTTGGGAATCCAGAAGGGATACCCAACCAATCCATGGGGGCACCCTACTCACAAACTCAAATGAGTCAAGGGGGCACCGCTTATATTGGGAGCAATTCCATACCCTAGTATCAAAATCCTCATGGAAATCCATTATACAACACCGTACTACAAAGCAACTACTACACCACGCAACCCATGTACACTATGGGGAACCAGACGATGGGAGGAGCATAGAACTCCTCAGGTCATTCATCATGACCATGGTCCGAGTCGGGGGCACCCAACAATCTACCTTTTTTGGCAATGTTGGATATTCCTGACTTATACAAGTTGACAAATGACCCCATCTTCCACAACTTACAATGGCTAACGATCTCGCATAAAATACTGACAGGCATTCCAAAGTTCGACGGAAAACAAGGGGAGGATCCAGGAACCCATATCACCACCTACCATCTTTGGAGTGTTTCTAACTCCATGGTGGATGAT
The DNA here is from genome assembly GCA_031772625.1 of Pinus tabuliformis. Lineage (NCBI taxonomy): Eukaryota > Viridiplantae > Streptophyta > Pinopsida > Pinales > Pinaceae > Pinus > Pinus tabuliformis. The sequence continues at coordinate 520,577,736 of CM062804.1, read as the reverse complement.
AGTGTCTGATTACGTCCTTTTTCCCGCATCTTTACTGGCAATCTAGGAAAGTGGTATATTGAGTCACCACGCGCGTCAGTAAATACCTTCGATAATTTAGCGATGGAATTCCTGAAGCACTTCCAGCTACCTATCTGCTATGAGACTGGGACAGAGCTCCTTACTTCATTTCGCTAGGATACCGTCACCCACATCTCTAATCATATACATCAATGGAGACATAGGCAGATGTTAGTCAAAGCTCCCCTCCCAGACTTTCTCTTAATGGACAGGTTCTGTAGGTCGTTACTTCCACAAATCGCTAGAGATGTCGCTCTAGGTAGTGCGGTCATCGAAGACCAATCCATGTGTCGTGCCCAGCACTTAGATTTGATTTATTCACAGTCTGGCACTCTCTATGACATAATCCCCCATGCTCCCGATAACCCCAATCATCCCTCCACTCAGCACCCCGGAGTGCACACTAACGGGATTGTCGCCACAACCTCTGGGGTCACTGTAAAACAACTTAGTGGTTCCATTACCAACCTGGCAATGGACCCCTCTACCAAAGCGACTGCTCTTCCTGCCACTGCAATAAACTTTGTGCAGTCTACATAGAACTCTGGTGGCAAGAACAATAAGAATAAGAATAAGACCGCTCCTTCTGAAGAGTAGTCATCTAAGCAGCCCAACCCAAAACAGAAGGCCGCTACACCTACTGATGAGGAAAACGACAAAGGCATCAAATATCCATGCAAACTCTGTCTTGAAGACCACGTAACCTAGCGTTGTCCGCATCTTCAAGAATGTATAGATTACCTTGCCAAAAGAGATTCTGGTAAGGCACCCACTGTCCTTAGAAATCCTTTTCCTACTCAACAGTAGAAAAATCTCATTGCCAACCAACCACAACCCACATTAGGGGGTAGCGATAGTTTGCAACATCCTTCAGCTGGAGAAGGATCTTCTGCCATTTACACATTTTAAATGGTAGAACTCGCCACAAGAGCCAAATCTTATGGAGCTCCTATCACTCCGGCAGCAGAACCATCCTTAGGTCAAAACCCATCACCGCCCAATGATTTGCATATTGAAAGGCCAGTTGAGGACTTTGTAATTTGACCCCCCAAGGGGGCACTTCAACGCACAATGCATAATACAACTGCACGTGCCGCCCAACACTGCAACATCGTAGAGGATTTGGTGCAAGCGTTGTCGGCTATGTCGACACTCGAAGTATTACAAACATGCCGCAGCCAACAGAAAGCTTTGCTTTCAACTATCAGAGGTATTGACCCTACGGATTCCATGCTTGCTATTTTTGACATGGACAAGTGTAAACCTCCCCTTTCCCACTAGCTTGCATTTCAGGTGCATATCACTTTGAAAGGTAAAGGTATACACAGAACTGTCATTGACAAAGGTGCTTCAACTAGCATCATGTCGGCTTCATGTTGGCTCGCCCTGGGTTCCCCAACCCTATCCCCACCATTGAACTCCCTTAAATATTTTAATGGCCACATCTTTATCCCAAAAGTATACCTAGCCAGTTTTCCCATCATTATGGCTGGGAAAATCGTAACGGTGGACGTAGAAGTCATAGACAAAAAACTTGACTATAATCTCTTACTAGGTTGTAGTTGGACATATGCCATGATGGCTGTCATATCTACTGTCTTTCACATCATCCAATTTCCATTGGATGGAAAGGTTATTACAGTAGATCATTTGTCTTTCTGCACCCCTGATTATTCACCATTACCAAGTGGCTCTGTACCCCTAGTAGGAGGTGGAACTGATAGTTATGTCGGTGTAGGTATCGGTCTACTGAAGGCTTCTTCCCTCATGGGTTGTTTCCCTCTTCAGCCCTAGAAGATTTCACTGATGATCAATATGCTTTCATCTATTCGTCATGAATAGACCGATCCATGGATCCTACCGGCTCTTTTAGACATTGACACATACAGAGTACAAATGCCATTGTCACCAGTTGAATTGGCTTGTGAAGCCATTCAAATCACATCTAAATCTCCAGTCACTTTGGTTTCAACCAACGGTACCACTGCCCCTACCATAACTGCTCCTTCTTTCGATCCACTCAATCAAGTCCTACATGTGGAAAAAGCTATTAGAGAGATCACGGGTTTAGAAGAACGACCTTGGGAGGATTCACACCATCATGTTTTGATATCTGATTCGGACATGATGCCTCTTCAAATCCTATCACCTGACACACATGAAATCGTTTCCTCACCATATACGACTATCCAACTTTTCGACTCGGAAGGAAACAGGGGTAATATTTCACAAACATTGCTCCCCAATATTTCTGTCATGACAGGCATCATGGAAAACATACAGAGTGGAGCCAATCACAATCATGAGGAAATTGTGAGCTTCACCTATCCGTTTAGGGACTTCCTCGATGTTTTTCCTTGGTCTTATGAGGAAATGCATGGCATAGACCCTTCTAATTTCAAGCATGAGATCAAGAAAGATCGAGCATTCTTTTCATGGTATTTTTCTTGCTCGTTAATCCAAAAAACCTTGAGTCTCCTTCATTGGGCTCATTAAACTACTTCAATGAAGATAATAGAAAACTTTTAGGGATATTTTATTGCTCTTTAAAAAATATAAACATCCCCGATTTTTCATCGCTGCGCTCATTAAATATATGCAACGATAGATAGAGCACTTTTGGAGATATTTTATTGCTCTTTAAAAAATATAAACATCTCCGAGTTTTTTGTCGTGGGGCTCGTTAAATATATACCATGATCAATAGAGCACTTTTAGGGATATTTTATTGCTCTTTAAAAAATATAAACATCTCCAAATTTTCATCTTTAAGCTCATTAAATCTTTGCAACAATGGTCAAAGCACTTTTTGTGATATTTTACTGCTCTTTAAAAAATAATAAACATCTATGAGTTTTCATCATTACGCTCATTAAATACATGTAACGATGCTCTGAGCAACTCTTTTTTGATCTTTTTCCAGCTCATAAACAAAAAAAGACCAAGGGAGAATTCTTTTTAGGCTCTTTTTTCTCGCTCTTTAAACTGAAAAAATTCTTGATCTATGTCTTCTGCCTCGTTAAAAATTGCTAAAGATAACCCGAGAATTCTTTTAGGTACTTTTCTTGCTCGTTAAAACTGAAAAATCCCGATTTTTTGTTACTGGACTCGTTAAAAATACACAATAGCAGCAAGAGCACTTTCTTTTTTCGGACAGTTTCTCGCTCTTAAATCGAAAAATCAGCAAGTTTTTCCCCTCCTTCAAGCTCGTAAAACTATGAAGAAGGGATGAGCTGTACTTTTCCCTCTTTTTCTCACTCATTAAACTGAAAAAGATACCTTGAGTTTTCTTCATCTAACTCATTAAAATTTTTGATGAAGGTATTGAGTTTGTTGTCACATGACTCATTAAAAATTCACGACGAAACACGAGTTTAGTCTGTCACCTCGTACTCGTAACAAAATGAGGTCGACATCTATTGGAAAAAGGTTTCTCTTTATCCAGGTTCAATAGATTAAAATATGGAAAAGTAATCGATCCAGGTATACTATTAACCTTTTGTCACACCCGGTTAACAACTATGACAAAGGGACCACCATGGAGTCTCTCTTTATGATATTTTCAGACTCTCTAAATATGAAAAGACCATTGAGTTATCTAGTCTAGACTCTTTAAATTACACAGACAAGATATAGAGTCATTCTTTTTACGATACTTTTCAGACTCTTAAAACATGAAAAAATCACCGAGTTTGCCTGTCTGGACTCATTAAACTAATCAGATGGGGAAAAGAGCTGTTCTTTTTGTGATCCTTTTCAGACTCTTTAAACATGAAAAGATCAATGAGTTTACCTGTTTGGACTCATTAAAAAATCAGATGGGGAAAGTGGACAATACAACTGTATTTCGTATTAGAAAGCATGGTTTGGCAGTAATCATTCCCTTGAACATGGCACTCCCTCAGATAAACCTTCATTTTGATGGCCTCTCAATATGTACCCTATAATCCTATGAGTTTTAGCCTATATACCCTGATGTAATTGCATCTCCGTATCTTAACACTTTGTAGTGTTCATGAGTCTAGTGCTGTCTGGTTAGAACCATTGTCATTCCTTCTATTGTTAAAGGGTCCCCATTTTTTTCCTCTATCAACCGATCCTATATATCCTTTCATCATGCCCTCTGTTGTTTAGACCCAAATTCTCAAAAGGTTCCTCAAAAAACAAAATCATTCTTGTCCGATTTCGTGTCGACTAATGTAGGACACATCATTGCCTACGTTTCGATAGGTTTCTTCCTATCGACTTCAACACTCTATCTAGGAAGATAACCCAAAAACACATTTAGTGCCTTGCTACTTGCAGACATTAGTGGAAGGTTACCTTGTGTTTTATCACGGGTTTCATTATTGGCTCTTGGTTAAGCGATTCTACGAGTGTTCGACAACAAAGAAATTCTTCACACTCGCTAGTTTGCATTATGCATCTTGAAGGCCATCACCATTATCGGTGGCCTTCCTCGCATCTGTTAACGGTCTCCATTATTGACTGGTAATCAGATGATTTCATGCATGTTCAATGTCAATACATCTTATCACATGTACCGATCTATGCTATTCGGTGAAGTGGAAATCAAGACCTTGGGTAGAGGCTTGCATCATTCGGCCTTGTTTCCTCTCCTAAGATGCAGATATTGTTCTTTGGAGACAACTATTTCAGGATGATCTATTATGACACTGGATCCACTCTGTGCCATATTGGTGGCTAGCATTGTTATATCTCAGATGAGAAAATTACTCTGACATAGCTACTAAGCATGGGAATGCCCGACCCAGGACATTATTTTAGCAGTTTATATATATGTATCTATGTTGTATTAGGTTTTCCTTGCCGCCTGAAACTTCTCTCTCTCTCTACAAAGATTTTGACAGCAAATTACAGTTTGCTTTTTCATAAAGTATTTCGGCCATCGTCTCTTCCTTTGATCTCATACTTTAGGGGGCATCTGTTATAGGACAAATTGACCTCCTCATCAACTCAGAGGTGAAAGACAAGATGACTGAAGCAAAGGCCACAATTGCAGGCCTACAATCCACACTAACACTCTCTATACACTATCAACTTGCTTTATAAAGCTTCTTACCAAGCATAAAGGAGCGTTAGTCACCCTGCTAACTCATCTTGTTAGACCAGGGGGAGTGTTAGTGAACCTAACGGATGTTCAAAAGGTCATGCCAACGAATCTTCTCATAAATATCTAGATATTAAATCCCTAAATTTGCTCAAGAAAAGCAAGGAAACTCAAAAAATAAAGATATTTGGAGAAATTCTAATCTGAGAATGAAGGCAAATGCGAAAAAGCTTGTAAACAGGGCAGGTTCATGGCTTTTTCCCTAATGAACTCTAGGAGGAGCTTGGCAGCCCCAAATCGATTGCTATATAAGCATTGAGAGGGCCATTGCAAAAGGGGTCAGAGCATTTGGAAGGATAGCCCATAGAGCTGTTGTGAACTATCATATTCTTGAAGAAGCTAGTTGAAAGAGGGAGAGAGAGAGAGGAAGAAGGGGTAAGGAAGGTTGATACAATGGATGGTTGTAATCACTCTTTCATTCTGAATATAGAACTGCAGTTGTGTTCCCTACTCCATAGTGTTGGTAATGTTGTTCATTTATTTGTTCATTCTGATGCTTTTTGAGATGAGTAGTTAAGTTATACATTAATACATGTTTGTTGTGCATTCTTACATTAGTTTTTAGAAGTGTATGTTGTGATTGGTTTGCCTTGTCCTTTGTGCAGGAATTGTCTTGGAGCCGGCCTTGAAGGAGTTCTTCTTGCCACATAGAGATCCCCAAGCAAATCTAGAAGGAGCTAAAGGTAATCCTCTTTCCATACCCTATCAATTTATGTTTGATAGATGAACATGTGTGTAACTTGGTAGCTTTTGCAGATAATCTTACGGTCTGTCGAAGGTTCTGGGAAGACCTATGAGGGTAGTTTTCACCCCATGCATTTTACCCCATAGCACTCCATCTAATTGTAATTAAAGTATTCAAATAAGTCCTTCTAGAAGGTTGCACCTGTATCAATTGGCCATGTATCTTTCGAAGAAGAAAAGAACTATGAAATTGGTCTTCAATTACTCCAATATTACAATTGGAAACAATATAATGAGCATATTTAGGTGCCTTACCTTTCATTGGATATAGTGTTTTACCTTTGCCTTATTTGCATTCTTGCTTGATTCTTTCCCAAGGGATTTTTCATGTGGATTCATCATGCCCATCTCTATTACAACGAATAAAAATGGACACTAGGTTTTCCTTCTTGATAATATTTACCCCCTCATTCCTTTATTGTTCTTCCTTCCACATCCTCTTCTACCACCTCTTCCTTTAGAAGAATTTTGGGATTGATTCCTCTGTTTTTGTATCAGGCACACATCATCTTCAGGGGATTGAGAATATGTCTTCCTCTTCCAAAAATATTTCTCCCATCGTCCAAATTTCTCTACAAGAGTGTCAAAAGTAATGTTCTTGAGTTAGGCATAAAGTTGTAAGGATTCAAGATAGTGAGAATATCTAGGGTAGAGGGCATTGAAAAAGGTTGTGATAGGGACGTCAATTTTAATTATGGCGGGTTCTAAATCATGCATGATAAGTCCATTTTATGATGATAGGGATAGGGGGTCACCATCCTTCAATTCTAGGTTGACGAGCTTCATCATCAACTAGAAAACTTCTAATTATGAGTGATAGTGAATAAATCTTTCAGCTAATTCATTATAAGAATTTCTAATTGGAATAATATGATGACTCACCTCTTCACTTACAAAAGAAACAATTATGGCATAGGATTTATTATCCTTGCTCTCCCATATGGAGAGCTCTTTATCTAGTGTGGGATTAGTAAGCACATTGTCACCTTCTCCTTCACAAACACCTTTCCATAAGTCATTGAAGATAAGGGTGCAACTGATATTTTTACACCATTCATGGTTGTTCTCCTTGCCAGTGAGTACTACAACAACAATGGAGATGATGGAATCCATTTTTGGTTCCTGTTCCAATAGCCTACAATTCAATACATTATCAAAAAAAAAAAATTGATCTTCAAGGTCATAAAACTTCATCAAAGATTTGAAGTTGAACTATAAGAGCAAGTGAAAAGTGGAAAGAAGGCTTTTAAATGGATCCACTTCCTAACATATGGATTTTTTTTGCACTAGGAATACAATTTGAGATAGAAAACATTGCACCAAATTTACTGAATACTCATTATTTTCCAAGCTACAATATGTTTTCCTTCCACTGGGGAATAACTTAATTGCCTCCAAGCATTGAATTCCCTATTGTGTGCTCACCCATGAGACAAGCACCTACTTTTTGGAAGCTCTTAAACTAAAACCATGATGACAACTTCATCCACAAATTATTTCTCCACTTTATGATCATCAACAACATAAGAATTAAAAATTGGAAATTTCACTTGTCTAAGAATCATGTTCTTTATTAATTTGTTTACAAATATAATCATGAAATTATCATTTGATTGGAACAACCACAAATCATATCAAGCTGGAGGATTTATTTTCTTGTGGTTAGAACCCAATCCATGACACTAGTTCTAGCTCTGTGTTTTGTGTGTGATGTTCCCAATTAAATTAATTTTGCTAAGAAGAATTTCCATTTTTGAATTTGGGTGTTGGGAAACATTTTGGCATGTAAACTTACGAAAAATTGGTGGAGGGAGCCCCCACTTAATTTTTGGAGAGATGGAGGGCATAAAGATTAGAGAAAAATAAATATTAAATGGGTAGTGGGATGTGGGGCCACCCAAAAAGGGGAATTCAAGCTCCATAGAAAAATTGAGGTAGGGAGAAGGAAGACGAATTGGTGGGGTTTGCATGGAGAGAAAGGGTGAAACAAAGTTAAATAGAAGGAAGAGGAGTCATTTTAGGGGATTTTAACAAATTTTATTTTTGATTTATAGTACTCTTAAGCTACTTATCCAAGGCTACCAGTGTTGCTTACCACAAGAAGATTTTCGGGTGAAAATCTTAGCTCTTTCTTCAATGGACTTAGAATGCTACCCTAGAAGAGAAGTTCAATGTTTATTGGAGAGGTGATTACTAGAGTTTATGGGTCATTTCCAACCATAATTCAATATGTTTGAATCTCCAGGAGGATGCAAGGTCAGAAGTTCATACCACTGATTTGAGGAGTGAGCTTTAATTTTGGGTCCTAGGTGGTCGATAAAATTTTCCCAAACCCTTCCATGGTTTTTCTAGGTTTATGGTGGAGAGCCCATGATTAATTTGGCAGAATTTTCCAAGCACTTTTGGGGGCTCTAAGAAGGGTTTCTTCTAGCCAGCAATTGCAGAAATTCCAGGGCCAACACAACACACTGAGGAGAAGTCTTTTGTTTGCATCTTAACAACATTTTTCTCACCTGGGATTGTCTAGATTGCTTTGGAAAGCCCAACTACACACATTCCATGCATTGTACTCTCCTTTTGATAATAAAATGGTTGTGATTGGCACCTTTTTTGTGCAATTTTATGGGTGTTTAATGGTTGTCTGAATTTTTCCATGTTGTATGTGTATTTTTCTTGTTTATCACTGTTATTTCCTTTTTGGAACATCATAGTCATATCATATCCATGATATTTGGTAATTTTGGGGTCTTCAACTAGATCATGGAATATTTGGGCATTTATGCACAGTGGTAGGTTGAACCATAGTCAAATCCATGGCTCAAGGAAGATTTAGCATGTAGGAATTTTGGGGTGGAATTTGCTAGAACGATGAGGGGTTGGCTTGGTTAAGGAAGGTATCAGACCAAATCCTTCCTTATCCTTATAATAGAAACCCTAGAGGTGCACAGGCCATGGGAGTACAACCATCTACACCATGTGGGGAGAGTTGATAAAATTAGGACACCAATTCTCCTTAAAAGGAGTAGACAGATTAGGGAAAGTTAGAGGGTGATACGAGGAGGCAACTTTTCTACTGGAGACATGGATTTAGATATCGAGAGCTTGAGGAGGAGGTTGAGCATGAGGCTGAGGGCATGCTGTATTGTGAGGAGTACGTAGATACACCTAGAATGACTTAGAAGTCACCCTTATCAGAAATTTCTTTGATAGCTTTGGCTGACACCTTAGTGGAGAGAGTAGAGAATACACTCAAATAGCCATTTGTTTAGGAGGTGCCTCCCATGGATCATATACCGATAGTTGATGAGGTACCCATTATTGTGACTAAGTTTTGAGATGATGGCTGCCCACAACAGGTTGGTGAGGTATCTAGAGACATATTTTTCATTGAAGAGGTGCTAAAAGAGACATAGGGGTTCCAAACTGTGAATAATTTTACATATGATAGCCACTCTCAATAGTTTCATTAGTTTTGGGTTAGCCTTCTAGCATTTAGAAAGAAGGCCATGATAGTGTGAGAGGTCACTCTGTAGTAGAATGAGGAGTTGGAGTACATGAGAGTGATTTGTGCTAAGCTGCAACCAAACTGACAAGTGTTGGGGAATGGTTGGATTCCATCATGGTTCAAATAGAGTGCATATTGGAGTGACATGGAAGCCTTAATTAAACATACATAGATGAGGCTGGTAGCACTAGTAGGTTTCCTCTACACATTAGAGAGGGAGAGGTAGAATCACCTCGTCAAATATTGTGTGTCGACCAGGATGGTGATAAGAGGCGACATGAATTGCATAGGGTGAAACATTTGCATGATGGAGGGATTGTTCTATGTACATGAGTTCATGTATTTGATCCCTCTCTTGGGGTTGGATGGCGAGAGATTTTGAGCCGATACCTAGTGGAGTGGGATATGGAGATGATAGTGGACTAAGGTGAAGCTCAGCGGAAGCTTCCAGGTATTGTAAGTACCAGAATGCCAGAATGGAATTTGGATCTAGGTGGGACTACCTATGATTCCCTAGATATGTCGGCTAACTATGACATTGGTTGTATAGTTGACCTAACGGTTGAGTGCACACATTTGCTAGGGGAGTTTCGGTCAGCACTAGTGGCCAACCAATTTAGGGACAAACTCCTTGGATTTTCTTTGTATGATGGTTGTACATGGGATCACAAGATGATTAGCACACTCTAGTAGGACTTTGTCGGAGGAGGTGGCACTAGTAGGACACTATACATTGCCTTTTATGGAGCTGAGGGTTCTCCTTAGTTATGTGTAGCATAGTGGTCATAAATGAGTAGCAAAGTGGTGGCATCACCACTAGTACATTGGGGGATTCACCTCTCGTGTCTCTCAGGGAGGATTTGGAGGTGAGGCCCATAGATCAAAGGGAATGGTGATGTGAAAATGGAGGTGGAATTTCTGGTAGTGTGTGGGTTGACACGTACTGTCTCGGATTTAGATCATGGCATCCAATGACATGTAGAGTCATACAGTGTTGGGCAATGGCTTGTAGGTGAGCAAAGAGGTTTGTGGTGGTGTGTCAAGGTGCATGAGTTCACATTGTGGAGTAGGGGTAGTGACCCACACCACATTGTATTTTTTAGTGGGGTAAAATATGTGCTGGGGCATATGGGATGCCCAATAGTACAAGGTTATACAATAGTAGACAAGGAGATCCAGTGGTGTAAATGGACAAGTTGCGGCATATTGTGGCACGTTGGGGTGTGCAGTGATACTTGGTGGTATGCAATGGTACATGACGCAACACAGTGGGCTCTTACAGTGTTCCCCCCAAGGAGACTATGGACATGGTAATTAGTTGTACCATTTGATGCAACTCACCTAGGATCGATGAGGACAATGTTGAGCATCTGGGGACACCATGTTTAGTAGAGACAATTCTTTGAGGGGGTTATCAGTAGATCTAAGGCAGAGAGACGATCATCCATAGGTTTATTCTTTAATATCCACATGTAATCTAGATCATACCCTTGGGGACCTACCCAACCATCATCCTCTAGTGTTTCTTACATTCCTAGAGCATTTGGTCATTTCCCCTCAATGCTCTTCATTCAGGCAGCAGGACATGGTAGGCCCACCATAGGAAGTTGGGTGAAACACCATATGTCATAGGTAGGGAGGAGACTCTCTAGTTGAGACATTAGGTGGATGCATGAGCTGATGGATACAATCTTAGGGATCACATGACTTATTTCCAAGGTAGTATATGCTCTACCCCTAGGCTCACACTTGGAGAGGCAATTGTGAGGAACTACATGATGCAATTTTGGTGAGATAGTATAAGGCATTACAAGAGTGTAAGAGACAATGGATGGTAGAATTTCTCTAGAAGAGGGTGCCTAGACTTTGAGGAGTTTCAAGGAATATCATCAAGAGTTGGGATAGAATATTTCATTGTATGGGCTGGAAGGAGCAGGGAAGATTTCCATGCTTGGGACATATTCTTGATATTTTGGGTCCATGTAAGGGAGACATACAGGTGTCATAGATAAGGTTTGGAAGGGTTTTAATAGGTAGTAGTGCTATGAAGTGGTAGCCCGTGAGAAGTGGGAGTTGTGAGCTCCTAGTGTGGTTGAGGGATTCAGTGATCTGGTTGGCGAGTTGATCACTCCACATATCAATGGTTATGGTTATGACGGAGGTTGATCCAATTATTTCCCAGGTTAACACATGTTGAGTCATTGAGACCTTTCTCATATGGCGAGGCAGGTTGCTGCTCAGGATCGAAGCTAGTCATGGAGTGGTGGACTTGAGAATTGTAGAGTTTCCCTATAAGTTCTGTCATATAACTGATCATGACAGTTATAGTGTTCATGCATTACAAGATAGGAGGGTCTGGTATGAGCATGTTGAGTTTTTCGGGCATGACCAAGGTGTCACAATGTCAGCAGGATAGGTTCCTTCTGTGACAGGCAATGTAACCACCCTCCTCCCACATTTACCCAAGTTAACCAGTCCAATGGGGTAAACATGTGATGACATCCTACTATGATGTGATTTAAATCCCCATTTACAGTTAAGGAAGTGGAACCAACAAATCACAACCAATCTGATCTTCTACACATGCTACAAAACCTTCAAGAGCCAACCAACCCTTCGAGGTGACCAACCACTGAGGTAGCTTGACATTTTGCAAATTTGGACACTTGGTCACTACCATGACAAGCGATGCATGTGACTAAGTCATTCCATTCACTCCTATAGCAAGGAATTCTAGTGACTATGGAATTTTCACAATAATTCTGAGCTAGCAACCCCAGATTCTGAGCCACATTTTTAGGCCATTTCCCAAAACTTCATAAAAATTTTAGAAATGATAAATAACTTTGAAAAAAGGATACTAACACAAATAATTCAACAATTACTTGATCTTACCACTACTAGACATGACATGAATTTCATCAAACATGTCACAAATATATAATCTATGGGTCAGAATAATAGATTTAAGGATAGGGGTCTCATACCTATCTGAGAATCACTAAGTAGCATTGATGACTTATCACAATAGCTGCAATATAATATATTAGGTAATATATTCGTTGTACATTCATTTACTAATCACAACATGATGAGAACCATACACCAAGCCTATCATAAAAAATACTCATAACGAGTATATAACCAACAGAAATAACAAGGATATGACAACCATAAAAACCACATATAAACAAGTATATCTACCCATGAAATACAAGAGGAAAGGAGATATTATTAACATATGCAAAATGCAACCAGGTCTGAGGCTTCAACATACCACTTGAACATAGATTGGGCTGAACCAAATCTCTCTTTTAGCTAATCAACCCCGTGCCATATTCCAAGCATGAAAGTGGGATCTCATGGAACAAAACCAACAAAACCAAACCAAGCCTTCTAGAGGAAAAAACACCTCAACCCTCCACCAATGATTCCACCTCATGATCAAATATCACTAACCATCATCGTATTGGTCTCTACCCAAGCTGTCTAGGGCACCAAATCATTTGTTCCAACCAGGGCTTCTAGGACTAGTAACTCAACCCACCAAGGGCTTGTAGATCATTTTTCCAACCAAGGCTTTGAGGACTAGTACTTCAACCCAAAATGTTACATGGCTTCTAGAGATTTTATCCAACCAAGGCTTCGAGGAACTAATAACTCAACCCATAACAAAAGGAACATGAGAACCAACCAAAAAAAATAAGCAAAGACACCTACAACACCATGACCATCCAATAAATTCAAAGTCCAGGCAAATCCACCATCAATCTAGGCAATTCTCCAGGCCAATGACATACCATAACCAAGAGACCACATGCATGTGCCATGCATGCCAAAACTAGCAAGGAAATCATACATGAAATTCAATACCTGCAAGCAAAATCCATTGTAACTGTTGATCCTGATGTCCTCTTGTGTTTTCTTTCTTTTCCTTTTCCTTCTTGATCCAAATACAAATTTTTCCATATGTCTCCAAGTGTGCTCCAAGAAATATCTGTGTCCGAGAGTATGAGAGAGAGAGAATAGAGAGAGAACTCCAAGCTAAAACTGAAAAAACTCTGTTAACTAATCCTTAGAAGCCTTTTTATTAGCCAGGCCTCTAATTTATTTAATTTTCTAGTATTTTCCTTCATTTTCCACCTCACATGTAATCTGTGAGGTTTCACCTTCCTTTTCTCCTATTTCCTATTATTTCCATAAATAAAATGCCACTAAATTCCATTGTTCCTTTCATAATCCTTAGCCATTGCCTTTTCCAATTTTCGTAGCCATTAATTAATCATAAGTGATCCCCATCACTATGTTTTTGCCCAACATTTAGCTTGCAATATGTGTCCCATTACCATGGTTATTATTTTTCCTTTATTAAATTTGTTACATGGATTTTTGACTAGGGTTGTTAGAGAACCATCACCCTTGGGGGAACACCATCCTCGGTGTTCAATGACACCTACAACCAGCAAGACCATTGAAAATAAAAATTCCATGGATCTTTATAACTTTTATCATTGCAGTATTTAGAATGATCAACCTATTGAAAGAAAACCAACATGAGAAACATAAAAAATTGACAACCTGTTGTAGAGGCTACAACCAACCTCCAAAATTTTACCTATGCATCATTTTGGAGCCTCCCTTCTAAATCATAACATCTCATCTTGCACTAATCTAGGTACTATGCTTTGATTGAGCATTGTCCTTTTCATATTGGATTTCTTTTGCTTACTTGGTTTACTTTCTAACCCACAAGTCAATCTCTTGACTTGGTCTTGATCCAATTCTAGGCTTGCCTTAGAGAACAACGCAATCCTTGATGGGAACTAACCTTGTTCTTGGGAATTGAGTAGTCCAAGATGACAATGAACCTTGAGCTCAAGAATTGTGTAGTGCTATATTACATCTAACCTTGAGCTGGGAAATTGGGAAGAACATAAGAGGCAACCCGGAGCCACTCAAGCTAGAAATTGCACAGAACCCTTTCTACTCAAAAGTTGCTTAGTGCATGAACCAGAGAGTTTCCTAGTTCTTTCTAGAACTATGCAATCTCTTTGGGAAATGCATGGCAGTTTTCCCAAAAAATAAAAAAGTAAGAATCATCCCTAGGAAGTAGGGATATACTATTAGCTTCCTGGAGGTGACACATTTCTAACCTTAGAAGTTTCCGACAAGAATCACTTTTTTCCTTGATTTGAGGCATATGCATCATTAATTCCAATTTTCTCAATTATATGGAATGGACACCTCTAGATCTCATTTCCACATTCGATCATAAATATCTAGCATTCTCGAGGAGATCAAGGAGCCTTCAGAGTATTGGCGTCGCTTTTCTAGGTGAGTTTTGCTTTTATATTATTTTGCTTCTTTTTATGTCGCTTTTTGTTGTTTAGCTTGTGTGAGTGATGTTTTACTTGCTTCCTTGAATGACTGTTGGCATTTTAACTTGTTTTAGCTTGTAGAAGTTTTGTTTGAAGTTATAGATTACCTTTCCCAAGTGTCGCATGATTTTTCCTGTTTTTGCACCAAAGGTCGTTGTTGCGGTGACTCTCTTCACATGCTTCATTTTTCTTCAGTTTAATAAATTGCTGCACTTTTTTCACATGCATGCATCAACACTTATTCAAAACTACACCCAAAATCACATCATCCTTTAGGTATGCTTGATTTTCACACTCCCCATTGGTGGAATAGGGCTCTCATTTCCTAGATATCACACTTCACTGCATGCACTGCATAATCTGGGAGCTCAAGGTTTATACCTTTTCTTCTGGAATTGCATAGATCTTGGCCTAGCCTAGCTCCAACTATGCATTGCACAGTTCTAGGATCCAGTCTCCCAGCTTGGCCACTGAGCAATGTGTAGTCTCTCCTAGGCCCTCGCCAAGACTAGACTGAGCATTTTGTGGTCCTAATCATCAAGCTCCCGCACCGACTACTAGGAATGCACAATGCATAGCTCCCACAGTCAGATAGTCACCTTTGTCAGTCAAAATTGTGCAATACCTCTCATTAGATGCCCTAGTTGCTAGTTTATCATGCTGTGAAGTTATATTTGTAAGAGCTAATGTTATATTTCCATGAGTATCCTTGCTCATAGTCATGTAGCACTTCTTGTAACATGGAACCAAAGAGAGATTCTTCAAGAGAGACCACTAAAAGTGGCACTGGGGAATTAGTTGAGAAAGTGCCAATTTACTCACTAATATATGCAAACACTCAACTATTTAGAGAATAGGAATCAACACTAACATGGAAGCAAGTCCAGCAGCAATGGAAGAAGGCAGTAATCTATTACAAGATCAAGGAAAGAGGAAGTTGCTAACATATTGAAGGGAGAAAAAAGTTGCAGAGTGAAAGAAGATTCAATCTTCATGTAGGCGTCTTTGATAGTAAAAGTAAAAGGAAGCAGAGGACAAGAAAAGCAGAGAAGAGGAAGAGAGAAAAGCAAAGCTTGTAGGTAGTAGAACTGAGATTGAAATAAGCAAAACAAGAACTAAAGAAAGGACAAGAGTTGAGGAGGAAAGAAAAAGAGAGAAGAAGAAATAGGAAGAAGAACAAAGGCAAGGCACACTGATAGTGTAAAAAGTGCTAATAAAGGTTAATGAGTTGGAACAACTAGTAGCTAAGGAAGAGAGTGAATAGATTCAAGTTCCCTCACCAATGCTAAACACAAGAACCAAGTCTAGCTAGAGATCGATGAGTATGTGGAGCAACTAAGATGAGAGGCCACCAAAGAAGACTTGGATTTGAACACACACAACATGCAGAAGTACATCGGTGGCCCTGTCAAGGTCAACACCATGCTGCTCATGCTTTAGAACAAGTTGGATACAAGTTCCAATACCATATACCTAGATGCCATGGAGGCAAGACTCTACTTTTAGGAAGACACCATTAGTAGGTTTGGTGGAACCATCATGAAATACCAAGTTTGGCATCAATATGTGACCGAGAAGGACCCAATGGAGGTTTCCAAGTTAGTCTTTCCCAAACTTTAGAGTCATAGTGTTTTGTATTTCTAGGTTGTCTCTACCTTATTTTGTCTTACATGGGTACATGTGAAAAATGTAATATTATTTGTAAATATATTGTAAGTGAAATTCAAGGTGTCATTAGTGGAATGTGAAAGGTTATCATGCTGTAATGAATTATTTGTAAAGAAGTTGAAAAGTCATGAGCGTAGTCAAGGAGTCACAAAGGGGAATGTCAAGGGTCACCCAACCATTTGTTATAAATAGAGCCTCATAACTCATAGAAGGATTTTTCAGGAGCCATGCGTTTGGCTAGGCTTAGGCTTAGAAAAGGCTTGGGAGTATTGTGATGAGCCTTGGCTTCTCCACAGTGTAGAGCGAGGATACTTCTTTTGAGGAGAAGGTGTTATTGACTATAATGTTCCACTATTGGGGCCAGTGGTCACCAATGGTGTATGTATGGATGGAACTTTCACTTATAACATAATATTAGAGCCAAGATGCTTTCATGCATATGTTGTTATTGTAGTTGGGCTATTTTGGTTGCTTTAGCAATGTTGGTTGTTTAAATTATGCATTTTTTTATGAAATACTTTGTATGCAATTATACAAATCTTGTTGGATGTGTGTTGTTGGATTAACCCATCACTTTAATTTCTCGACTGTTCCACATTTTAGTTTTTGTTGCTATTCCACTCGTGTGTTCCTTCCAAACTGTGCAATATTATAGGCTTCTAAAGGCCACACTTCCATTTCCCCTCCATGTGTCAGAACCTTCATGCATCACAGTTGACTCTCTACAGAGTCGCACACTTTCTCTCAGCCAAATTTCTGTTACTTACCTATGTGCTCTACCGCAGTCAAGGCATTACACTACCACCCATAGCTAGGACTCATACTCCAAACAGTTTCAGGTCTAGTTGGGAATTTTTACGGAGGGAATGTTGGTGGGTTGAGCATCGTCAAAACAACCATAACAAGATGACACCCATAGCACTTATTGGTGCTTTATAACACAACCTATGGCATTATTTACATCCACATACATATATACACATGTACCAAAATATCACACCAAAACATATGCCAAAAACATTTGCTTAACCAGTGAATAGATAAGGATACATAGCCCGCATTTGATCAACCATTTCCCATGTAGCTTCATCGGGCCCAAAGTTATTCTATTGCACTTTAACTTGCTCAATTACTCTATTCCAGAGCATGAGCATCTTTATCTACAAAATGCATTGAGGTTCCAAATGGGATTCTCCTTTTGGTTCCACCTACAATACAAATCATTCAATCAAATGATCGACATATTTAACATACTTATTAAGCAATGACACATGGAAAACATCATGGAATTTCACTTTTGGAGGTAGTGCAAGTCGATAGGCTACTAGTCCAATCCTCTTAAGGATCTTGAAAGGTCCACAATACCAAGGTGCTAGCTTGGAACATGATTCGATCCTCAAGGAGCTCTTCTTGGGCTTGATGTGCAAGTAAACCTATTCCCAAACCAGAAACTCCTTAAACAACCTATTCTAATTTGCATACCTTTTCTATCTATCCTGTGTTGCCTTTAGATTCTTCTTGATTACCTACATTTCCTATTCCATCTCTGCCAATATATCTAGTCCTATCAATACCTTGTTAACTGGAACACTCCAACTAATGGGATTGTTACAACTCCACCCAAAGAGTGCCTCAAATGTACTCATCCTTAGTGACTCATGATACCCATTGTTGTAAGAAAACTCAACCAATGGAAGATACTCTTCCCACTTTCATTGTTAACGAATCAAATACATCTTCAGCATGTCATCCAATATCCTTTTTGTTAAGGGAAAAGTTCCCCTAGGGTCTTGGGCTGATACCCTAGTAGACTGAAAGTTGTCTATACAGAGAAACACACATTCCATATAGCCATAATGCTAATATAAGCGAACTCTATGATAAGGGGTGTACCTGAGGTCCTACATTTGAGAAGGTCATTCTAGGGTCCAAACCCTTCTCAGAGTTCCTTTTGCTCCTTTAACCTGCAAAACAATCAATTCAAGAAAGTACATCAGTATATGGACTAAACATTATAAAGAAATCATCTTCATATTATAAAGAAAGGTAGTTAGTTATGCATTTAAACAACCATTCATACATGAATCATAACATGGATATCATAAACATGAAGAATATTTATATCAGGAACAAAGACATGTGTTTCTTTTATTATAGACAAATAAAGTACAGAAAGGAATAATTTCACCTGAGTCATCCTTTCGCAGGCTCCAAGTGGAACCGACCTCCAAACTCATGCAATCTCAATCCTTTAGCAAACTCCTTCCATGACTTACTCCATGATATCACAAGTAGTAGATGGACATCATCACACAAGGAAACAAGGGTTTCCTGTAAAAATGGGGGAAGTGCAAGAGGCACTACGATCTTCAGACCTGGTCAGGGAAATCTCAGCATAATAACCTTTCTCTCTCTTCTTTCCTCCTTTAGGCCTTCCCATTGAAGCCTTCTTATACTTCTCCCAAAGTAGTTTTTTTAGTTGGGAATTCATTGGGAACAGTTGGGCCACGGGCACTAACAGGTGATCAGCAGGTAAAACCCGCGATCTCCACCCGAAATTAAGGAGATTTAATTTGTTTTAAATGTTTTAAGACATATACGTAGGTTGGGTATATACAGACCCATGTATACACGTGTTTAGCTCAGGGCAATGTCACGTATAGGGAATAAAACATTGTTTTTTAAATTTTGGACCAGGTCTAGAAGGAGGGGTTGCCCTAGGCCATGAGTGCAGCATCACAAACCCCAAGAGTGAGATTTGGAGCTATAACAGATGCCCCCTAATATATGAGGTCAGAAGGGGTACATGATGGCCGAAATGTATTAAGCAAGTACATGGAAAGGAAATCTGTCAAAAAATGAGAAGGACTACACTAGAGTTCAGCCTGCCAAGCCACAAAAGGAGATAAAAAAGAAACATTGTCTGAGGTGGGCATACCCATGCTCAGAAAAAGTAAAGCATTTCTGCATATCAAGTACAAGCGGATCCACTAAGTATATAAGTATAAAGAACTGGAAAAACATAATGGATCATTTGATCATGATCGAACAAGTACATGTCTGAATATCACATATAAGAATGTCAATGATGCTGAAGGATGAACCAGATCACTGATATCAAAGACTGATCACAAAAGGTACCAACTGAACATGATGGAATAGGATGGTACTACACTACAAACTTAGGTGCTAGCATATAGAATGTCGCCATGACTGACTGCAACATATAAGGTGGAATGGTATCAACTAGCAACAACAGGAGCAACTGTCAAGTAAACCAATGGATGTTGATATAACCTGAGGTCTTCACTGACCGCCGTGGTACATTTCTACACCATGGGAATAAATGATCTGAAGTCGACCATGTGAGAAATTGTTTGATTACCGGTCATTGATGTATAGTGTTAACAAACGCGAGACTACTCACCGACAATGATAATGAGCATCAAGGTACCCAATACAATCTAACAAGTGTGAATAGATGAGCTGGAGTCAAACACCTGTAAGAATCTATCGATCAAGAGACAATGATGGTTTCCCACTATCGATAGCGAAGGATCTACCACTAATGACTACAAACCCCAAGGTACTACCAAATGGACTCTAGATCTTTGCCCCAGAGCAATGAGTCAGAGTCGATAGGGAAAGATCCACTAGAAGGAAGGCATTAAGGCATCCTTCATCAATCTAGCACGAGTGTAACCTGTAGGCCAATAATGTGGAAGGAACTGGATGAAAGAGATGTAGTAACCCAACTGAAGTACGTTTCCGGCATACACAAGATGTGGCTAGCGCACAACAGAAACCCTCTGAACCAACCAATAATTGAAGCTGACACAGAGGCGAGGTATCCACCAATAGGGTCAAATGGAAACCAAGGTACTGCACGAATCCCAATTTGTGATAATGTAAGCTAATGTCAAACACAAGGGAAACCACTCAGTCAAAGACCCATGATACTGATCAATGCTGAGCACAAGGTGACCTATCAATAATGAAAATAGGGCCAGGGTGTAGCTCTAGGCTTGTCCTCAGAGCAAGATGTCGTCATTGATAAGGACAAGACCCGCCAGCAACAAGTCAATGGAGACCTTCTCAAACCGGCACAAGTAAAGGATCAATATCACTGATGTGATGATAGACATGGTACTGACAACCAAGGATGGCCGACTGAAAAATGAGTCAAGAGACACCGCGAAGAGGCCGGCTCAGGCTAACTTCCCTTGAACAAAAGCATGACTCAATGTGACTATGTGGCAGCATATGATGACTCTGTATAAGTTCATCATGCAGGAGGCATGAATGAACCCTCCATATGATTGGAAGAGATAACCAATCGGGGGAGAACTGACTCAATAACAAGGTTAAGGTGTACCTAAGTCAAACTAAATCCCGCCCAAATGGAGGAGACTTTATTTTGAGTGCTTTGTTCAAGGGCGACACGACTAACTCTAGCTGCCAACAATAAATGGAAATATTGTCCCATTCCCGCTCTTTTTTGGAATATATAATTTTTTTGTCTTTTTCTTTTAAGCTGGAAAAAGAATAAAAGAATGCTATGGTACAGTGGAAGGAATGAGTGTCGGTGAAACATATGATCTAGTTCCTGGGATTGGAATGTTCCTATGCTCAATGCAGGGAGGTGAAAACTGGTCAGTGACACTCAAAGGTGTGTTCCTTCCATGGGTCAAGGTGTGTCAAGTTGTAGAAGTTAAAGGTATGCAAGTTTGATTTTACAGTCGGCATGGTCAAAAGTTGGCTTAAACGCGAGTCCAAGTGAAGCCAGCTCAAGGCCAAAAGGTGCAAATGGTCAAAATGCAATGCAGTGGTACAACTTAACACAAAGGAGCCTCTAGGGTATAAGGCCAGAACAAAGCGAAGAAGCAAAGAGGAATGAGTCTTCATCGCATAAGTCATGGCGGGACTACAAAGGGCTCCTAAGCCTGCTCAGATCAGAGTAGCATGGGCAACAAATGTCAGTGAGGTGCTAACTACGATGCCCATGTAAAGGATGGCTTCTACCATCGTGTCATGATTTAAAAAATCGGCGAGTGAAGATGGCTTACGAACCATAACACGATGGGATCGACCCTATGGTAGATGTAGTGACAAATGGAGGCTAGTATGCATAATGCAACGGTAAAATGGCTTCTCTAACCTATATGCCAGTGAGAAAACAATACTTTCCATGACGGGTCAACAGTCATGGAACCGTCTCGAAACTATCAAAAAATGTCCAAAATGTCCTGAAAATCAAACCATTCTCGACATTCCAAGCTCCCAAGTTAAAAGTCACATGAGGCCAAACAAAATAAAATTTTGAAAAAAATTTGCATTTTCAAAACCTATAAAAGAGTTTTTGGACTCACCATTTTCACCATTTGAGTTTGAGAACAAAGAAGTGGAGAAAAATGAGCAAACTTCCCATACGCCAAATTCAACCATTCAGATTCTTCCAAAATCTCTAGGTAACTCTTATACTTGTCTTGCATTCCATTGTGACTAGTTTTAGAATTTTTAATTTATGTTTTACTGTTGAATTTTTTGCCAAAAATTTCACCGCAGCATATACGCGGGTTGGTAATATGAAACCCGTGTACATGCGGGCCCTATACGCGACTGTGTGCAAAGGGACCTGCGTATACGCGGTGAACATTTTAAACAAAAAAAAAACTAATGGTTGAAAAACATTTTTTCTTCAGGATGCCGGTCACTTGGCGAGAAAGAGAGCATACCGCAGTGGACGATGAGGTCATGAACGATCTTGATGCTTTGGATGCCCTACGGGGATGTGCTTTGCTTAAATTCTTCAAACTGCCGAATATGAAAGCAAACACACGTCTTCTTAAGATGCTCATTGATTACTGGAATATCGAGGAGGATGCCTTTATGATTGACCAGATGCCACTCAGGATAGAAGTGGAAGATATCTACTTCATCATAGGCCTTTCCCGAAGGGGAGAGCTAGTACATTCCCAGGGCAGGACACGCAGCAGTCTCTCAATCGAGGACTACGCACAGATATATTGCCTGGGACATCCAAAGAAGGGTGGAAGTCAAATTTCCATCACACATGTGGCGAGTTTATCACTGAGGATAATCCTGTTTAGCATAGCTCAAGTGAATGGATCAGTGTCTCTGCACCAAGCATCACAGCTAACCATGAGCGTGGCAGTTGACTGTCTCATCACTGTATTCGACTGGTGTACTCCTCTTATGGCTAGCATGAAGAGCCAGCTCACTTTTATCAAGAGGGGGCAGACCAAAAACTTTGGATATGGGACTATTATGTGTTCTTTCTTTTTTGAGAGGGCCCCAGCATTCCGCCCTAGGGTAGAAGTTTCCATCAGTACCCCACGAGATTCAGACATGGGCAGGTGGGCCGACCTGATGAAACGTCTAGGGGGTGGGGACATCCCACAGACTACATTTGATGATCACTTATTTACCTGGTGGGATCAACAGATCATCGCCATAGATGACTACCCTTATGCTGGGTTGGATTTCCGAGGAGATCCTGATCTAGCGTTACCACCGACCGTAGCATGGGGTGACATTGGTAAGTATTTTTGGTTTTATGATTTTTTTGGATTTTTCAAATATAATAATGAATTTTGAAAAACATTTTTGATGGGATTCAAATGACTAATATGATGATCATGTTCCAGATATTGGGCTGGTACGACCAGATGGGTTCCCACGGCATGGACGGCGCGGCCGAGGAGCCGAAGAGGCAGCTGCTGATACAGAATGACTTCTACATACAGTTCAGCGACACTTGGTGAGGCTAACTCACAGAGTACCGATGGCTGCCGTGGAGGATCTTCCTGAGTATATGTAGCGTCATGTGGTTGGCATGCCACGTGACTGGGTTTGCACTTTTAGGCGTGTGGCCAATGCAGTAGTTGCTTACTTGGCCGCTCATCCTAAGCTGGGGCATTAGATATGCTGGACATGATTATGGGCATTTGAGTCCCAATTTTGTATATTTTTGGATAGACTTATGTACACTCGAGATGCTTTATGATATATATCTATATATATATATATATATATATATATATATATATATATATATATATAGATATATATATATATATATACAGTTTGACTTTTTGATGCTTGATTTTATTGTGATGAATGATTGATGTGCCAGTCTAATGCTTGATTAGCGATAGAATCCGCTAACCAATTATGAGATCTTGGAATGTGAAAATAATTAATATAAGTAAATGATCTTTGCAACAACCTCACCCTTAAATACTGGCGATATAATCATGGATCCCTTACCCGATAAATGTTGTTCAATTGTGACACTATCAATTGTGAATCAAGATAAACTACCAACGAGTTGATTCCATAAGAAATCACCTCGGATAGTAAATTAATGACGATAGTATACTCAACCATGTTATTTGAAGCGGGACCAATGCATACACCCCTTGATACCATCAATTGACCTGTTGGATAGTAGAGTACCCAAGTTGCGGATGCAAGATTCCGAGTGTGCCAACTAGCACCATCGGCGAACCCAAAATAGACCAAATCATCCATCAACACCTGCCACAGTAGACCAAAACGTGTTGATATCAAAAACTCTCGATGAGATATGTACAAATATACATAATGTACAAAGAAGCCATTGCCTAATTCCTACTTAAGCAAAGTACTTCTTTAGGTAGAGCCCGTTTCGGGGCTCCGCCAACTTGTTTCCCTCAAAATCGATTAACTCATATGACCCTTTTTCTAAAACTCATTTAATAATGAAGGGACCATACCACATAGGCTTAAACTTTCCTGCCCCCAAGGTGTCCTTATCTTGGTCATAGACCAAGACAAGGTCACCTTCAGAAAAGACTCGAGGATGGACAGCTTTATCATACTGCATTTTAACCCTTTTCTTATGAGCCTCATTCATCGTGGTGGCATCTCGACGCTGCTCATCGAGATGTTCCAAATGAAGGAGGCACTCTTTGAGACTCGAAGTCTCTGGAAGGAGCTCAACAGCTAACTTAAGAGATGGAATTTCACATTCAATAGGGAAGATAGATTCCATCCCATAAACTAACTGAAAAGGTGTAAAACCAGTAGCAGTCTTCACGGAGGTCTGGTATGCCCAAAGAGCCGGATACAACATAAGATGCCAATTGGATTGACTTTTGTCGATTTTCCGTTGTAGGATCGTCTTAAGAGTTTTGTTGACTGCCTCGACCTGTCCATTGGCCTAAGGATAATAAAGAGATGAATGCTCCTGCCGGAAACCCAATTTGAGAGACAATTCAGACATCAGTTGATTCTGGAAATGACTGCCATGATCAGTGACAATCTCTCTCGGGATACTGAATCTTGAGATAATCTGATTAAAAAGGAACAATGATGCCATGTCACTATTATTTTTATAAGTGGGCATGGCCTTGGCCCACTTCATAAAGCAGTCTACAGCCACGATAATGTACCTGTGATTCACCGGTGAAGGCGGATTACAAGTTGTAAAATCGATACCCCACTTAGTAAAGGGACCTACAGTGACAACGGGAAAGAGAGGAGCTGGATGTGTGTGCATCTTTCGAGTATAGATTTGATAGGGGTGACAGCGTTTGACCGCTTCAACACAATCTTTAAAGAGCGAAGGCCAAAAATAGCTGGCACGCAAGATGCGCTGAGCTGTAGCAAGCTCTGATAGATGACCACCACAAGCTCCACTGTGGCAGTCATTTAGCACTGACTCTACTTCCTCTAAGGTTAAACAGCACCGAAGGATTCAATCAACCCCTCGACGATATAATGTATCACCAATGATAACATAATTTTTAGCCAGGTGACATAATTTTCGGTGTTCATCCTTAGAGAAAGTAGAGGGAAACTTCGAAGTCTGGAGATAGACAATGATATCTCCATACCAAGGGTCGAGTGAAGAGATGAGAAATAAAAGTTCGTCGGGAAAACTTTCCTCATAAATAGTATCCTCTCCACAAGGTAGCTCTGAAATTAGCTCGGTAAAAACCATAGATTTCTTAGACTTGGCAGACAAAAACTCGAGATCAAATTCTTGTAAAATGACTATCCATTGATTATATTTGCCCCAATCACTCGCCTACTGAGGACAAATTGAAATGGATTGACCACCTCTAAGATGGAGCCGCTGGACAGCATGGACAGCTGCCAAAGCCAACTTCTCAACTGGAGAATAGCGAATTTCAAGACCTATCAAGTCTCAGCTCAAATAATAAATCACATGCTTTGTGAGAGCATCGTCTTCTTGAATGAGAACCATACCAATGGTTGATTCTGCTGTGGAGAGATATAAAAGGAAGTCCCTACCATAATCCAGTGGACTCAAAAACGGGGTAGAGACTAATGCCTTTTTCAAAGCATCAAACGACTGTTGTGCAAAGTCATCCCACACGAATGGAACTCCTTTGCGTAGCAAACGCATAAACCCTTTAGTGATCTCGGCATAATTCACTATAAACCGTCTTAGGATATTAACCTTCCCTTGAAGACTTTGAAGTTGTCGAATTGAGGATGGGGGAGGCAACTGAACTATTGCCTCTACCTTGAAGGGATCGACCCTAATCCTTTCATTTGACATGATGAACCCTAATAATTGATCGAACGTAACTGCGAAAATGTACTTGTTGGGATTCAACCGGATTTTATAGAAATGACATCGCTCAAAAACCAATCAAAGATGACTAGGGTGATCAGTTCTCTTTTGAGAATGAGCAGCAAGATCGTCCAAGTATGCTTCGATGATATGTTTAATGTCATGGAAAGCATATGACATGGCCCACTAGAAAGTGGCTCCAGCATTTTTAAGACCAAAAGGCATCTTTCTGTATGCAAAAGTACCCCAGGGACATATAAAAGTTGTCTTATGTTGATCTTCAAGATGGATAGAAATTTGATTATAACCAGAAAAACCGTCCATGAAGGAAAAAATCTCATTACCCACACACTTGTCGATAATCTGATCAATGAATGGCGTGGGGTAATTATCTTTCGGACAAGCGTTGTTTAGGTCCCTAAAATCGATGCATACTCGGATTGTTCCTTGCTTTTTTTCCACGGGGACTAGATTAGAAACCCAATCGGTAAGAGGAACAGGGTATATAAAACCTGTCTTTAGCAGCTTCTCAACTTCAGGTTTAATAGCTGCTGCTTTCCTAGGATTAACCGGTCGAAGTCTTTGACGAACCGGTTTGGCGTTTTCATACGTCTTGATCTCTTGTTGAACTATAGATGGGTCAATGCCAGGCATTTCTTCGTAAGACCAAGTCAATACATCTCAAAATTCCTTGAAAAGGTTGGTATAAATTTGAATTTATTTATGGGAACATTCAATTCCGATGAAGATATTCTCAATTACATTAGGATCCCTAGATATGTTTATAGATATCGTTTTATAAATCACCGACATATTACCTTCGGCACGAAAATGTGCTGGAGCCAAAGGAGTTGATATTGTACAAATGTCACTAGTAAAGAGCTTGGAGAACCTAGACTCTACTTCTTGCAATGGAGGAAGAAAGTATGAACGATGGTGTAAGTCTTCCCAAGGTCGATCTATACCCATCATCGCTTTGAGGATTGCTTCTTCAGAAGGTAAAACCGAATCTAAGCAGTCCAAGGCAGAGGTAGAATCAAGGCTCCAGGCCGGGGCCACATCACCATCTAACTCCTCTTTGGAAAAAGGAGTAGAGTGGTCGTCTACAGAGTTAACGATAGACTAATATCTAAGCTCAGCTGCAGACATAGGCAATGCCATTCCATTAACTTTTCCTTCATCTAATGTGGTCTTAGGTGAAGGCAAGGTCCAAGGGTCCATAAAATAATGAGTTTGGAAGAACTCTTTTTGAGGAGACTCCTTAGATGATGAAATGACATTGATTCTAGCGATAGGAGAGCGAAGATCAAAAGTACCCATCAATGAGGAATACATCCCAACTCCTAGATTCTTAGTAGGTGGACGAGCATTATCCACTAAAGGAACAATAGAGTCATAGATTGCTTGGGGATCGACTGGAAAATAATCCAATTGATCAACCTTAACGATTTTCCCTTCATGAGGAAAGAAAATGACATGAAAAAGAGTTGAAACAATGGCGTCCATTTCGTATACCCAGTTCCTTCCTAAGAGGAGATTGTAGTCTACGTTAGCATCAATGACTTCTACTTCAATATTTACGACCTTCCCCCCAACACATATAGGAAAGGCTGGGATAATCCCATGTGGCTTATGAGAATGACCATCAAATGCAGTCAAGACGGTAGGTGAAGGGACAGCCGAAGGCGATCCAATAGCCTTCCAGCATGACATTGACATGACGCACGTGGAAGCTCCTTCATCAATAACGGTACAAAAAATGTTAATTTTCCGATATGTAGACTTTATTTGGAAAGCCATATGATGAGGGAGTTGCTTTTTGACATTTAACATGTCAAAAGTGAGCACTAAAGAGTTAGTTGGATCAACTGCCCCAATCGCGGAAAGTAAAGCACTTCGTTGAGTCGGACACGATTGGAGAACCTCTAAAGCAGACATGGCGCACAGACTCTGAGCCAGATCCTCAACAATTGAGTAGTTATGGGTGGCCCTAGCATTAGGATTAATAGTTGTGCATTTAGTGGAACCTTTCGGTATTTGTGGTATAGTCTCGACAGGGGTTTGCTCAATATGAAGGTCGGTATTTCCGGGAGCAGTCTTATCCTTGGAAGTTTCAGCTTCACCATAATCACGTGACCAAGTGGCCACTTGGACATTGCAACCCATCATGAAAACATTTGATGACTTTTCCCCTTCCTGGTTGCCTCCTGTGGAGGTCCCAGGGTTTGAACTCGCGCCAGCAAGAAGTTGCTGCCCTTGGGGAAAAGGGTTGGTTAACATAGCTTGAGAACTAGAAGTCCCTTGCTGCCCTAAAAAACGTTGAGCGTCTTCAATCTTGGGGAAAAGATGAGTTAAATGGTCTCCACTGCATAACTTGCATGGAAACTTGACTTTCTTTTTAGACTCATTTCTACCACCACCAGCATTATTGCCAAGATTATTTGCATCAGTCTTCCCATCTTTCTCACTCTTCTCTCCTCCATTAGGCCTTCCCATTGAAGCCTTCTTATACTTCTCCCAAAGTAGTTTTTTTAGTTGGGAATTTGTTGGGAACAGCTGGGCCACGGGCACTAACAGGTGATCAACAGGTAAAACCTGCGATCTCCACCCGAAATTAAGGAGATTTAATTTTTTTTTTAAGTTTTTTAAGACATATACGCGGGTTGGGTATATACAGACCCGCATATACACGCATTTAGCTCAGGGAAATGTCACGTATATGGAATAAAACACTGTTTTTTAAATTTTGGACCAGGTCTAGAAGGAGGGGTTGCCCTAGGCCATGAGTGCAGCATCACAAACCCAAGAGTGAGATTTGGAGCTATAACACTTTTGACCCTCTCTGTCCTTCCATCTATTTTTAGATGATAAGTTGTAGTGAAGGCCAACTCTATACCCAAACCTGCAAATAACTCTTTTCAAAACCTATAAGTGAATGTATCATTCATTTCTGACACAATATTCTTCAAAACACCGTGAAACCTCACTACATATATGATGAAGACTGGTGCTAAATCATTAGATGAATAAGTAGACTTCACTGGAATGAAGTGTGATACCTTTGTCAACTTATCCACATAGCCATGATAGAATCATGTTGTTTAGATGTCCTCAGCAAACCTATGATGAAATCCATGGAAATGACCTCCCATTTCCACTCTAGAGTCATAATCAGTTGTGGTATTCCAGCTGGATTCTTACACTCTTCTTTCATATACTGATAGTCCAAGCATCTAGCCACAAAATCTACCACTTCTTTCTTTAAGTTCGGCAAATAGTAGAAATTCTTCACCACTGTGAATGTCTTCTGATATCCTAGGTGTGCTAAATATGCCATGGCATGAAATTCCCTCAACATAAGCTTGTTGACCTCACTGTCATCTGGCACATATATCTTGTCCCTAAACCTGACCAATCCATCCACTATAAGACAATAGTCCACATCCTGTTCACCTATACCATGATGTATTGTGCCTAAGCTCTCCATACTTGTCATATTTCTGACTTGGTTGTAGGATCTAGTCCTGTAAATCCATCCCATAAGAACTCATAGCTTCTATGTGATTTACACGTATCCACCCACTGAGAGCATCTGTAACCCTATTTTCTTTACTTTAAATGTACCTGATCTCAAAATTGAACTCACTGATCATGGCCAACCATATACATTTCCTAACATTTAGATTCAGTTGTTCAAATAGATTCCTCAATCCACTACAATCGCTCATCAGTACAAACCTCCTACCAAGAAGATAATGCCTCCACACCTTCAATGCATGAATGATCGCTACCAACTCAAGATCATGTGTCGAATAATTATAATCATGCTCATTTAGTTTCCTTGATTCATAGCATACCACTTGTCCTTCCTGCATAATAACTCCACCAAGTCCTCTCTTGAGAGCATCTATGCACACCACAACTCTTTGTCCATATCTCGAATATTTAGAACTATAGCATTTTTCAACAACTACTTCAACTTTTCAAAACTTGCTGCACATTATTTTGTCCGTTAAAACTTCTTACCTTTCCTCTGAAATGATGTGATATATTATGCAATTTAAGATAAGTTCATGATGAACCTCCTATAGTAACCTGTTAACCCCATAAATGATGTTACCTCATCCACATTCCTAGGAGCTACCTACTCCATGATAGCCCTCATATTTTACATATCCACTACTATGCCTTCCATGGAAACAACATGTCCAAAGTAAAGTAACTTTTTCTGAAAGAAACTAAATTTATTGAGCTTAGAATACAACTGATGATATCTCAGCAAACTCAACATTGTTTCGAAGTGTTTGGCATGCTCTTCCTCATTCTTAGAATATATCAATATATCATCAATGAACACAATAAAAAACTTGTCCAGATAAGGAAGGAACACACTGTTCATAAATCACATAAAAGTAGTGGGAGCATTAGTCAAACCAAAAGGAACTACAATAGACTCATAATTCCCATATGTGGTTAGGAAAGTTATCTTGTAAATATCCTCTTCTTTGATGGGTACCTAATGGTATCCTAATCTCAAGTCAACCTTCGAGAACACTTCTTCTCCCTTCAACTGATTGAACAAGTCATCAATCCTCAGAAACAAATACGTGTTATTAATGGTTACCTTATATCACTGCATGTATTCAATGCATAACCTGAGAGTACCATCCTTCTTCTTCACAAACAATACCGGTGCACCCAAGGTGATACACTTGGCCTAATGTATCCCTTGTAAATCATTTCCTTCAAATATAACTTCAACTCCACCAACTCGGGTGTGCTCATCGTGTATGGTGTCTCTGATGTTGGTGCTTCACCTGGTACCAACTCAATGGAAAAGTCCACTTCCCTATGTGGTAGTAACTCTAAAATGTCTTCTCAAAACATATCCTGAAACTGTTGTAAAATTAGGTACCTTCTCAAGACATCTGCATCCTCAACTTCCTTAGCTTTGTCATAATTTAGAAATATGTATTGCAAATAACACACACCCTTTCCTACAACTACACTTGGCCTGCATAGCTATCACCATTCTAATTGATGTTTCCTTCTTCTTACCCTGTAAGGCTCTTTGTTCCCCATTTTCATCTAAACACTTAATAAGTATGTCATAACAATCCACCTTGGTCCTATGAAGATACAACTAGTCCATACCCAAAAGTATACTATATGAGCCCAACAACAATACATTCAAATGGGTTGATGTAGGCATACCATTAAACTCAAATGCATGGACTCTTACCAAATGATGAACTCTCTTATTTGTACCTATAAACAACTACACTAACCATGATTCTACATGGACTTCTTTATTCAAACCACACTTATCCACCAGGTCATAATTAACATAACTATAATTAGATCTATGGTTAATAAAAATAGAAATAACTTGATCACAAAGATTACCATCCATGTTGAATATATTCCTTGTGATCCATTGTCATGTTATCCAATGCTACATAAATCCGAGGAACACTCTATCCAACATCCTCCACTATTTGTGCTTCCTGTTCATTGTAAATCTGCGGACTACCACCCTGATGTTGTGGAAAATATATTCGAAAATGATCCTTACCACAAGTCCAACAATATAAAGGCTTCCATCCCACACTCTTGTTTTTCTCCTCAAATTGAAATTCTTGTCCTTTGTCAGACACGTTGAACTTCTTATGTAGTGTTGCATTCTCTTTGTTACCTCTCTCTTGAGGCCTTGTTTGCTTCTTCTCCTATTTTCCTTTATTATTTGTATTACCTTTGCAATCCTAATTATTCTTAGATGTACACTTTGATTGCTCATAACAATGCTTTAGCTTCCATATGACCTCCTCCAATGATCCGGGATCATCAAAATCAATCGTGTCTTTGAATTCTACAGACAACCCACTCATGAATCTCTGAATCTTGGCCTTATCCTCATTGAGGTAAGGAACATATCTCAATAACTCCAGAAATATTCCAGCATACTCTTCATCGGTCATAAATACCATATTCAACTCATAGAACTCTTTTACCCTCTCATCATAGTATCTCTCTGATAGATACTTATTCCTAAACAGTCTATCGAACTCACTCCAATTAAACTCCTCTTCGTAAATATGTCTGACATTATTTACATCTTCCCACTAAATGTCCACTTTACCTTTAAGACTGAATGTAGCTATTCCAGCCTTTATTTTCTCTAAATTATCATGAAATTTGAATAACGTGTTCATCCCAAGAAACCATGCTTTTGCATCCTATGACTTCTTCACTTATCCATCGAATGTAGGTGGATTTTCTTTCTTGAACTCATCCAAAAAATATGCCCTATCACTCCTCCTATAAGGATGATAGTGATGATGGCCATGATAAATTCCTAATCCAAAACAAGAGTAAAGCCCATGTCCACTACCTCGCCTATCAGGTGTATCCAATAATTTTCCATCTTTAACCATGTCATCTCTATCAACCTTGTGCCCACAATGTGATTGGCTACCATATTCTCCATTAGTCCTGTCATATTGTCCATGACTGGTTCTACGCAGTTCATGTCTCTGTAAATCTGACAAACTCTAAAGGATCAACACATTAACTTCTTATTGTTTCTCCTGTGCCCTAGCAAGTTTCTCTTGTGATTGAATGATTATTTCAATATCTTCTTTGCAACTCCTTATTTATGCCTTTAATATTCTCAAATTTTCTGCTATGTGAGGGGAGTACTCATCACCATGCTTCTCATCTAATCTATAGGGATAATATTGCAAAATGTAGTCTATAATAATTCTAGTCATGTTTGTTCTTCTCTTCCAACAAGGTATATCATGTCAGATAAACTAAATCATAAACAAGCCAACGTACCTCAGCTTAGTTCAGGGGAGGATATCTCATTTGCAAGACCAACCAAATTAGCACAATACATATATAAAGATAATAATATCAACATTTAATCATCATTTCAACCATTATCTAGTCATCAATGCATGACCATACCAACTAAATACCATGACCTCGTGCATGATAACTATCATCATGCCAACGTATTCATAACAACATGTAAACACTAACATGCATGACCAATGCACAATTGACATGCACTCATGACAACCACGTCCAATAACAACAACATCAACTTTTCACATGGCAACACCACTACAACTATGACCATAGCCATGTATATGAAAAAGGAACATAAACCATAAGCATAAGGAACACATATGTAATCGACATGTGTGCATGACCAACCCCAACCACCCATCTAGTCCAGGGGTGAACCATGCTATGACACCACTTTGTAACCACCCTCCTCCCACATTTACCCAAGTTAAATGGTCCTTTGGAGTAAACATGTGATGAGAGGCTATAATGATGTGATTCAACTCCCAATGTATAGTTAAGGAAGTGGAACCTAACAAACATAGCCAATATGATCTTTTACACATGCTATAGAACCTTCTAGAGCCAACGAACCCTTCAAGGTGACAAACCCCTAAGGTAACTTGAGATTTTGTTGATCTGGATCCTCATCTGCTCCCACAATAAGCCATGCATGTGACTAAGGCCTTCCAGTCACTCCCACAAGCAACCACTCTAGTGACTATGGACTTTTCACAGCAGTTCTGAGACAATAACCCCAGATTTTGAGCCACTTTTTCAAGGTTAGGTCTGAGGCCACTGCACAAAACTTCATGAAACCTTAAGAAATTTAAAACAACCTTGAAGAAAGGATACTAATGCAAACATTTGAATAAGTACTTCATCTAACCCCTATTAACCATGACAGGAATTTTGTCAAACATGTCACAAATATGTAATTTACATGTCATAACAACAAATCTGAGCATAGAGGTCTCATACTTATCTGAGAATCATTAAGAAGCATTGATGCCTTCTCAAAATAGTTGCAATATCATCTATTAGTTCATATGTTCATTGTACATTCATTTACTAATCACAATAAAATGAAAACCATACATCAAGTATGTAATAAAACATACTCATAAAAGGCATATAACAAACAAATAAAATAAGGATATGACAACCATAAAAACCACATATAACAAGTATATTTACCCATTAAATACAAGAGGAAAGGAGTTATTAATAACTTATGAAAATGAAACTAGGGCTGGGACTTCCACATACCACCCGACCATAGATTAGACTGAACCAAATCTCGATTTCAACCAATCACCCCTTTTCCATATTTCAAGCATGAATGTGGGATCTCATGGAACAAATGAAACAAAAACAAACCACAAATGCTAGAGGATAAACGACCTCAACACTCCACTAGTGATTCCACCTCACGGTTGGAAATCATTAACCATCACTAGATTGGTCTCTACCCAAGTTGTCCAAGGCTCCAAAGTGTTTGTTTTAACCAGGGTTTCTAGGACTAGTAATGCAGCCCACAGTTGTTTTCAGGCTTCCAGAATATTTTTCCAACCAAGGCTTCCATGACTAGTAACTCGAACCACCAAGGGCTTCCAAAGAATTTTTCCAACCAAGGATTGTAGGACGAGTAACTCAACCCAATATGTTACAGGGCTTCTAGATCATTTATCCAACTAAGGCTTCCAGGAACTAATAACTCAACCCCTAGTAAAAGGAACATGAGAACCAACCAGAAAACAAAAGGAAATACACCCACAACACCATGGCTATCTAGGAAATGACAAGGCTAGGAAAATCCACCGTTAATCCAAGCAATCCTCCATGCTATTGACAGACCATAACAAAGAAACCACGTTCAAGTGACATGCATGGCAAAAATAGCAAAGAAATCGTACATGCAACTCGATACCTGCAAGTGAAATCCATTGTAGTTGCTAATCTTGATGTCCTCTTGCACTTTCCCAGTTTTCCTTTGCATTATTTCTCCAAATCCCAATTATTCCACACTCCTCCAAGAGCACTCCAAGAAAACTCTATGTACAAGAGTATGAGAGAGAGAGAATAGAGAGAGAGCTCCAAGCTAAAACTCAAAAATGTTTGTCCAATGATCCTTAGAAGATTTTTTATGAATGAGGCCTCTAATTGCTTCAATTTTCCAATATTTTACTTCATTTTACTCCTCAAATGAACCTTTGACCTTTGACCTTCCTTTTCTCCTATTTTCCATTATTTTCATAAATAAAATGCTAATAAATTCCACTTTGCCTTTCCAAACCCTTAGTCATTTCCTTTGCCAATTTCCATAGGCATTAATTAATCACAAGGGATCCCCGTCACTATGTTTTTCCCCAAGATTTAGCTTGGAATACGTGTCCCATTACCATTGTTATTATTTATATTTTATTGACTTTATTACATGGAATTTTTACCAGGGTTGTTACAGGCAAGGGATTCTAACATAGAAAGGCTTAGTAATTTAGCTACCGATAGAGGTGAGCTCGTTTCTAGAGGGGAAGTTCATCCAAATATTCCATTTGGTTTTAATGATTCCTTGATGGTGTGGGGAACTTCACCAATGTGGCAGAGTGATTAGAAGGAGGAGATTAGGGGAAGCTCAGGCATACGAGGGTTCAATCCCACTAGGATTGGATTGCATCTTCATGAGTCCACTGTTGAAGTGCATGATAGGGACTATTTGATAGAGAAGTTTCATGAGGAGATGATCAAGATCTTATACTACATTGATTCTCTACTGAGTGGTGGTATGCATAGGGCCTATGGTGCCTATGATGAGTTGAACAACGAGTGGAGAAAGGGATGACTCACATTGATTAGTATGGCTTGATATCCTCGCAGGATAGGGAAGAGATCAAAGATGGATGGGTGGCACATTTGGGTCCCCAATATTGTTGGGGTCAACTGATTGGGAGGGTGGTTGTTTAGGCATGCCTTCAGGACAAGAAATATTTGGTGGGGAGGACTTTAATATCCCCAATTAAATTATTTTTTCTAATAATAATTTCGAGTTTTACAATTGGGTGTTGGGAAACGTTTTCATATGTAAACTTAGGAAAAGTGGGTGGAGGGAGTCCCCACTTAATTTTTGGAGATATGGAAGCCACCAACATTAGAGAAAAGGAAAGATTAAATTGGTAGTGGGATGTGGGGCTACCCAAAAAGGGGAATTTGAGCCTGTTAGGAAAATCAAGCCAGGGAGAAGGAGATCAACTTGGTTGGGCCCAAAAGGAGAGAAAGGGGGTAGAAAACATAAATAGAAGGATGATTCATTATTATAGGGTCCTTTAACAAATTGAATTTAATATTTATAGTACTCTTGAGTTTCTTAGCCAAGAGTATCAATGCTTCTTAGCACAAGGAGGTTTCTGGCTGGAAATCTCAACTCTTTATTTGATGGACTTAGACTGCCACCCTAGGAGATAATTTTAGATTTTATTGGAGAGGTTATCGCTAGAGTGTGTGGGTCATTTTTAGCCATAATTCAGACAATTTGAATCTCCAGGAGAATGTAGGGAAAGAAGTTTGTACCAATGATTTGAGGAGTTTCCAAAGAAGTTTCAACTGGAGAAATTAGGAAAAAATATCTTCAGTATAGATGAGAATTTGTGGTAATTTGTATAGGTGGATTCTACATATATAGAGAGAACTTAAATTCACCCTATTGGGCTCCCCATATTTTCCATAAGGAGGAGCTAGTGGAGCTAGGGTTTTGTGCCTAAATTTCCAAGGAAACATTTCTGAATTTTCCCAGTTGTTTCGAGGGTGGAAATAGGGGTAAATAAATAGTTACTCTTCAGGGGGGACACAAAACCATTGGAGTAGGGTGTAGTACCAATTTTGGGTAATTTTGGGAGGTAGAAATTAACCCAAAATATTTCTAGGTTTTTCCAGTCAGTGGTCAGTGTTGAGAAATTAAGGGCAATACACTTAATCAATTTCTCTTTACTTTGATAATTGCTTGAGATATTATTTTTCCTCAGATTTGATTGAGATTATTATTACCATGAAGTTTTATCATCAACTAGCTATCAAAACAAGAAAATCAACCATGCACAAGTACACAAGATATTGGCACCATGCCAGGGCAAAAACCTCTCCAAAACTTGAGAGGAAAAACCCTTGAACTCTTTCTTATAGAATCTTTATTGAGAAGTTACATGACCCAGAATTAACTCCGAAATGCCTTCAACATCAAATGACAACACCTTAGAATGTGTACCCAATCACACTATTCAGTTCTGAAGTTGAATGATTATGAAAATATCCACCAAAACAGTTCGGATAGGCTCTCCTAGCCTCAATCTATCCTCGCTCCACATGTAGCTATCTTATAAGTTGTCACATGTATGAATATAGATGGTTTACAAAAATTCCACGAGGTAATAAGGTTGTCTATTAGCAAAACAAAGGGAGAAGCCCTAGATTTTAGAGTGTATGCATATACGTGGATGGAGTTACGTCTCTTCTAACCCTACGACACCCTTGCACTATCCAACTGCAGTCTTCTCTTTTCGTTTGAGTTCATGATGGCCCCTTAAACCCTTCACACAATCATGAAATGTAATACCCTAACCTTGATTTGTATGACGAGATGAAGAGAAGGCTCGATGGTAATTTGCATGAGGGGACATACTTCCTCATGTGTTGTGACTATCTTCTTTCTTCGAGCTTAATGTTACTTCACTTCTTTATGAGAGACATTAATCGAATTTCTATTTTGGAGGAGCCACACATAGCCTATATATAGGCTTTCCCTCTCATCCATTAGGCCGATGTGAACTTAGATTATGCCAACATAACCTTTGATCAATTAGCTGAGCCGGCGTGGTTTCGTAGCCTTCCTTTGAGCAGTGTCTAGAGTAAAACTGTGGGTACACATTTGAGTATTTCTTTGATGATCTATAAGGACTTACATTCATTACATTTACATGAACAATAATAAATGATTGTCTTGATTTACATGACTTGTCTATGGCTCTCAACTAGAGCACAAAAAAATAAATCTTTGATACAAAAATACATAGTTCCAAAATTTGACATAATGAAGACAGAACCTAGCTACACTATTTTCAACAGTCAGGGATCCTAATTTTGAAGAATTTTTGGAGGAATTTTGGTGCTCCAAAATAAAAGAATTATTTAGCATCCTACTAGGAGTGACATTAAATTTTGGGTCTCAGGTGGTTGGTAAACGTTTCCCAAATCCTTTCTAGGTTTTTCTAGGTTTGTGGTGGAGAGCCCAATATTAATTTGCTATAATTTTCTATAAATGTTTGGAGGCTCAAACAAGGATTTATTCGATAGGACAATTGCAAAAATTCTAGGGCCAGTGAATTACATCGAGGAGAAGTTTTCTCTTTATATTCAGGAAACATTTTTCTCACAAGGATTGTCTATCTTGCTTTGGAAAGCGTAGGTGGACACATTCCATGCATTATACTATCCTTTTTATAAGAAAATGGCTCAGCTTGGCACAATTTTGGTGCAATTTTATTGGTGTTTAATTCTTGTCTGAATTTTTCCATGTTGTATGTGTATTTTTCTTATTTATCACTGTTATTTATTTTTTGGGACATTACACTGTGTTACGACACCTCCATGCTCACTTGAAGTATGCAAGTTGAAGGACAATTAGAAACCAACAAAACTATGCAATCCTCTCAAGTTCACGGATCATCAGAAACCAATAGAAGTATGTAATCATCAATAGTCAAAGGATGATTAGAAGTTAGTAGGTTTTATTGGTAGAAATTAAAAATAAAATTGTTGTGATGTCGAATCCTCACAACCAAAGGTGTACTAATACAAAGAAATATCATAGTGGCATTGAGCTAATGGTGAAAACTTTGGTAGGGAACACAGAGGGCACATAGAATGTGTAGATTATTAGGTACACATATGTCTAGTAAGGAATGATTGAAGTAATGCACAAACCAATGGAGTAACAAACAATCAGGTTATTTATATTAACTCTATAACTATTCTTTACTCTGATAACAATGTTAGGCTGGTAATGAGCAAAAAGATAAAGCATTATGAAAAGGGAAGAGACACGCCACAGGTTTACTAACAATACGATAATGGAAGGTATGGAAAGCCAAAATGGTAGAAAGGAAGATCTGATGGGAAGAGAGGGAAAGGTTACTGAGCAAGGTTGAATTGCCTAAATTTGGGACCTGTGTCTTGATGGCATTTCAGGCCAGGAAGGTAGCTCCTAATGTGGGCTTTCCATCAATGTGAACATCATTATATACATGTAGGATGGTAACCTTTTGGGTTCAAATTCCCTAGTCTTTTCCAATTCTAACTTGTTATATGAAATTTATGATGGCACACAAACATGAATTCCCTAGACCTAGTGGACTAGTAAAAAACAACAGAAGAAAAAAATATAGAGTTTTCCATAGAGAAATTTAATAATGGGAAATAATCTTACTTGGAATCCGTCACAATATTTTCTTTCCTCCTTTCTTGCAAGCTCCAATCATAGCTTCAAATGCTATAATTAGAACCTACACATATGATTAAAACAAGAAAAGTATCCACAACATCCACATAGCACAATCTAATTATCTATATTCAATAAATCAACATGGCATTGAAATACATGAATGTAAACATAACACAAAACATATAGGAAAACATGATACTCTTTGTATTAATAGAAATGGGAGAGAGTTTTCTACCATAAATATAATCTGCTATTGTAGAATTCTCCACAGGTTGACTCAATCTCAAACCTAA
This sequence comes from Pinus tabuliformis, assembly GCA_031772625.1. Taxonomy (NCBI): domain Eukaryota; kingdom Viridiplantae; phylum Streptophyta; class Pinopsida; order Pinales; family Pinaceae; genus Pinus; species Pinus tabuliformis. The sequence continues at coordinate 520,538,008 of CM062804.1, read as the reverse complement.
TTCATGAAAATGATGACTCCTTCAGATTCAAAGAAACAACATAATGCCATGATCAATCTCCAAAATCCAACCACAATTTTATGGATGGTAATAAATTTATAAGATAAGGATAGTAGTTTAGGATTTACCATTATGGACTTGAGATCCACATATAATGGAAGGATGAGCTTAAGGGATAAGAGGTGAAGCCTACAAGGTAGGATTGGATAGGATTCAACATTCTTATGCATGGTAAATGGTTAAAACAACCCTTGGAATCTTATGGAAGAGTAAGCTTCATAAATATTTTTAATTTTCCCAAATTTCTAGAATTAGCACACCTATAGAAGGGAGCAAAAAGCGTTGGTTAGCACTGGTGTAGAAGGGAGAAACCAGCACTGAATGCAGGTGACCAAAGGAAGAAGCTGTGCTAGGGCTAAAAAATTGATTTTGAGTTGTTAATCCGAGAAACTTAGAATTTTTTGAAATTTCATACTTATGGATTTGTGGAGGGATGATGACAACATGCTCACTAATGTTTATTGATCTAGTTTGTAGGCCTATTGACAAGATGTCACAAAATAGCCTATAACAGATTGCCCCCTAAAGTGCAAAACCAGAAGAAAGAACTCGTGACTGAAGTTCTTTACCTTGTGATAATTCTGGATCAAGAACAACCGGTCGAGATCATCATATGTTACAATACATTTTTTATCTTGACATATTTTCTAAGGGAGGCATACCCATGTTCAGTACATAAGCTAACATTACATGTACAATGATCAAGAAGTCTCATCCACTAATGATAGAATGTGGACCCATGATTGGATGACTCTATGTATGATCATAACCATCATACTTTTATAATTATTGTATTAATCTTGAAATCACAGCCTACATGGATGGAAGTAGATCCGACCTCTTCTATCTTTTTCACTCGATCATCCAAGGTACAAGTCTAACCATGCGAAAAAATGAGCTAAAGTTGAACATGGTAGACACCATTTGATTGTTGGCCAATAATGTATTCGTTAATAGATGTGAGAGAAACCACTGATGATGTTAATGGCTCTCAAGGTACTGAAGTACAATCTATATGGTGTGAATAGATGAGTTGAGGTTGAACACCACACAGAATCTTCCGATCGAAGGCCAATGATGAGAGACTGTTACCAAGAGCAAGGAAACTTTCCATTGATGTATGTAAGCCCCAAGGTACCAAAGGTAGTTTCTAAGTCAACTTCTTGGATAATGAATTGATGTCGACAAGAATTGACCTATCCTAGGAGGGCCTTGATGTATGCCCCATCAACGACACGAAATAGGTATCAAGATTTGAGATAGAATGATGTTGATGTGGAGCTAGTTAAGGAAAGAGAGATATGAATGAAGGCTTAGGAGTATCATAGCATATATCAACTAAAGTACCTCTCTTGAACATTCTAACAACACTTAATGGAGTTGGAAAAATTGACCCAAAACTGAATGTAGAGGCTTTGAAATGGTGTGGTGAACCAAAAACACAAGCATATTTCTAAACCCAACAGTCACGAAGATGAAGTGAAAGAGTTTAGTGTTCAAGAGCAACTCACTACCATTAATAGGTGAATTACCCTGTTTTCCCAATATCCCCAACCATTTCTGTTCAGTAACTCTTTATTTTTAATGAGCTTGAGTAGGATAACATATACTTGATCTATAAATTCCTTCGAATGAATCCCTCTTAAGTATTTTTAATGAACCCTAAGAAGGAGTGGTTTCGTCCAATCATGATTGACAAGTCCATCACTATTTTATGTTTTTACGATTCTAGAGAAGGTGTATCTTGACTTATTTTTTAGTTTTAGAGAGTTTTAAAAAGAGGCATAAAAAAGAACTCCAAAGGTCCCTTTTCGTAAATAGTTTGTTGAGTCTAAAAAGGAAAAAAATGATACTTAGGAGAACCTCTTAGCCATGTTTGACTAAGGTACTCCTTTTTCATAATTAGTCTATATCAGTATGGAAAAAGGTTAAACTTATACTAAGTAGATGTATTTTCATTTACATTGACGAGTTCAAAAAGATCAGTGCTCGAAAATCTTTTGATATTTAGGGAGTCTGAAAAGAGACGAAAGAGGACTCCAAGGTGTTAATTTTTTGTGAATTTACAAATCCCAAAATAGCTGTAAAAGTATTCTCTTTCATAAAAATGATTTGTTTCAACTTAAAAACATGATTAGTTCCTTCATAATATCATTTTTTACCTTCTCAAAACACTACCAAAAGATTACAAATATCTGATACATAGTAAAATTGAGTCAAATTTAGGCTAAAATAAGGAAATATTAATAAAATAACCATAAAAATGACTATAAATAGATGAAATGTAATTTTTATTTTACCATTTTACATTTTATCTCTTAGTGAGTGAGCTATGAATGCATTTCCCCCCCGATATTTAACAATTGATTCTAACCAATCTGGTGGATCATTTTTGGTGTCGTCACTTCCACGTAGGAGATTTCACCTTCCTCTTTCTTTTCATGGTTCTTTTTTTTTCATTTCATGCAAACATTTTCAAGTTTTGGGTGACTTACGACTTTATTTTTTCACCCTAGCTCTAGCGCATCCCAACAATGTCAAAAGGTGTACTGGTCCAATAAAAATTCTAACTATGGATAGTGTTGCAATACACTATCTCCCTTTATTAGGGTGTGTTGGGCATATTTCAAAACTTTTTTTGGTTCTTTTCACTCAAATTTCTCTCATATTTTGCATGGGATTTATTCTAATGGTTTTTCTTGTCATTTTTTTTTGTATCCATCAGAACAAAATGGATCTGATTTGGTGAGAGAGAACATGAAGAACAAGACATGGATGTTTCCAATGATCTAGCCACTATTTAGGCATTGAGAAACTATGGGCTTCTCCAATTATTTTATATTCCTGGGATGAGACAAAAAATGGAACTATTAGAGTATCTAGTCCAAGCATGACATGTTTAGGCACAAGAATTTAGGCTTGGAGAACATATGCTGAGCATACAGGTGGAAGATATTTACTTCTTGATAGGTTTATTTAGGAGATGTTCCCCTATCTCGCTATCTATTTCGAGAAGTGGTGGAGAGACTACCAAGGTCTATATTGATGCACACTGCAGACCTAGATCTTAGCCAACAAAATATGGGAAAATTTATATTAAACATGTGGTTTGCTTGTCTCTCAAGACAATCCTATTCATCATTGACAGATTGGTTGGCAGTTCCACCTTGCATTTACGTAATAGCTACCAAATGAAATATGGATTAGAGTGCATAGAGCTGACAATATTCAACTAGAGCGAGGGGGTATTAGAAAAAAATGAAAGAACAAATCACCAAGGCAAAATATGTGTGATTAAAAAACTTTGGGTATGTTTTTATTTTGATACCATTCATCATGGAATGGATTCCATTACTCCATCCATAACATATCTCACATGAGCTTCTAGATTACAGAGCTCCACAGATGAGACGATGGGTGGATCTCATGTCTAGACATGTAGGCCCATCTTCTAGTAGTTTCCCACCAATATTCTTTTGATTGTTTTTTTTTTTGTGTAAGTCAGAGATTTATATTAATAGAGAAAAACTATAGTACAAAAAATCTGCACTAGCAGATCGAGGCCTGAAGAAAATAAGCCAAACATTCGGATTCCCACCCCTAAAAACCACAAAAATGTCTATTACCTACACACCACGCAGGGTGGCTATTTCTTCTATCTAACAACGCTTGTGAATAGAAAATACTGACACGAGGACCGCAATCCTTCAAACCGCATAGACTATGGTAATGACAAAATCCCATATTTTGGGGAGACCAAAGAAAACCGATCAGGATATATGAGCATACCGGAAGAAGGATGAGAGATAACAACAGAACCCAAGAATTAAGGAGACTGCCCGAACCTGCTCATCGTGTCTAAAGCCTGTTCCAACACATGGCTGTCAACTCTTGCTTGCAGGGAGTGATAGTTGCGGCATTCCTCCTGCTTTTCTTGCGGCAGGCCTCCAGTTTGTCTTGCCTCTGGGCTGAGCGTCTGCCTGAGGAGCTTTATGAGCACCGTAACTTTCTTGGACAGTGAGTCAACCATCTCATGCATTGCAGTGACTTTGAAATCCAAAGCTTCATAAATGGCGTATAGAATTTTCATCTGTGCCTCCGGGATCACCTGGTCATTCTGGGGGAGCTTTTTACTGTCTTCCGTTGCGTCCAGAGCACGTGCTAGCAGGGTTTTGACTCTCCAACTTTCCGCTTGAGTACGCACAAACTGAGTTGCGCGCTTAGTGACTGTGCCAGGATCTTGAAGCCAGTCGACTTCCTGCGCTATATCCTTCTCCGACCGCTTTCGTTCTTCTTCTTTCACCGAGGCCTCCAATTCAGATAGCTTGCGTTTGTTCTTCGCCGCTGTCCTGGTTTCATACATCTCCCTTGCTGTTTGGAGTTCCATGTTCTCCTTAACACTGCGGCAGCCATCACCTTCCATACTTATCCTAACACTTGCAGCGTAAGACCTGGCGCTGAGAGTCGAAAATGGATGAGCCGGAGCGATGCAGTGCAAAATTCTGTTCCTGGCTATGCCTCCACTCGCTGCTAAATAGTGGATCTGGAGGATATTGCTCATGACCACCCGAATTGCCCGAAACGACGTGGATGTACTGACATAATTGTTGCTGCTTTGAAATGTGTTTTCCGAGTGGTGTATCCAACCTTTCACATTAATGTTGCCTCCTCCTTCTCTAATCAGAGAATGCCATGTGTCCTCCAACTTGCTGTGGTGACGGCGGTGATCGTTGCGGCCCATCATATTAGATTTGTTTCCTTTATTCCCCTTCTGTTGCCATAATCCCACCGGAATTACCTGTCCTTTTGTTCTCTGCCAACTTTTAATGTCCGTGCCCACTTCTTTGTTCTTCATCATGAAGAGAAACCCGGTGTCAGAACGCCTTCCGGTTGAGCTCGGTTGGCATTATCCTTGTCTTGTTCGGCCAGCTGGATGCACTTCCTTTTCAAGTCTGGGAAGTTCACCTACTACCAACAGCTGTCACATTCCCTATTTTGATTATCGATGCCATGGTTTGCTAGGTGGTCCGCAATCGCATTTGCTTTGCGCCTCACCGCCTGGAAGACTAACCCTCTCATATCGTTGATCAGCTCAGCTATGTTTTCTGTCACCTTTGCTAATCTCCAATGCTTCGTGGCTTTGCATGCTTTGGTTCCTCCATAGATTCTCTTAGCCACAGATATTACCAGGGCTGAGTCACCTTCAACCACCGCTGTATAATTCTGCATGTCTCTTAGAATCCGTAGTCCCTGTTCTAAAGCTGCAAACTCCATTTCATTGTTCGTCCCCTCTCCCAGTGCTTTGCAGTAAATATGAAGAATGTCTCCTTTATGGTCTCTTATGATTCCTCCAATGCCCGCCATCCCAGGGTTTCCTCTGGATGCGCCATCAAAATTCAACTTCAGCCAGCCCACCGGCGGGTAAATCCAACTGCTGGACTCGGATTGCGGGCTTTGCTGGCTCCTCGACGTAGCCATGCTCTGGTTGGTGTGCAGCTGGAAGAGTTTTAGAATCCGTAAGTCACTAGATGACGGCTTCTCATTAGTTTCCTCTTTTACTTTTACTTGAATTAACTGTTTAATATTTCTTATGAGAGTGTCTATGGCATGCTCTGTGTTTCTGTATTCATCTTGGAATATTCTCCTGTTACGCTCCTTCCAAATGGTCCATGTTAAAAACCCGGGCAGAACTTTCCAAATGCTGTTGACTCTGTAGTTTTTTGAGAAGTTTTTTTGCCAATTTTGTATAGTATCCTGAATGGACTCCCTATTTCTGTTAGAGTTTAGCATTACATCCTCCGCCCAATTCCATATATGGCAAGCCCAGTCATAGGAATTAAATAAATGATTCATTGTTTCTTCCTCTGCCATGCACATTGGGCATCTCGGCGGCCCATGAAAGCCTTTGCTGCGTAGATTTTCCCAAGTCAAGGTTTTTTTCCTCATTAAAAGCCAGAGGAAAGTTTTGATTTTTGGCCAAAACAGGCCATCCCACACGTTATGACTCCAGGGTGAAACTTCCCTTTGCTCTGTAATTTCTATTAGTTCCCTGGCTTCCTTGAGTGAGAAATTTCCGTTACCCTTCATTCCCCATCTGAGCTGGTCCTGTTCGTCCGTCTTCCTTATTTTCCTTTTGAGTAATTGGTCAGTTAGATGCTTTGAACTGTCATCCTCCCCATTACTGTTATCCAAGTCAAATTTTATCCATTCTCTCCAGATGGGATCCCTGCTATTCCAGTCCCAGTATTGGTTAACTCTGTAACGACCTTCGTGTTGACATTTCTGCTTGAGCTGATCGAGTTCGGGCTTTTCCAGTTTTGGGAGCTGCTGCCACGCATCTTCCCAAAAAAGTGTTGAATGCCCATTCCGAATCTCCCAGAAACTGTTTTCCTGTACCAAGTTGGGATTTTTCCGAGCAAGATTCCATATGGGTGATCCCTCAAGAACCTCCTGAAGCCTAATAAGATTATTACTGTTGTGTTCGGGGGTATATTTCTCTTTCCAATGTCTTGCCCAGGGGAGATGGGGCTCTTTTATCCATCTCCACCAGAGTTTAGCTCCACAAGTCATGTTGATGATTGAAGGATCCACTAGATTTAGGCCTCCCATAATTTTTGGTTTACAGAGTTTATGCCATGCTACAAGTGCCCATTTTTTCTTCTCCCCATTACCATTCCATAAAAAGGATCTTTGGATTGTTGTAATCTGTTGGAGGATGCCCTTGGGGGACGGCAGCATGGAGAGAAAGTACTGAGGTATAGCTTGCAGAACAACCTTTGTAAGAACCAGTCTCCCCGCAAAATTAAGTGCTCTGTACGTCTAGTGCTTGCACCTTTTCTCCAGGTTAGCTATAATTCTCTCCCAGTGCACTTTTTGCCAGGGTTTGAGAGTTAGCGGTGCTCCCAAATATATTGAAGGTAGACATCCTTTTCTGAACCCAAGTATATTAGAGAGGTGCTTCTGAATAGCTGGATGAGTATGGAAGAAGTAAATTGTAGATTTGGAAAAATTAATTTCCATTCCGGATGCCTTGCTGAAAAGATCAAGGATTTTCTTATAAGCTAGAGCCTCTTTCACTGTGGGGGTTCCATGTAACATCGTATCATCCACAAATTGTTGGTGTGTTGTTGCTGGCAGAGATTGGATAGGCTGAAGGCCCTTGATTTTCCCCTCTCTTTTTGCTTTGGCTATAAGTCTACTGAGACCTTCCATAAGAATAACGAACAGGAAGGGGGAGAGAGGGTCCCCCTGTCTTATTCCCCGAGTAGGTGAAAAGGGTTCAGAGGGAGATCCATTGACAAGGATTGAAAATCTGGATGACTTAATAAGGGCTAAGATCCAATTGATCCATAGATTGCAAAAACCGAAGGCTTTTAGAATGGCTTCCAGATATTGCCAACTGACGTTGTCATAGGCTTTTGATAGATCAAGCTGCATTAGCATTCCTACTATTTTCCTAGTTTGTAGGGTGCGAATCATTTCTTGAGCTAGAAGAATGTTGTCTAAGATCTATCTCCCTTCGACATACCCGGATTGCTCTTCTGATATGAGGCCAGGAAGAATAGGCTTGAGTCTATTAGCTATAACTTTTGAAATAATTTTATAAATGACATTACACAGAGCAATTGGTCTGAACTTCTCAGGAGAGTTTGCTGCTTCCATCTTTGGGATGAGCGCTATGAAGGTTGAGTTTAGAGATTTGAGGATGGTACCAGATTTCCTAGAGTCCTCAACAACTTCCCATATCTCATGCTTTACTAGGTTCCAGCAGGCTTTGTAAAAATTAATGGTGAAACCATCCGGTCCAGGGGCCTTATCACTAGGCATACTTCGGACAGCTTCCTCCACTTCCTCTAAGGTTATTTCTCTGCTTAGAGCTGAGTTCTGAGCGCCGGTGATGGTTTTGGGGATGGCTGAGATGAGCTCCTTGATGGCATCCTCTCTGTTTGCTGACGGTTCCTGGGCAATACTGCTGAAGTGCCTGGTTAGTAAAGCCGCTATGTCTTGGTGATTCTTTAAAGTTTCACCATTCTCATTCTTGAGTTCCAGAATTCTATTCGCACTTCTGTAATCTAGTGCAGATCTGTGAAAAAATTTGGTGTTCTGCTCACCCTCTTTAAGCCACCGAATCCTGGATTTCTGCTTCCAAAGAGTCTCTTCCTGCTGACAGCGTGTATGCCACTGACCAGTTAGAACCCTTTCCTGCTCTGCAAACTCTTCGCTGTTGTGCCCTGAAGCCCACACTTTGTGAATCTGTTCCAGTTTGTCTTCTATCAAGGTTTTCTCCTTAAAGATATCTCCAAACTCCGTAATGTTCCATTCTTTGATTTTGGCTTTTGTGTACTTTAGTTTCTTCTAAAGGTTGAACATTTTGGAACCCCCTCCAATCACTGGTTCAGACCACCATTTCTCTACCAGATTGAGGAAGTTGGGGTGATCCAACCAAAATTTTTTGAATCTGAAAGGTTTATTCCTGGGGGTACCATGGATAGCTGCTATTAAAGATATTGGCCAGTGGTCAGATCCTCCACTTGGAAGGATATCTGACTCAACTAGAATACCATTCATAATGATGCTCTCTGAGATGATAAATCTATCCAGACGAGAGGCAATCAGCCTATCTCCCCCTCGTCTATTATTCCATGTATAAGTGCCACTCTTAGGTGGGATATCCACCAGTTTGGCACTCTCAATGAAATTTGTAAATAATTCAGCATCCCTGCTGAGTTTTCTTATTCCCCCTTTCTTCTCCAGAAGAGTGGTTATCATGTTAAAGTCACCCCCCATGATGCACTTGGAGTCAGGATGTCTAGAAATTAAACTTGACAGAGACTTTAAAAAAGTTATTTTATCCTCTATCTTCTGGGGTCCATAAACATTTATACATAAGAAGGATTCAGAGTTACCTGTGGGCTGGGCCTCCATGGCTATAAAAGCTCTGGTTGCTTCTGCTGATATTATTTGAAGTGCTCTTGAGTCCCACAACGTGACTAGACCTCCTTCTCGCCCCTGACTTTCTACTTCCATGTAATTAAGGTGGTTTCCAAGCTGCTTTTTGATGTTGGCCATGCTTGTATTACTGCTTTTAGTTTCTTGAATGAAAAAGATATCCGGTTTTTCTTTCTGAAATTTTCTTTTCAGAATTCTCTGCTTTGCTTGGCTGTTTAGCCCTCTTGCATTCCATGATATGATTTTCATGATTAACTAGAAGAATTATTGGTAAAAAGAGAAGGCATATAGAGCCTTCATCTTCCCTGAGTTTATCATTAATATTCTGAGCTCCTGCAGAGCTTCACCACTTGTTCTCCTTCCTCTCTTCTTTTTTTGCTTAGATCTTGTTGAGTTGTGGAGAAGCCTCTTTGGTGGGTTCCCAGCTCCTCTTGCTATACCTAGCTTTCTGCTTTGTCTTTCTAACTCTGCTTTTTGTCTCGCAATGAATAGCTCATTGACCTTTCTGATTTCTTCTTCCGGCACATTTTCTATGCCTCGAGCTTTCCAGTTTTCTGCCATAACTGGTAGGTTCATTCCTTCCTTTGCTAGAACTTCCTCCAGTTCTAAATCATCACTTCCTCCATCGCTGGTGAGCATATCTGCATCCTCCTCAGGTTCTTCTGTTTTCTCCTTCATTTGGACTTCGGTGCTTATCATGTTCTCTTCTGTTTCTTTTGTAGTTTGCCCTGTACTATCGATTGGCCCACCATTGGAGGTGAGAGCTTTATTCGGATCCTCTGAGTCTGTGTCTAACTCTAAGACTTCAAAGGTATTCCTGTGGTATCCTCGTTCTGTTTCTATTCTGTTTGCTCTTCTTCGGTTGGCTCTTTGTCTTATCTTGGGTTTTACAAAGTTATCTATGCCTCTGTCTGCTTGCTCTGTTTAATGACTTCTTCTTGTTTATTCAGAGGACATTCTCTCAATAGATGTCCATGCTCATGACATTTTCGGCAGCAAAAAGGAATTTGTTCATAGTCTATCGCTTGGAAGTAATCCTCATCCCTGTACTCTAACCACAGACCCTCATGTAGAGCACCGGAGACATCCATTTCCACGCATATTCTTGCACATGAGGTGTATTTTCTTTGTATGGTCGCTTCTGAGGCCTTGACAAAAGTACCCAGCCGATCCCCAATTTGTTTCAGTGCTGAGATACCCCAGTAGTCAATGGGCAGAGAAAACAGCCTTATCCATACTGGTACCTGAGTGAAAGTTTCCCTTTCTGGAACAAAATTTGGTTTCCATGGCCGCATATAGAGACCCGCTGAAGCTAAGAAATACGGGCCTCCATCAAAAATTCTGTCCTTGTCCTCTAGGTTGGTAAAAACTACAGTAAAGAAGCCTTTTGCTCCTAAGTGTAGTTTCACATCGCCCTTGGGTTTCTAGTGTTGTCGTATCCATTGGCATAGAGCTCTTTCAGATGGCCATAAACCCATAAACTTGCAAATGACTGCATGCTCTGCCATGTGTTCTCGGTAAGCTTGGATCTCCGGATCTACTATGACAACTCTTAGGGTCTCTGCTTTCTTAGGTTTGCAGGTTCCGCTCACTGTTGGGTGGTTGCTGGGGTTCGAGCTGGTTTCACCTTCCGTTCCTTCTTTCCCCTGGGGGTCTTCCTTTTGTTCCTCCTTCTCCTTTGACTGCTTCTCATTATGATTTGCGAGTCTTTGTCTTGTTGTGGTATTTTTTCCAGTATTCACCAGTCACTCAACTTCTTTTTCATTGATTTGAGGGTTGCTGCTGGGTCCTCGGCCCTCTTCTTGTTTTTTCTCCTTATTTTTCTCGCTATTCTGCTTGAGTCTCTCGTATCCTGAAATTCTGACTCCTTCCTGCACTGTTAGTTTCTGCTTTTGCATGACTATTTGTTTGAAAGAAGGGGTCCCAATGGACCCCTCGTTGACCATCTGTAGGGTCAGATTTTGTCCCCTTCTGAGCAAAACTGCTAGCCTCGATCTATTCGCTTCCAGCTCTGTGTCTGTAACAGTGCCCAGAAACCCTAACCTCAAGGCGCCACCATCGCTCTTCCTTGCTTCATCGATATGTTCTTCTTTTGATTGTTGTTCATGTAGCTCATTATGATTGAAAACTACCCATATGTCGGGATGGATTTTCATGGAGACCCAGAGCTTGTACTTCCTGTAGGCAGACAATGAGGTGCCATAGGTAAAATGAAATCATTTTGAAAAGTTTTTTATTTTCATTTGTATTAAAAAAGATGTATTTTTCATGTATCCAAGGCTAACTATAAATTTTTATATGCAAACATTGAATCCATTCGGTGAGTGGGTTCATCCTATATTCAACATCCTGGAGACCCACAACAAGATCTAGTTGGAGTACATATTATTGCAAGGGGACAAGAAGTATTACAGGATCTCAATGTGGCTGAGACTCTTATAGAGTTTGAGCGACATGTGGAGGGATTGAACAAGGGCATAGTAGAGACTAGGGTCAACTAGATCCCTATGAGACTACAGCGCTACACCATTGGGGTGCCTGAGCATATTGGCTAGCTACTGTGAAATGTAGCTCGTGTGACTAATTTTCATCATGATAACCATCAATATTAGTCTACTAGAAGGATATATAGCCATACTTTGAATACATGTATATTTTTGATATGATAGACCATGTGGACATATGTGTCTCGGGCATATCTTTTTATGAAACCAAACTTATATATATATATATATATATATATATATATATATATATATATATATATATATATATATATATATATATATATATATATATAGATATACATATTAATGTTTCTTATTCATTCTATTATCTTATTGAATGTATGTGATGTGATTGAATTTAATTTATATATGTCACAAGTGTTTGTCTAAAACATGATTTTCCAATGCATCTGTTAATGTGTTTACACTTATAGGAATGTATTGGATGTATTGGATGTAATCAAAATGTCTTTCTAGAAGGTCAACACTTAAAAACATATAAACCATAGCTGGACTTCTAACTAAATAGACTTTAGTCAAGTGTGGTATTACAAGTTGTGAGTCAAGTCTGACAACTATACGATAGATACCATTAGAAATAACATCAAACAACAACTCGATCATTGTGCTATACTCAAAGAAGTTATTGGTAGAGTGACCGATAAAAATCCCTTGTCAACACACTAACTGACTAATCAGAGTCTATATAGACCACACTATGGAGGAAAGGTTCCAAGTAATATGACTAAGGACATCAACATAACCAACATATGGTTAAAGGGACACCGACATCTACAAAACAAACCAAATGTAAAGAAAGAATAATGGAGATAGTATGTTATGCAACCGTCTCACAAATAAATAGACCAATGACTTAAAAATTATCCTCCTTGAGGGGGAAACCTCCTTTACATTACATAAATGAACAATTCTTGGATGATTCAAATGAAAAAACCTCCTTTTTATATATAGGAGTCTAAGGGGTCACAATATAATTAGAGCCCACATAAAAATAATAATGTAATGACAAAACAATAATAATAGTGGGCTTCTATGGGGGAAAATAATAACAATATGGGGACTACATGGGCACAACAACAATAATAAGGGGGTTACATTGACAATAAAAATGAGGGAATACACTAGTATTATAGGGACCTAATATGTCCCTCTCCTTCAAAAAAGTGTTGTCCTCAATGCTTGGGTAGTTTTGGATGGTTCTGTATAAAATTCTCATCCTCCCATGTGAAATCTTCAGTGGGTAAGTTCTTCCTCTTGATGAGATAATCTGAAATTAGTTCTTGTTTCCGTGATTTCTTCATGTTCCAATATGGTGTTTCCTTCCTCATCAATTTCTGGAAATATTGTTTGAACTGGGATCTTGTCACCTATAACCTTCTTTAAGCATGAAACATGGAAATCTAGGTGCCCTCAGGAAGATGCAGGAAGCTCCAATTTGTATGCCACAGTACCAATATTTTGCAACACCTTTTAAGGGCCATAATACTTTGGGGATAATTTATTATCCTTCTTAGCTTGCTTGAGGGACATTTGTTTATATGGTTGTAGCTGTAAGAATACCCAGCCCCTACATCAAAGCTTCTTTCGTTGTGATGTTGAACTGCTTATTGTTTCATTCTATTTTGCACCAAAGTGAGGTTATCCTTTAAGAGTTGGATAACTTTTTGTTGATGCTCAATGTGATCTTTCATTTCTTGAACCTTAGAATGATTGTCCAAAGACTTTTTGGAGAACTAGAGAAATAAATGATTTTGATGTTTGAAACTCTAGTGAACATAATTGTGCAATTACGCCCCATTGTACTTTCTTTAGAAGCTTTGTCATGCCATTAGATGTGATTATATTTCCTGGTTTCCTTGTGATACCCCTTAATTCTGTTAGAAAATTATATATTACAGAGCATTGGAACAAATAAAATATTGTACAAACAAAAATAAATAAAATGCATAAAAGAAGAGAGAGACATAGATATATGTGGTTCACCAAATTTGGGATACGTCCATGGAGAAACAACCAGTACTTCCTTTTATATTATCCAAAAAAATGAAGAGATACAACCTACAGTCGATCCACTGTAATTTCCTCTTCTCTCTCACATAGTCTCCTCTCTCTTTCTCACTCAGAATACACATCAATGTAATGGCAATACAATTCCCTCATATATAGTGAGGGGTTGCCTTGTAGGAAAAAAAAACCATAAATTAAACATAGCTTCTATCGTTAGATCATCTACCTAATGAATAGATCAAATTGAATATGAAATTACAATATTTTACAAGGCAATTTTACATATATTTTTAGCTTTGGGGGTGCTGCCCCCGAACCCCTGCCAATAGGGCACTCATAAAAATCATCGTCACCCCCTAGCGGTGAAACAATGAGCAACATTTCTTCCCCATTATGAACCGAGGTGTAACACAGTGATACCTATGAATAAAGAAGATAATCAGCCTCCACACCAAACAATCTCCCACTTGGAGACTGATTATAGAAACTCCATCGCTGCTTCATTTCCTAGAGAATGACTCCACTTTGGACATGGATGTTTCTCATCTTCATCATCAAACTTGAAGACCTATTGAGACAAATCAGAATCATAGTTTCTCCCTGGTTACAATTTTTGTTAACATATCTATAAGATTATGGCTAGTGTGTATCTTTTCTGGCTTCAACTTTCCATCTTACAACACTGACCGTATGAAATGGTACTTAAGCTTCATATGTTTAGTCTTGGAATGAAATGTATATTTATTTTCAAGATGAATGGCACTCTGGCTATCATTGTATAACTTGCTAAACTCCTGCTTCTTACCCAATTCATCCAAAAACCTTTGTAACCAAATAATTTCTTTACTAGCCTCTGTAGCAGCAACATACTGTACTTTCATCATTGAGAGTGCAACAACACTGCAATTTTGAAACCCAACTAACAGTTGTTCCACCTATAATAAACACATACCCTATGTTGCTCCTCTTGTTATCTCTATCACTTGCCATATCTGCATCAACACATCCCTGTAGGAAAATGTTTGAACCACCGAAGCATAATGCTTGATATGTGGTACCTCTCAAATACTTGAGAATCTAGTTCACTACCTTCCAATGTTCTTTTCCTGTATCTTTCATGTACCAACTTACAACTCCCACTGCATATGCAATAACAGGACTTGTGCAGACCATTGCATACATTAAGCTTCCAAGTGTTGATGCATATGGAACTTTAGACATATAATCCATCTCTTGGTGAGTCTTGGGACACATCTCCTTCCTTAGTTTGAAATGGCTAGCTAAAAGTGTACTAATTGGTTTTGCATTCTGCATATTAAATATTTTCAACACCTTTTGTATGTACTCACTTTGAGACAATGTTAATTTGTGATTTTTCTTGTCTCTACTTATTCACATACCAAGGATTTGTTTTGCAGCACCAAAATCCTTCATTGCAAATGATTTTGCCAATTTTATTTTGAGCACATTTATTTTCGACATTTTAGAACCTGCAACAAGCATGTCATCTACATACAATAACACTATAATATAGTTTCCATGATTTTTCCTTTTGAGATAAACACAATGATCAGAGTGACATGTAGTACAAGCTTATTCATACATAGACCTATCAAATTTTAGATACCACTACCTTGGAGATTGTTTTAAGCCATACAATCTCTTCTTCAACCTAGAGACTAGTTTCTCCTTTGCTTTGACCTCATATCCTTGTGGCTCCTGCGTATATATCTCTTCCTCCAAATCCCCATAGAGAAATATTGTCTTTACATCTAACTTCTCAAGATGAAAATCTTCTACTACTACTAGACTTAAAATAGTTCCAATTGAAGTCATTTTAACAGCAAGAGAAAATATGTCATCAAAGTCTATACCTTTTTTCAGTGCAAACCCCTTCATCACAAGTCTAACTTTATACCATTTTCTACCCCCATCTTCTTCCTTCAACCTGTAAACCAATTTATTTTGCAATGTTGTTTTACGTGCAGGAAGCCTGACTAAGTCCCAAGTTTGGTTATGTACCAAGGATTCCATCTCTTCTTTCATGGCTAGCTCCCACTTCTTCCCGGTTTCTACTTGCACTACTTCTTCATAACATTTTGGTTCACCAGAATCAATAAACCATACATAATATAATGAAGGAGAGTATTGTTTAGGGGGTCTAATTATCCTAGTAGATCTTCTAACACCACTTTCAGGTGTTTGAGGTGCATGTTGTAGTTGTGGTTGTTGTTGTTGTTCTGGCTATTGATCATTATTATTTCCAGGCACCTTTACTTTTGCTATGATCTCATCAAGTAATGTGTATTCTTTGTTTTATTTTTCCTTTTTATTTTCCTCCATCTAACTCTTATACAAAACTTTTTCATTGAATATGACATCTTTTCTCCTAATGATTTTGTGATTTTCATAATCATATAAGTGATAAACAAAATCATTAACACCATATCCAATAAAGGTACATTTCTTTGATTTCACCTCAAGCTTTGTTCTATTTTATTTATTAATGTGTACAAATGATTCACAACCAAAAGTCTTTAAAAATGAGTAGTTTATCTTTTTGCCTATCCATGCCTCGTCTGGAATACCTCCATCCAAGGAACTTGAAGGCCCTTTGTTGATTAGACAAATAATAGTATCTACAACATCTACCCAAAATTGTAAAGGAAATCCTCAATGAAATATCATGCACCTTGCATGGTCCATGATTGTCCTGTTCATCTTTTTTGACACACCATTTTCTTGTGGTGTTGCTGGAACTATCTTCTCTCTACGAATTCCATGCTATGAACAATAATTATCAAACTCTTTGTTGAAATATTCACCTCCATTTTCTCATCTGAGACACTTCAACCTTTTTCCTGTCTCATCTTTCAACCAAATCTTTCCATTTCTTGAAAGTATCAAATACATCAGAATGATTTTGAATACAATAAATCCAAGTTTTTCTGGTTGCATCATCAATAAAAGTAACATAATAATGAGAGCCACCAAGAGATGATACGTGAGCAGGTCCCCATACATATGTATGCACAAGCTCTAATTTTTCGCTCTTCTTTTCTTTCCCAACTCTAACGAATCTGACTCTCTTTTGTTTTCCATAAACACAATTCTCACAGAATTCCAAATCAACATGCTTCAGACCTGGTAACAAATTTCTTGAGTGAGGAATATTCATCCCCTTCTCACTCATGTGCATGAGCCTATGATGCCTCAATGTTGTATCTACTCCGATAGAGGTTAAATCATTAACATAATTATAAATACCATTGCATAAATACAATGTACCATCATTTTCTCCTTTTTCTATTACCAGGGCTCCTTTAGTGACCTTCCAACTTTTATATGTAAAAGTAGTTACATAGCCTTCACCTCCCAACTTCCTTGTTGAAATTATATTTTTCTTCAGATATGGAACATTCCTTACCTCCTTTAATAGCCAGTGGTTTACATTCTACTGTTTTATGATAAATTTACCCATTCCAATGATTTTACATGGTTTATGATCACCCAAATGAACCTGTGCAAAATATCCTTGAACATAATCATGAAAATTTTTCCTACCAGGTGTGGCATGGAATGAGGTCCCTGATTCTACCACCCAAGAATCAATAATATTTTCTAATGAAAGTATCAAAGCATCTTGCAACACATCGCCTGCCACATTTGCTTCATGATTGTTTTCTTGTTGCGCGTCTCCTTCTTTTCCCTTCTGATACTTACAATCTTTCTTCAGGGATCCTTTCTTCTCTCATTTCAAGCACACCATCCCCAATCTAGACTTGGATCTAACTTTCCTTAACTTACTACGATATCGTGGGCTCTTTCCTCTTTCCATTTTTATTCCCCTAGTCTTTGTAGTCAAAGCATTACCTGATGTCTCACCCGAGCTTTTTCGTCACATTTCCTCGCTAAGAATTGCACCAACAACATCATCAATATTTAAAGTAATAGATCCAGAGATAGAGTTACTAATGGCCATAACTAAACCATTCCGACTTTTTGATAATGAGCACATAAATAACAGAGCCCTAACTTCATCATCAAAAGTTACCCTTACAGAACTTAATTGACTAGTAACCGTATTAAATTCATTTAAATGATCAGTAACAAATCCACCTTCTAACATCTTCATATTAAATAAATGTTGCATAAGAAATACCTTATTTGAGGCCAAGGAATTTTTATATAGTTTGGCCAATGCCAACATTAAACCCTCTGTTGTCGTTTCCTTTGAGATATTAAAGGCTACCGATGCTACTAGGCACAACCATATTGTTCCAAGTTCCTTTCTGTTGAGAATATCCCATTCAGTGTTTGTCATACTCGTCGGCTTCTTTGTCTTTTCGCTCAATGGTAAGTGAAGATATTTCTGATACATATAATATTCCATCTGCATCTTCCACAGCCTGTAGATTTGGCGATTAAATTTTTCGACCCTAAACCTACCATTTCCACCATTGCTCCCACTTGAACGAGGTACAATTTCGTCCTGCGAGTTTATTAGCCAAATAGACCTTTGGCTCTGATACCAATTGTTAGAAAATTATATATTACAGAGAAATGGAACACAAAATATTGCAGAAACAAAAACACAGATAATGAATAAAACAAAAGTGAGACATAAATATACGTGGTTAACCCAATTTGGGCTACGTCCATGCAGAAATAGCCAGTCCTTCCTTATATATTATCCACCAAAATGAAGAGATACAACCTACAACCGATCCGTTGTGATTTCCTCTTTCCTCACACATAGTCTCCTCTCTCTTTCTCGCTTAGAATGCACATCTACATAGCTACAATACATTTCCCTCATATATAGAGAGGGGTTTCCTTCTAGGGAAAAAAACACTAAATTAAATAGAACTTATATCGTCATATCATCTTCCTAATGAATGACTCAGATTGACTACAAAATTATAATATTTAACCCCCATGGTGGCGAAAAAACTTGTGGAACTACTGCCCCATTACGAACTGGGGTCGAATACGCAAATAATTCCAAATAAATAAGATAATTAGGCTCCACACCCAACAAATTCAACTTCCTTTCCTTCCAAAATTTTTTTCAAGGAAAGTTCTTGAAAATTAAAATCTATCATACCCAAAGAATTGTAACTACTCGACTCCTAGTACAACATCAACACCACCCATTAGAATGGAAAGAATTAGACTATTCAATACATATTCTCTCATCGATAGCTTGATATTATGTCACTTTCCAAAGAAATTTATGGTTCCTCCATTTGAAACCATCACATGACACTCTGGTGCTGGATATAGGAAGCAATTCAATTCCTTGGCTGAATACAATTATGGGTATTACCAAAATCAATCAACACTATTACCATTTTATTCTTGATATGTCCTTCTATCTTGAGAGTTTGAGTGGTAATTCCTACCAATGCATATAAGATATGGTCAGATTCATTTCTTCTTTCTCTAGGATTTTTTTCCTGGTGTATATCCTCTTCTTTTGATGTTTCTCATTCCTTTTATTCCTTCTCTTCACACTCTATGTAAATTAATTTCTTCTCACCACACTTATGACCTTTAGTGTATTTTCTATCACAACTATAACAAATCCCCTTTTCTCCTTTTTCCTCCAATTGTTGTGGTGTCAGCCTTGTTGGTTCTGGAAGGCTAGGAGAAATAACAGGTCCATCTTTATAGTTCTGAGTGGTAGGCTTCCTTGTTGCCATAATTATACTTTCATTTTTTATTTGCAACCTGAATTCTTTCTCCAATGAATTAGGTTCCTGAAGGAAAACCTCATCTTGGATGTTATCCTTTAAATTCCCTATAAATAAATCAATCATGTTCTCCTTTGGAATATCATTTACCCTTATATTCAATTTTTCAAAGTCCTTAATGTGCATTCCCATTGAACCCTTTTTTTTTAATTTATCAATTGACTAAAGAAGGCATTACTCTTTGTATCCCCATAATCTGCTATCATTTCCTCCATAAAATTTGACCAAGTGATAAGTGGTTTATGATAAAAAAAATCTATCAATACCATACAAATCGATTGGGTTCTAAATATTAAGTTTCAATGCCTACCTTTTGTGTGTGTTGCGCATTATGAAGATCAAAATATTTCTCCATTTGTAGTATCCATGTTACCAGATCCTTGTCATCAAACTTCCTCACATTGATATTTGGAATATAGTGGGTCTTGAATCTAATATTAGAGTCTATGAAACCGTGACTAACATTTCTTTTATTCTCATCCTGAGTTTCATCTAATACCTTTTCACCATTAGGAAGCATTTCTTGTAGGAACTTAGTCCAACCTTCCTTCAAACCTTCCATGTTTTCTTTTAAACCATTCTTTAATTCCTCCATGTTGACTTTCATTTTTTCTTCTATACCATCCATATTAGATTCCATACCATTATTCAAGCAATCTATCTTAGCTTCCATTTCTTTTTTGGTTACTCTTTGAGAGAGCGAATTTTTTTACACTTGGTCTCGTAATTTTGATATATCATGTTCCATTTCTTGCTCTTCTTCATGTGCCATGGTAGAGATTTTTGGCTTCTTACTAGGCGTTTCCATTTTATTTATTAGAGTAATTTTGAAATCAAACAATGATATATATTCTTCACTAAAGCCTTTGAATCACTTCAAACTGATTTTTCAAGAAAAATTTATACAATTTTCAAAACAATACACACTTCTTTCTTGCTTTTAGGATCTCAATCTTGAAACGATTGTAACTCTGTAATTTTAGATCTTCAAGTTCTGAAATTTATTCCTTTGGTATATCTTTAAGACCTATTTCCAACCCCACAAGTTTGATTGAGATTGTATTCTTTGAGAAATAGTTATGACAAATCTCCCACGATGGCCTAATTATGGACTGGTTCAGTAGAGCGAATTTGTACCTGGATGCCACGTGTCACTGTTTTAATCTTTGGCCCTAAAATTGCTACAAGTAAATATAGAGTTTGTGGAATTTCAGCCATTTTTTACATAATTCAAATCTGATGTCTGAAACAAAACTTATGATGCTTTTCCCTAGGTCACCTGTTTGAGACAAAAATTTTGGAACCTATAAAATCCCTAAATTCCTCAAAGCATATATCAGAATATATAGAAAAGCAAGATCTGAAAGTTTTACATGAAGTTCTCTATAGTTTTGGTTCCATGTGGTAAAAAACTCAACTATTGAAGCCTCGTAGAAAAATATTTATGACGATGTTCCGTAGCTCACCTGTTTGAGACAGAATTCTGGTGCCCACAAAAACACTAACTTCTTGAAAGCATCTCTAAAAATAAGCGAACCAAGATCTGAAATTTGTATATGAAGTTCTCTGAGACTTTTAATCCATGTGGTAGAAATTTCAGGTTCTCAAACCCCATAGAAACAAATCTATAGAAAAAAATCCAAGATGACATGTTTGAAGAAGCAAAACCCCAAAATCCAAAGCTATGATACAAAATGTTATGCAACCAACTCACAAATAGATAGATCAATGACTTAAAAATTATCCTCTTAGAGGGGGAATATCCTTTACATTACATAAATTAACAATTCTTGGATGATGCAAATGACAAAACCTCCTTTCTATATATAGGAGTCTAAGGGGTCACAATATAATCATATTCGACATAACAATAATAATGTAAGGGCACAATAATAACAATAAGGGGGCTAAACTGACAATAAAAAGGAGGGAATACACTAGTATTATAGGGACCTAACATAGTAGGAAACTCCAAAGTGAACACACTGAAAACAAACTCAACACACCTATAAATAGTATGTACACAGTGAACTACACAAAAATGACTTAAGCATTGTATTTTTTGAGGTACAACCCATTTATGCACTACACCAATAGAAATCCATTAAAATCAGTAAGCTCGTAGGCCCCTTTAGCAAGAACATATTTAATAATTTATGGGCCTAGCCACACTGTCTTAAACTTCCCATATCCTAACTTATCAAACTCCTGGGCATAGAACAAAACAAGGTCACCTTCCGAGAAGGCACGAGGCTTGAAATTATTATCATATGGTGCATTAATGCATTTCTTATGGGCCTCATTAGCCATCACGACATCATGCCCAATTTCATCTAAGCGTGTCAGATGCAAGAAACACTTTTCTTCTAGAATAGTGGTAGAGAGGAGTTTGAAACCAAGTTTCAAAGATAGAATTTCACACTCAATAGGAAGGATTTCTTCTAGGCGATACACCAATTGGAACAGTGTGAATCTGGTATAATTCTAGATGGAGGTTCAATATGCCAAAAATGTTGCATAAAGGATAATATGCCAATCCAATTTGAGGAACCCTATCATGCACTGAAGCATTAGTTTCAAGACTTTGTCGATTGCTTTGACTTGCCCATTCGCCCATGGGTAGTAGGGAGTTGAGATTTCATGGTGAAGGCCCAACTTGGTAGTGAGCTCAAACATTGTTTTATTATAGAAATGGTTGCCATGGTTCATAAATATATCCCGTGATACACTAAACCTTGCAATGACATGATTAAAGAGAAATAGAGTAGGTGTCTCATTGGTGTTTTTATATGTAGGTATCACCTCGACCCACTTGGTAAAATAGTCTCCTGCCATAATGATGTACCCATGCCCCTCGGTTGAGTGAGGGTTACATGTCATAAAGTAAATCCACCATTTTGGGGAAGGTCTAACAATAATAACAGGGTGTAAAGGAGCTAGTGGAGCATGATATTTATGATCATATATAGACTAGCAATCATGACACTTTTGGACAGAAAGGATGCAATCACAAAACGTAGTAGGCCAAAAGTAGCCATCATGCAAAAACTTCTATGCGGTGGCATAACCAGATATATTTCCACCGCATTCCCCAGCATGGTATTAATTTAGAGCTTTCTCAGCCTCCTCATGAGTGAGGCACTGTTGAAAAATCGTATCGATACCAAGACAATAATGGTGTCACCAATTACAAAATAGTTTTTAGCTTAATATCAGATACATCGTTGGTCAGAGAAAGAGGAAATGATTTAGAAAGTATGTATTTGGAGATATATGTTAATGTCCCCATACCATGGGTCAGATGAATCTATCAGGAACAATGACTCGTATGGTATAGAATTCTTAGATGTCGTTTCAGTTTTGGAAGTGGGAAGGTCGCAGATCAGTTCGACAAAGAGTAAGGATTTCTTTGACTTGGTTTTGATGAATTCCAAATCAAATTCCTAAAGGATGACAATCCATTTGGAATACTTACCCGCCCAACAATTGTCGTGACAAGATGTACACCATGGGATTGAAATGAGAAAAAAACCAAAATTTTGCGAAGCAAGATATAGTGGTGAAACCTTTAGAAAACTTGGACAACTTATAAAGCTA
Organism: Pinus tabuliformis; assembly: GCA_031772625.1. Taxonomy (NCBI): domain Eukaryota; kingdom Viridiplantae; phylum Streptophyta; class Pinopsida; order Pinales; family Pinaceae; genus Pinus; species Pinus tabuliformis. The sequence continues at coordinate 520,515,111 of CM062804.1, read as the reverse complement.
ACTTTTCAACATGAGTATATTTGATATTGGTGTCATTTACATTCTAGCTCAAATAATAAATGAAATGTGTGTCCCCTACATCATCCTCTTGGAACAATACCATAATGATGGTAGCAACCACAATGAGAAGGTATAGGAAGTAATCACATTGATAATTTAGGGGATACAACAATGATGCCTGAACTAGAACATCTTTAAAAGCATCAAACACCATCTAGCCAATTTTTTCTGAATGAAAGGGAACCCTTTTCTTCAATAGACGAGTAGATCCTTTGGTCAATTCAGCATAATTGGGAACAAATCTCCATAGAAATTTAGCCTTCCTTTAGAGTCATTGAAGATGAACAAGAGAGGAAAGAGCAGGCCGATCTAAGATTTCCTAGACTTTTAGTGGATCAATATGAATTCCTTTCTTTGAGACAAAAAAGTTTAGAATTCAACTGGATTGCACAGAAAACACACACTTATATGTATTTAGCCTGATGTTATAATGTTGACAATGAAAAAATATTACCCTAATATGCATCAGATGATCAACATAATGCTTCGAGTGGGGATGTAGTTCATCCATATACAGTTTTACAATGTGTTTAATGTAATGAAAGGGGTAATTCATTTCCCTTTGAAAATTTTCCCCAGGATTTTTCAATCCGAAAGGGAACTTTTGATATGAAAATGTTCCTCATGGAAAAATAAATGCGGTTTTATGTTGATCTGATGGGAGAATGTTGATTTGATTATAGCTGGAAAATCCATCCATAAATGAAAATACTTGACTACCACCACAATCATCAACAATCTGGTCGATAAATAGGGTAGGATAATTGTCCTTAGGATAGGCACGATTGATGTCCTAGTAATCGACACACATGCCTTTTTGTTTGTTTCTTCATGATAGGAATAGTGTTCGATACCCAATCAGTTAGAGATAACGGGTAGATGAAACAAACACAGAGACGTTTTTTAACCTTAGCCTTAATAGCAATAACCTTCTTAGGATGTAGTAGATGTAGGTACCATCAGAATGGCTTAGCACCAAAATACATTTTGATTTCATGTACATTGATGTTTGGATCAAAACTTGGCATCTCCTCATAAGACTAGGTGAAAACGTCTTAGAATTCCTGAAAAAAAGCTTTATATATCTTAGTTTCATCAGGAGGGAAAGATGCACCAATATGTACAGCCTCAACAATTGCATGCTTGATCGAAATATGAAGAGGGATAGTCTCTTCAATATTCAAAAAAGTCTTCTCATCATCAACATCATGGATAGATACAGAATTCACAGATATCTCAATGACATTGGGTAAATAGATATCACTAAGATTATCCTCAAGGGAATATGGCAAGGAGGAATGATGGTGATTATTGTCCCATGGTGCATCATTCAGCATCATGATCTCCATCATGCTCTCATCAATAGAGAATATACCATAGAAATGATCATAAGATGTGCCATAATCTAAGGAATGATCGACCCAATTGATAAAAAATGAAAAATTAGTGTGTTGCACAGGCTGAATAGATAACTTCATATTGGAGCTCAATAGGATAGAGAAACATGAAATCACAAAAGATATCAATATTAGATGCATCTGAATATCCAAAAATTATATGGAGTAGTATAAGAAGATATAATGTTGACATAGGAAACCAGGTTTGAGTTGTTGATAATGGGATAAGGAAGAGGAGGAAGAAAGGAAAAGATTCTCATAAGGGAAGAATCCTTAAGAAATCCCACCCCAACATGATGATATGGATGTGGGGTTTCTCCCACAAGAGGGAAACTTCGGGTAACTTGAGAATTATTGGCAAAGAAGGTGAGTTGGTCAATAGCCACTATGCCCCCCTTGTGAGGGAAAGATATCATTCTGAAATAAGTTGAAATGACAACAATCATAGCATAAATCCATGTATGACCCAGTACAATTTTATAATATAATGGTTTGTCAATAACTTCAACTTATAATAAGATCATCTTGCCACCTAATTCAACTTCTAACAAACTTAAAATTCCATAAGAATTGAATCCTCTTCCACCAAAGGCCTTGAGAGTAGTCGGTGATTGATTAAGTTGAGGATAACCAATGGCCTTTTAACAAGAAAGTGTCACGATAAAGATTGAATATACTTCATCCACAATCATTTGATGGATGGTTTGACTACAAACAACAACCCAAATCATGAAAGCCAATTGTGATGGAAGTCTAGGTGTATGATTCTCATGACTAAAGACTACAAGGTTAGAATCCGAAGGATCAATATCTCAAATTGAAAAAATTAAAACATTCTTCTAGGCGGGAAAATTTTGCAACACCTCAAAAGTTTACATCGCTAAAGGAGCTTGAGCCATATCATCATCTATGTTATAATTTTGTGCAGCTCGTGCACAAGGGTTTAGCATGACTTTGTGGATAACACCCTTCAGAGGTTCAATTCTTGATTTAGTACGAATCACATTTGGGGTAGGATCTAAAGTAGATGAGGTAGAACCAACGGGTTGATCAATAGCATAAATGATTAAGGGATTTGAATTATTACAGTCCTTATTTTCGGTTTCCACAATAACATCATTTTTGGGTATGGTGGAAGAAAGCATCATAACCGAGGAAGAGGAAGTAGGATCCGAGCAACCATGTTAGTCTCTTCAATATGAAAGGGATCTGTCAAAATAATGGGTGCAACAAATGACTTAAGGAATTGATTTACTTCCACCCGATGTGGATTTTCACAAGTGAAATGATTTTCATTGCAGTTTAAGAAAGGATAACGAGGTTTCTGATTTTCTTCAGAAGGTTGGTTATTTTTTTGTCCTATGTAGGATTATCTTTCTTCTTTTTACATTTACCTTTCTTCTTACTGCCTAATTGCTGAGATTTTCCCTTTGTCGATTGAATGAGATTGATCTTAGAAATAGAAGTTGTAGGAGTAGTATGGGAGGGGTTTTGGGTAACCACAATAGGAGTTGAACTAGATGGTTTAGTTAGAGAGTGTTGGCTATCAGAACCAATCACACCATTAACAACATGTCATTCTTTAATGGAAGTTCAGGGAACATAGGTCTTGACCAAATGATGATTATGTTGCCACTGATAAATGTGAGCAGAAATATGAGAGGAATCATATTTTTTGAAATTGGTTGAAAGTTTAGTTCTAGTCTCATACCGAATGGGTAACTAAAAATGAGTTAAGAATGTAGTTGCTAAGGTACTGAAATTGTTGATTGAAGCTCGTGGTCATTCAATATACCACTTTGTTGTCATACCAATAAGTGTGCACTAGAAAATATGTAAATGAATAGAGTCGTCATATAAAGAGTTCAAAGAACACCATAAATGATACATCATAACATGCATAGATTTCCATTGAACTTAGGGATATCATAGGGAAATTTCATAGGAATAACCACCACCATAGAGAGTGATAAATGGGATCATTTCTAAGCTGGGTAAGATCTTGAAATTCAAGAGTTTACACAAATGGAAACTACCTATTGAAGTCTACTGGAGGATATCCTGGGTAAGATGGGATGGCTTGGGCAACATGTATTTGCACTCCTATATAGGGAGGATTTTAATAAACTAGATTAACAAAACATTTCTGCCCAATTCCAAGGTAACCTTGTAAAGGTTGAAATGGATGGGTTTTCATTTGTTAGCCTTGGTGAGGCACTTGATGGATACCATGATATGGTTTCCTCGTGGGATTTTGGAACATTCCAGCATAAGGATAGCTAGGTTGAGCTTGTGCCATGACATATACAAGTTGACCTAATTGGATTTCATGAATAACCTAACTAAGTGATGGAGGTTGTAAGACACCTTGAAGAGGCTGGGTAAGTGGGGCTTGGGGGGCACGAGATAATCATGAAATATGTTGATTCAAATGTGTAGCCTGCAAAGGATGCATTACATGAGCTTGAGCTTGAACAGGTTGGGATATAGGTTGTCAAGTAGGAATCTAAGATGTTGGTGGAACAGGCTGAGAGATTTTAACTTGATTCATCACCAAGTTAGGTTGTACGGGAAATATAGGTTTCCAATAATTGACAACCATTCATGGATATGAAGGACTTGAATAGGACTGAGCACCAACTTGTGGTATTTAGCAAGGGGATTGGAACAGCCCAGAAAGATGTTTCTCCCTTGATGAAAGAGGATAGAAATATGGAGGAAACTTCCCTCCAGGAAGATGGTGCCCAACATAAGATGGATTGGGATATTGTAGGTGTACATAGCCAATGACATATGAATAATGTTACTCCTCAACCGTAGGTTGAGATGGAGGAGGAAGATTAGACTATGTGGCACTCATCAAAGAAGTGTCAGAGGGGATTCGAGAAAAGGATAACAAGGGAGAAGTCCATGGTCTCAATGCTACACCAAAAAAGTACCAGATAATGATTGGTAACTATGCATGACAAACAAGCCACCATATATATGCATCTCTGGTGATGTTGCAAACATAGAAGAAGTTGAAACATTGGTTTTATTAGTCCTATTAGGAGAAGCAAGTTGAGAAACCATTGCAGAATGTGTCATGGTGAAATATCCCAAAGAGGTTTTCTGAGGAAGACTCATGAGTTAGTTTAAAAGAGGAGAATCAGGGAAAGGATCTTGAGCCAGAGTATGAGGAGGATGGACTTCATAGAGATGAATCCCTCTCAAATGAAGTTGATAATAAGGTCGAGACTCTTCTTGAGGAATCTCCTCAATACTCAAAAGACTAGGTGGAAGTTCTTCACCGCCAAGTTGAAGATATATAGATTGAGTTTGAGCCAAAGACAAAGGAAGAGAAGAGGAAGGGCCTGAAGTAACAGGTGTAGTTAACTAAGGGTCCTTAGATTGTATAATCCCAGGGTGTAGTGTGTCTAGGTTGAGAAACTTAGGTTTGATAACCTTGGGTAATAGAGTTTCGTTTGCTTCTGTTTCAACTGTGTGAGACTCACTAGCTAAGAAAGAAGTGATATTGAATTCAATCCTCACATGAAGAGAAAATTATGGAGGATTAATTTCATATGGAGGTCCAAAATGGGTAGCTCTCGAAGTATTAGATTCAGTAATTTGAACCTTTTTATTTTTCTGACAACATCGAGGAGTTGCCTCAGGTGGAAGAGGAGGAAATAATTGCATCCTATGTGAATGATGGGGTTGAGGGGGTTTTTATTCCATGTTGGTTTAATATATTTTCAAAATTAACACAAAAATAAATCAAAAATGTGGTAACTAGGCAAAAGGGTTTACCAAGCAATTGTGAACTGCAATATACCACCTTGGAAAACCAACGATTTACATACGGGAAGAAAACCTCCCTGAATGATGTGTTCAGTGTATCACAGTGTACAAGGTGGCTGACTTAGTTACCTAAGGTGAGGATAAAAACCTAGTGTGGACTTCAAAAACATACCTGAAGGTACATGGAAACCTAGTCTATCTTAGTGTTGTCTAATGCGTAATCATATGATGAGAGAATATATTTTTCATGCATGGAGCATAATCCAATATACCCAAAGGTATGTGGAGAATGGTCCTATAAACTTATGTATGTGGAATGGAATATCACCCCCGAAATGAAATGCTAGAAAAAAACAAAAATTCCTAGGTTTATAGATGCTAGAACATGTCTCTAGCCTAGACCTCTATATGTTTGCATTAATGTTTCAAATTCTCCTTGAGATTGATTCAATAGTTTTTAAAGTTGATCTTGAATTATGTTTTATTTTTCAAGGCTCACCATGAATTTCACTTGAATATCCTAAAGATGCAATATAGCATGAGAAAAAAATATTCTTGCTTCAATGAAAATCTATGTATGGGGGGGAGAAAACAAAGACTAATGCAACATACAAAAGACAACAAACAAGATTTGTTAAATCAATTTCCCTAATGTAACTGTTCCATTTTCCAATTTCACACACAAAACCCTAACTATAATGTGCAATGAAAAATAATGATTTTTTTCTTTTCAATCCCCTTAATTTCCAAATGAAATGAAAACTAAGATGTTGCTAAATCACTGATGAAAGAAATCACATAGAACAATGATTGTAATGTAAATTTCTTCAAGAAATCAATGATCAAGACAAAAGTTTGCCAATGACCTAAATGACAAGAACAAAGAAAAATCCAATCAAATCCCTATCAAATGATATCAAAACCAAATGAAAACAAGGTGAAGTCGTTTTAGAGATAATGGCACACTCAAAAACAAGAGGAAAAGAAGTTGGAACAAAGTAATTCAGAGAACAAGGTAAGAAAAACAATTCTGTGTATCTTACAAGGATCAATGTAGGTGTATAATAAGCACCAGAGCTCTGCAGTGTACGTGCAAATAAGGAGAGAGTGAATTTGGGCACTCTATCTCTAGACCAAGGGCTATACTGAGGTGGATTCGGCCAAAACGCAACACAAAAAATCAAATCAAGCACAAAGAAGAGTTTTCCTACTGTCAATTAAGGTCTGAGTGGGAAAATCAAGCTCGGTTTAAGAAGTTAAAAGGGTGCTAAGCTAAAGGAAACCATTGAGGGAAGAAAATGTTCCCCATTGGATTCACCAATTTTTTATGAAAACTTTACAATTGTGGAAAAAGGTGAATACCCTAGACCTAGTGGATTGGTCTAGAACAACAAAAGGTTAAAATTATAGAATTTTCCTTAGAGAAATTGAAGAATTAGAAAGAAGCCTACTTAGAATTTATTGCAAGCTTTTCTTTCCTCCTTTCTTGTAAGGTCCAATCGTAGCTTTGAATGCTATAATTAGAACTTGTACATATGACTAAAACAAGCAAAGAATCCACAACATCTGCATAGCATAATATAATTATCTCTATTCACTGAATCAACACGGCATTGAAATACATGAATCTAAACATAACACAACACATATAGGAAAACAAGATACTCTTTGTATTAATAGAAATAGGAGAGTGTTTACAACCATAAATAGAAGATGGTTTTGTGGATGTCTCCCCAAGTTGACTTGTCCTTCTTTGTCACAAAGTATGCCTTAACATCAAACCTAATGCATGAAAATGACGAGTCCTTTATATTCAAGGTAGAAACATAAGGGTATGATCAATCTCCAAAATCCACCCTTGATGTTATGGATGACAGTAAATTTATAGGAGAGGGATGCTAGTTTAGGATTTACCATTATGGGCTTGAGATCCACGTATGATGGAAGGATGAGCTCAAGGGATAAGAGATGAAGTCTCAAAGTTAGGATTAGATAAGATTTGAGCTTCTTATCCATTTTAAATTGTTAAAACAACCCTTGGAAGCTTCCAAAAGAAGAAGCTTCATAATGTTTTTTAATTTTCCTGAATTTCTAGAATCAATGCACCCGCAGAAGGGAGAAACTAGTGTTGGTCAGCACTTGTGGAGAAGGGAGAAACCAACGCTGAATGTAGGTGGCTAAAGGGACAAGGTGTGATGGGGCTAAAAACATTGATTTTGAGCAATTGATCATATAAACTCAAACTTTTTGGAAAGGTCGTGCATAGGGAGTTGTGAAGGGATGATGAAAACAATTTCACGAATGTTGATTAATTTGGTTTGTAGGCCTATTGACCATATGTGAAAAAATGGCCTATAACATAACTGAAAATTTCTTTATTTACATATTTACATATTTTTTCCCAATCCTTGAGGATTAGGTAGCTAAAAAATAGTATTAAAATTTAAGATAAATGAAACATTCCCAAAAACCACTCTTACACTTAGGAAAAACATGCATCAAGAAGATTATGTTTTGCATCCTATGGTAAAAGGAATATCATAATGATACTTTCTTTTTTATTGGCTATTAGGAGATTTATTTTGAGTTTAGTGTGAGTGAAGTTCCATTGATTTCGAACCTCTAAGTTGAGGGTTCATATTCTCTCTCATGTCACACCCATATCATATATAGCCTCATTTCAAATTGGGGGTTTGTAGAAAATAAGAGTACACAAGGAGTGAGTCAACAGAGTTGAGTCAAAGTTGTGAGGATTTGAATACTTGAAGATAAATTCATCAAGTGAAATAAAGTATTGACTATATCTTGATTCACTAAATTTGGTCTTTGGTATAATCAACGGTGAGAGGTTTGACCATGTTATTAAAATAAAACAATTCTAATTGATATCCATTGTTCTCTTAAAATTGTAAATATTCTTTATGTATAAATTATTGTGCAACTCGTAAACTGAATTTATTGTAGAATATTATATTTTATTCCCTTAACATATATAAAATACATATGTCTCTCATCATCTTTTTGTTAGTAAATGAAATGTTAATGAATGCATGACCTAATAGATGATATTTGCAACTCTTATGAGAGGGCATCATACCTTCCTGGCGATTCTCAGATAAATATGAGATCCCTATGTTCAAATGTGTATTTATGACCTGTACATTTCATGTTCATGATGTGTTTGAATTTTTTTTTGTGATTGTTAGGTCTGGTTAAGTCAATTTCTTGTCTAAGATTTGTGTGAAAGGCTTTGTTCTTGTTTCATTCATGGTTCTAGAAAGCTTCATTAAGTTTTGGGAAAAGGTTTATATCTCACAGTCACATGCACAAAACTAGGTGAAAAACACTACATTCGCTCCCTTGTAGGCATCATGCATATGACTAGAGGCTTACATCCAAATTCTAGCAATGGCGTGTCAATGTCTAGGATATCATGGCACTGAAACAAAGTTTCATCTTAAGGCTTGGGTACCAGCAATGGTGATTTAGTCCTTGGGGGTCCTGTAACACTTGAGGGAAATCATTAAGGTTATTGTCTTATTGATTCCACTTCCTTAAGGTGTTCTAGGAGGTTGAGTCATATCATAGTAACTCGTCATCACATATTTACCCTGGCAGGACAATCAATTAGGTAAATGTGGGAGGAGGTGGTTAAAAATCACCCAATTATTTACTGACAAGATAGTGATATTGTATGGGATACCAAAGGAGTTCATCTCAAATGGGAGAATTGTGTTTACTAAAATATTTTGGATTAGATTCAAAGAGGCCTCGTGGACCCAACTAAACTTTAGCACCTCTTATCATCTTGGGATAGATGGACAAACATGGATGTGTATTAATACAACATGGAAGGGTAATGGCATACATGTTAATGAATCTTTCATGACATGAGGATAAATATGTGACACATGACCTAGAAATGTTTGCAAATCTATAAATATTGAAGATTTGGAGAAATTACTTTCTAGGATAGATTTTTGGACGTAAAACTACCATTATGGGTTACAACACATTTTCACACAAGACAACTTAACTTCTAGACAAAGAAGGTGCTCAGAGTTAATTAGTAATTATGGTTTATACATTATATATATAGAGGTAATAGTGAGAAATGTGGAAGATCACATTAGTTGGAAGCCACAAATATTTTTGGTGTTTCCCTTAAAGGAAAATTTAAGGGAATGGTAGCATAGATTGCAACCAAAGGATGATTGGCACAAAGAACTCAAACCAAAGTTGGAGGAAAACATGATGAGGATTTTCGAAAATTGGTGGTGATTGTGTTAGCATTGGAATTAATGTTGGCATTGATGTCAACCAGATTCACATTAATGCTTGTCGCAAGAGGTGCATGTGGTAATGCCTTAGGAGATATCCTATGGTAGTCGTAGGCTTTATGTAGAGAATCATCACAATAGTAGGCTTACTGGAGAAGCCATAAAATTATGACTATGGTTGGGATTTCATTATGTTGAGCACAAAAACAAGAGTCAAGAAGCAAAGTTTAGCAGAAAGGTTGTAGCCATCTCAAAGGTAGCAGATGGGGTTGAAGCCTACATCATACCTTCTCCATTTAAAATTTCTCTTGAAGAGATTTTCAATGATATATGGAAGTCTAAAAGTGGACTCCTAGATCAAAAGATATGGTCTGCCAATATATAGGGACTCGAATCCTCCATAAGGATGAAGCATCGGAGGTAGGAGCCCATAGGCACACAATATCAGAACCCCGAAGATCAACTCATCAGAGCATCAGATCATTGGAATATCAAGACATCAAAATATCAGACATCGGGATATCAAAAGCTAGTGGCATATCATATATCATAATATCAAAACTTCTTAAGAGAGAAACCTTTAAAAGTTACGATATCCAATAGTACCGATTGTGGTAAAAATCCCCAATGAATGTCGAAGAAAATTACTGAAGGATCCTATTGCAAAACCAAGGTTTGACAGGAACTCTTCTCTATCCTCTAGTAGAACACATGGCAGCATGAGATTGGATCCGAGAAGATACAGTGAAAACTAACGTCAGCATGACGTGGAAGTATGACATGACACATGGTAGGAATATTCAAAAATATTAGGTGGCCTAATGGGCCAAATCCAAATGACATGTGTCACCACTAAGAAGTTGCCATGTGGAGTAGCGACGTCATCTTGAAGGTTGGAATATTAGAGGAGGAGGACCTCGTAACTTCAGTGAAAATGGTTTTTGGAAAAGTTACAATGGAAGGGCCTTCTTATGTTGGGTTGGCACTTGGTCATGAGATTTCAAAGAACCAAGGGTACAAAATAGTTAACAAAGGAAGTTTGGACCTTGGTAGGAGCCTGAAGGCCTTAGCACCTAAGCGATAAGCCATCGATCATAGGTCTGGTAATATGAGAAGGAAAATTTTAAAGGAGCTAAGCAACATAGTAACTGAGGATATCAAGACTGAAAAATATTGTAATGTTTCAATTGTGAAAGTTACGATGCTGAGGGGCTCTGATACAATTATAAGCCCTAGTCACAACTCTTGGTCCTATGAGAAAGCAACTGCCAAAGGAGATGAATGAAAAGGGAGCCAAGGATATTAGGGAGTACAATTACATAATGTTCCTCCTCTGTAAAGTTACGAGATGGGATTTTTCTGATGAATCATTACATTGAGTTAAAGGATGAATCGGTCAGAAGTTATAGAATTGAATGTAGGCTCAAGGGAGTTAATTGTTGAAATGGGATAAGCTTGGAGAAGAATATGTAACAAGGAATCAAGGACAACATTTCTTGCAAAGACAAATTTGGGTTAATGAGGGAAGCAATCAATTTCTTTGCATACATGATTAGTTCTACTAAATGAGAATCAAAGTGGTCATCTGGATGAACTTTCAAGCTTTGTGGAGTGATAAATGAGAATGGGGCTCTCAAAGGAGTGTGTAAGTCACTTGAGAATTGATTTCTCAAAATGGAAATCTACGCAGTCAGATGATAAATAACTACAAGGTACATCTCGAAATCAATTCTATGACAAGAAATTACCAAAAGATGTGACAACAACAGGGGGAGCCATGCCAATGTAAATTTGGGCAGTTAGAGTGCAAACAACATAGATTTCCTTGCATAGAGTGCCTCAATGAAACAAAACCATCCCCTAAAATTGAGGATAGGATGTGAGTTGAGAAGATTGTCGAGTGTTGTGGAGTGAGAGGTGTGTGTAGAGACAGAGAAGTCCAAGCACTGAATAACACATGAAGTTAGACAACACCAAGTGCAGAAAGTCTGTTGTGTGGAGAATAGTGAGGGTAGTGCTGAAGAGAAGTTAGCAGAGAGCCCTTGACAAAGGAGGCAGAGTGTTGAGGAGATGTTGCTATGAGAAGAAATTAAAGAACCATGCATGAGAGCATGAAACACAGAGTGTAGAAGTTTAATCTGCAACTAGCCATTTTGGTATTTTACTTGTCATTTGTATGCCTCTGTCCTAAGTTTGAAAATTGTATGAAATAGTATAACAGTTGCAAGAGCAGGTTGGTTCCTACACTCTAAAGAGGTCCGTTCCTCTTGGAAAGTTGGTTCTTGCTTACCAAAGAGGGTCGGTGCCTCCTGTGAGTGGGTTCTCACAAACAAACAACAAATTTCGTGGTTTTTCCCCCCTAGGTTTCCATGTGAAAAACATTATGTCAAATGTGTCTATTGCTCATGTGATTGTTGTATGAACATGTATATTTGAAATTGTTGATTCATTGTTTTTGTGAATGAATTCTCTCACAAGTAAAAGAATATAAGAAGGGACTATAAGCATAATAGAAAAAAAAAATAGTTTCATAATTACTTATTCACCCTCCCATCTCAACAATTCCTTATTTCAACAATTGATATCAGATCCAAGTTCCTTCAACAATAGTTTAATCACTGGAAGGAAGATCTATAAGGAATTATGTCTAGGCAAGAGAGTCAAGAGTATTACTCAAGTAGAATACAAGTCTTCAATGGGATAAACTATTCCTTTTTGGAAAGTAAGAATGGAAGTGTATCTTATGTCCTTGGGAGTAGATGTTTGGACTTCAGTACTAGTAGACTACAATGTTCCTGATATTCCTCCCACTTATGGAGATGGTAAAAAATTATATGGGACAAATGCTAAAGCCAAGAATTCCATCATCCTTGGTCTTAGTCAATCAAAACTTGCAAAATTTATCCACTGTAATTCTTCTAAGTAAGTGTGGGTAAATATTAATCAATGTCATGAAGGAGATGAGAAATTCAAGCAGGCAAAACTTTAGACTTTCAAAATGAGGTTTAAGAGATTGAGAATGAGTGAAAGTGAAATCATAGTAGAATAATTCCTTAGAGTTGATGAAGTAACTAATGTGATTAGAGGACTTAGTGAAGAGGTCAGGGAAGAGATGATTGTTCATAAAATATTAAGATCTCTACCCATGAGATTTAATGCCAAAGTATCAACTATTAAAGAAAAGGCTAATTTAAAGGATCTTGAGATGGACCAGCTGCATGGTGCTCTCAAAACCTATGAGATGAGAGTAGGGATAAAAAAGTTTGAATGTAAGGAAGCACCATTAAAAGTATACAGAAATTCCAAGGAGCATTAATATCATTAAGACTTCTCCAGCTATGAATATGATCAGGAGCTAGCTCAACTATCCAGAAAACTGAAGTGTGGCTTAGGAAAATATAACTTATAAGTGTTTTGACTGTGGGAGAGTTGGAAATTTCTTGTCAAAATTCCCTTATAAATAAAAGGATGAAAAGGAAGAGGATATGAAATTTGGAAACAAATCTCAGACACATCAGAAGAAAAATATCTATAAGAGAAAGGGGTTCCACTCCAAAGAGGATAGCTCAATACCAAAGTCAGATAGTGAAAAATCATCAGAGAATGATTCAGATAAGTATCATCTTATGGATTTCGAAATAGACTACAATAAACAAGGTATTATGGACTCTAAAGAGGAAGAAGAAGAAGGAGTAGTGGACCTTGAAGGGGAACTCATCAGTGCCCTTGACGAACTAAATAAAGCATCGAAAAATAATAAGTAGTTGAAGGATGTTCAATTACAATGTGCAATGGAAGGTCTGTATAACTCTAACAATGAGGATTTTTCCTATCAAAAGTAAAATCGTAAGGAAGCTATCAAGAGAAAATATAGTCTAGTCCTTATACTAGAAGAAAAAAAAGGAACCTATGAAATACTTGAAGGGGAGAACAAATAGTTAAAACATGAGTTGTTCAAGTTAAAAAAGGGAACGACCTCACTGACATGCAAAGATGATATTCTATATTTGAAAGTTAAACTAGAGGAGGTTAAATGAAAAGACGAGGTTCTTCAAGATATGATCAAATAATGGGAAGAGAACTGTCAAAGGCTTGGAGGTTGCCTCTCTTAGAACAGATTGTGAGAGAACAAAGACCGAGAAAGGTGTAAATGAAAAGAATGTTGAGGGGACAAGGAGACTGGATTAGATCCTAAATAGTCAGAGGCCCTCATGAATAAAAAATGGTCTGGGATACTCTATGGTATAAGAATATTTTATGGATAAGATAAAATTCAGGTCCACAGATTCGAAGAACCATATATCTATGGGAAGAAGCATTATTAATGAATTAATGAGGACAAAAGATTAGCAGGGTAAAGAGGAGATTGTTAATGGAGAATGAATCAATCAGCCAGACAACCAATGTATTTTCCTACATAATCTCATAATAATTCCAACAATAGGCATGCCTATTTATTTTATGGCCACTGCTATAAGTGTCATACCTTTGGACATAAATCTATTGATTATAGACGGATCAAAGTTGAAAGAAATGAAAATCATAGATATGATATGTATCGGATTTCTAAATCTCGAAACTATTCTCTCAGAAATCAAAATGTCTTCTCTCCCTTGCTAAGTGAACTAGAATAACTCAAATGTAATAATTTTGGGCAAAAATCTAGTGTGTGCAGATGCAGGTTTGAATACTTGTCTATGTCCCAAAATATTAGACAGTGAGTGTTCGAAAATGATAAGGGGAGTTGGATATGAAAGACTAACAAGAACATGTAGTGTGTACTCGCTTTATCAGCTCATAATCAAGAAAACAAATGGTATGTGGATAGTGGTTGTTCCAAACATATGACTGTTGGGCCGTGCAACAGGTATAAATTTACCCTTGATTACACTATCTTTTTCCTCCTTTTTATGCATTTTGTGCCATGACGTAATAAGGTTTTGATAAGATTTCGATAGAAAATGAATGCAACTACTTTTGATTCTATTTGACTGACAAAACTAACTTTCATTATTTATTATGTAGAAATTAGCAAAGGGAACAATTGTTGTTCAAAAGATTGAACAACAAAGACTAAACAGAGGAAATAGCACGCATCTTTTGCGGTCAAATTGAGAAGCAAATTAGGAGGATCAACGCAAGATAGAAAGATTGTCTGATAATAGCATTTAGTTGCGAATTCCTCAAGATATCCTAATCCTGAGGAATCACATTTATCTCTTTTCCACTTTGGCTATAAGAAGGGAAAGACGCATAGAATAAAGAGGGAGAGAACTTTTTTGCCGTTTACTTCAGTTGTAATTTTAATATACAGAGTGTTATTCTAAAAGACATTGCGCTGTAATGACATTTGGATTTGATCAATAATATATAATTCGCGTTGATGTACATTTATGAGATTATGAAGTAATCAAGTAGTAATCATTGGCGGCTTGGGCCCGGTCACTAGTGGGTTTCACTATTGTTCCCTGTTTTATAGTTTACCTTTCTGCAATTTAATTACTATGTTTCATAGTTTTATGATTGATTTACTTTCAATAGTGTTGAGATTGTATGTTCATTGCATTGGTTCTTATTCCTGTTGTTTATTTCATTTATTTAATATCATGGATTGAGTTGATTAAGAATCATTTCTTGTTAATTGAATGATAGAGTTTTATTGATTATATTAGATGTATTCCTTTTATGTAGAAGCCTAGATTTAGCTGAAAGAGCTCTGTTATAACTACGGTGCACTTGATTGATGTAATTGCAGTTAGAACTTTCGGTTAATATTGGATTGTGATCTCGCTTAAGATTGAGTTTTGATGTTTGAATGAGTCAATTTCCTTGAAGTTATAAGTTGGTAGTTTATGGTTTGATCCATTGCTCTTGTACTGAAATCAATAAGTTATTTTAAAGCATTACTCTCTGTAGATTCAATGACTTACATCACTTGCACATATTGTGTACACTCTTGCAACAAAAAGACTTACCCAGGTTGATAATTAATTTGAGGCATTTAAGAGTTCTAAAAGACACCTTATTTGTGCCTAACATTTTGGCGCCATTTCTGGGGAGAGTGTTTCCATTTCATAGAAGGTGATGTGAGTTTTATGTTTGTGTGCTATGAAAGAATTGGGTATTAAAAATGGAAGGTAAGAACCTGCGTACGAGTAAGTAAAGTTCTTGCTCCCTCACCCGCTTTTCAACACAATTGTGTAGGAATAGATGTTGATGTGTGTTTGCTGTGAAAGAACTGGGTATTAAAAATGAAAGGTAAGAACCTGCGTATGAGTAAGTAAAGTGCTTGCTCCCTCGCTCGCTTTTCAACAAAATTGCGTAGGAATTAAAGTAGAAATAAATGTTTGAATTTCTGAGTGAATGACTAAGAAGAAAAGAGTAGACAAAGATTTAATTCCTCTGCCTAGATCTGAAAAATATAAGGGTTCGGTGTCCCTTGTACGATCAACCTTTATTGATTAAATCATAAGGAAATTCGAGTCTCAATCATCAGTAGGACCCCGAATCGTTTCTACAAGAAATCCTACGACAACCCTTCAGGCCGCAGGATCACCATCTACAGCTGATGTTGAGATTCACAGTAAGACTATAGGGTCTGAACAGAGCTTTCAGAACACTGAAAATTTGCAATTTAGCCCTTTACAAGAAGATAATTCTTGCAACCTCCATGAAGGAGAAGGAGAAATAGGTACTGCTGACAAGATTAATTCATCAGAACCCAAATCTCCTAAAGTAGTAATTGAACAGAGAACACCCACTATTCTAGACCAAGGTAGTGCTGTTAAAATCATTTTAAAAGTCTCTTCTGACTCCCCCAGAAACAGAGCTCCAGCTCCAGAAATCTCTGAAGAATATTAGCATATTTTTGACCAAATGGCCAATAATCCGCAACAGCCTCAGACCTCCACGTTACAATACCCTATTGTTGATACATTTGTCAATGCTCCCATGAAAGCTATACCATTACACAATATTCCTACCTTCCATGGGTTAACTTCAGAGAATCCTAATGCATTCCTTTTAGAAGTCAATGTTTTATGTAGGGGATATGATTACACTACCGACCCCCAAAAACTGAAGTTTTTCCCCTCTACTCTGAAGGGAGCATCCCTACATTGATTTATGGGGCTTGGTGGAGGTACTATTAATGATTAGGACCAAATGAAAACAACCTTTCTAAAGAAATACCAAGATTATTGCCAAACTAGAGAACTGAAGGATGAAATCTTTCAAATGATAGCTAAGACTAATGAGACTCTTGAAGAATATGTAGAACATTTTCAATATAATCTGTAAAGGTCTCCTTATCCAAATTTACCTCCTGAAGTTCTTAAAATTGTGATGATCAAAGGTATGAAAGACCAATGGGTCGAAACATTAAATTTAATGGGAAAGGGTGATATTTATGAAGAGGATTATGATAATATTATACAATTGTGTATTAGGTGTTCCAGAGGCAGTAGAAGGCTGAAACCAAATGAGCATGATGTGATCACCAGAGACAACAAAGCCTCAGGAGGAAGCATTACATGAGTTAAAATTGGCAATGTACTGGAAGATTTCAAGACTGATATCCTGGGGACCCTGACCACACAATTGGATATCATGCAAGCCAAACAAAAGTAGGCCGAAGCAGAACAAAATCTAGCTATTTTTTGTCCATGTTGTAGAAAGAAACACAATCATAGAGAATGTCTGTTAGATACGATTCAGACATGTGCCATTTGCACTAAGGATCACACTACGAAAAGCTTCCCATCACTTCCTGGATTAAAGGCGGTCTTCAAGGAAGAAGAAGAGGAAGTGGAACCAGTATATCTGATGAAATAGTCTCGTCAATGGAAAACACGTCCGATAGGTATGCCTACAGAACCATCTTCGTTCTTCCCTTCTTCGCAATTTAATTCTCAACAGTATTCAGGAGCAGCATGGTAGAACTAGCCACCTTTCTCTACATGGCCACCTCAAGCATTTTCTTTGCCACCATGGCCTAGCCAATCAAATAATAATTGGCCAAATTGCTCTTACCCTCCACCTTTTTGGTAGAAAACTCCCTATTCCTCTCAGTGGTCTCCTTCTACCTCGCAAAATTAGAACAGGCAACCAAATTGGCAATGATTCGCAAACTAGATTATGGGAACAGTTCCTCTACCTCAACTAACCTTATCAACACCTTATACGTTGCAAAAAAATCCTCAACCTAATATACGACCGCAACTCCTAGCTCAACCCAACCTAAATCCTAACAACAGACCAATCTAGTCAGTCCAAATTATTCAAAGTTTGAACCCTGAAATTGAGATGAGAGAATGTAATGAACTTAACTTAAGATCTTGTCGTGTAATTGCTCCAGATGAGGACAAAAATCTGCAACCTGAGGGTAAAGAAACACGTTTGAATAAGCCTTTGACTGGAAATGACTAACAAATAAAACAGGTAGGAGATACAATTAGGAAGAAATATCCTAAGCATATTATAATTACTTCTCCCCCATTCCTAGAAAGATTGATAATACCTCAACCAATTGAATATCCTGACTTTTTTCTTTTGAGTGAACTCAAAAATCTCTGTATAAAAATACCCCTCCTCTAGGCCATTCAAGACATTCGAATATATGTTAAAACCATTAAAGAATTGTGTGCAAAGAAGTTTGTGAGGAAAACAAACATAAAACCAACTGTACATGTCGTCAGAACTTTGTCTGTTTTATTACTAGGCAAAGAGACACCTGTAAAATATGAAGACCCAGGAAATCCCATTGTCACAGTACAAATAAATTGTTGCTATTTTCCCAATGCTTTAGTTGACTTAAGGGCAACCATTAATATTCTCACAACAGAAACTTGTGAAGTGATTAGCATCACAGCCTTAGAACCAACCACTACCTTGCTAGAATTAGATGACTATTCAGTAATTACGCCAGAAGGAACATTACAAGATGTGATGGTTTCTATGGACTCGTGGGAACATCCGGTAGAACTTTTAATTATTAACCCTAGAAATCGGCTAGATGGACATCCCTTAATACTAGGAAGACCTTGGCTAGCAATAGCCGATGCTTATATAGGTTTCCGAACAAACAATATGACCATAACCAGAGGAAATGATGTAAAGGACTTAGCTTTATACCCTCTTGCTCAGCCAAGCCTAACCATTGTAAAAACTAGGAAACAACCAGCAACATATTTAAAAGAGAAAATTCATTCACCATTAACTGTGGTAGATGCACTTGAATTCAAAAACCAAACAGAAGACGATGTCATTAATACCTTTATTAATCACCGTACTGCAATGTCTAATTTGAGATGTCACATGATTAAAGCAGTCCTTGATAATGAGATTGAAGAAGAATCCTTAAGAGACATTAATGACCAACAGATACCAACAACCACTATCTATAATAGCAAACCTATTGAAATCGAGCAAGGGAAAATCCTGAACATTAACAGTAATCTGAGTAATGACCAGCAACAGAAACTTATCCAAGTCCTTAGGAAATATAAAGGGGCTTTTGCATGGGATTACCCAGACATGAAAGGGATTGACCCTCAGTTATGCATGCACCACATCTACACTGAAAAAGATGCAAGACCCATTCGACAGCCACAACGTAGATTAAATCCTCATCTAAAGGATATTGTGAAGGAAGAGCTTGAAAAACTATTAGATGTGAATTGTATCTATCCTATATCTGACAGTAAATGGGTTTCTCCATTAGTAGTTGTCCCTAAAGAGAAAGGAAAATGGTGGATATGCGTTGACTATAGAGAACTCAACAAAGCAATGCAAAAATACCATTTTCCCCTTATATTTATCGACCAAGTCCTAGATACAATAGCAGGAAAGAAATTCTTCTCTTTCCTGGATGGCTTTAGTGGCTACGACCAAATCCAAATTTCCCCTAAAGACTAGGATAAAACTACTTTCACCTACCCTTGGGGAACATTTGCTTACAGGGTATTTCCTTTCAGATTGTGCAATGCACCTGCTACATTCCAAAGAGCCATACTCTGTATCTTTTCAAACTTGATAAATGAAGGATTGGAGGTGTACATGGATGATTTCACACTCTATGGAGATGAGTTTGATCAGGCATTACAAACATTAGAGAAAGTCTTAGATCAGTGTATTGCTACTAGACTATGCTTAAGCCATGAGAAATTTCATATGATGATTACAGAAGGCCTGATTCTTGATCATTACGTTTCGGTAGCTGGAATTTAGGTAGATACGGCAAAGATATAGGTAATCCTCTTATTAGCTACTCCTTGCACTCAAACAGAGGTACATAGATTTTTGGGATTTTCTAGATATTATTGTAGATTTATAAAGAACTTTTCGCATATTGCTGCACCTTTATATACCTTGAGAGGAAAAGTTGACTTTATATGGACTGATAGATGTGACACTACCTTTACAGATCTAAAACGGTTAGTATCGACAACACCAGTATTATGAGGCCCAAATTGGGATATACCTTTTCAGATTTCATCAAATGCATCAGATACAACTATTGGAGTTGTTCTTGGCCAAGAAGAAGACAAGAAATCCTACGCTATATATTACATCAACAAAAATTTAACTCTTGCTGAGTTGAATTACACAGTAACAGAAAAAGAGTTTCTAGCTATTATTTATGCTATCAACAAATTTACACTATATAACTAGATACCCTGTAGTTCTGTATACTGATCACTCTGATATCGAATATTTAGAAAATAAACCCATTACAAATGCAAGAGTGACTCGCTGGTTAATGCTTTTGCAGGAATTTGACATAACTATAAAGGATCGACTAGGGAAGGAGAACCTCGTGGCAGAATTCCTCTCCCGAGTGCCAAGAATAGACGATACAGTGGCGGTAGAAGATTAGTTCTCAGATGAACATTTGTTTGTTGTGGCCATAAAAATGCCATGGTATGCAAGCATAGCGAATTACTTAGTAGTGGGAAAATTTCCCAAACATCTGACATCCAGAGAAAGGAAACTGATTGTGCAGTGTAGCACTCGTTTCTCCTGGATCGGAGGATACCTTTTCCACATGGGAGCTGATATGCACATCCGCAGGTGCATCCGGGAGGATGAAATTTATGATATCTTAAAACCCTTCCATGATGGACCTTATGGTGGACACTTTGTAGACTGTAGAACTGGACATAAAATTCTATAGATGGGCTACTATTGGCCCACTGTTTTTAAAGATGCTAAGAAATTTGTCCAGGCATGTGATAGTTGCGAAAGGATGGGTCACCCTAGCCAATCTGATGAGATGCCCCTCCATCCACAGCTGGTGAAAGAACCCTTTGAGTATTGGGCATTAGATTTTATTGGGTCATTCAAACCACCATCCAACCAAAAAAAGTATATATTGGTTGCAACAAATTACATAACTAAGTGGGTGGAAGCAGTAGCGTTACCAAGAGCAACAAAGGAAACTGTTATTAATTTTCTTTTCAAAATTTTTGTGTGGTATGGATTACCCAGAGAAGTAATTACTGATGGGGGGCCACAATTCGTGGGTCACAAGATTGCTGCTACACTGAAAAATCATCACATCACACATAGAATTACCTCTCTGTATCACCTGCAGGCGAACGAGTAGGTGGAGAGCACCAACAAAGTTATCGAAGCTATTCTAACAAAGACTATCTCATCACATCGACGAGACTGGACTGCTCGACTGCCAAAGGCCTTGTGGGCATATCGCACAACTTGGAGAAACACTACTGGATACTCATCGTATCAACTGGTATTTGGTAAGGAACCCATTTTTCCCATATAATTTGAGATACAAACACTAAAGACAGCCCAGGAAGTAGGACTAGATTTAACTGAAGCCCAAGTTAATAGGCTACAGCAGATGAACGAATTAGATGGAATTTGGCTACTGGTTCTATAGAATATGACACTTATTCAACAACGAAGAGACAAATGGCATGATGCCCTGATTAAGAAAAAGACATTTCATGAGGGCGACTGGGCACTTCTTTACAATTCCAGGTTCCAAGACTTCCCTAGCAAACTGCAGACTAGATGGTTAGGCCCCTATGAAATAAAGCAATTACATGACAATGGTACTCTTACGCTAGCCACCATTGATGGGTCTGGTTCTACTTTTAAAGCAAATGGGCATTGGGTGTGCCTCTACCAAAAGCCACTTACCAAAGAATCTTTCTATCAGTAGATACATGAGGACCCCACCATGCAAGTTTTAGCTGCAGAAGGAAATCCTTCGACAGCTCCATCTTCATAAATTTTATTTCTTCTCTGTAAAATATGTAAATATGATTGTTGATTTGATTTCTTTTCTTTTTTTCTTTCTCTCTGATTCCTTTGTTGTTCAATTTATTGAACAACACTTTCTTTTCTTTTGCATTGTTTTGTTGTTCAATTTATTGAACAACTGCTGTTTAATCTATTGAACAACACTTGCTTTCTTTTTATCATTTTGCTGTTCAATTTATTGAACAGCTGTTGTTCAATCTATTGAACAGCTGTTGTTCAATCTATTGAACAGCTGTTGTTCAATCTATTGAACAACACTTTCTTGTTTTTTTATAGTTTTGTTGTTCAACTTATTGAACAACTGTTGTTCAATTCATTAAACAACACTTTCTTTCTTTGTGTTGTCTTGATGTTCAAATAACAGAACAGTTGCTGTTCAATTTATTGAACAGCTGCCGTTCAATCTATTGAACATGACTTTCTTTCCTTTGTGTTGTTCAATTTGTTAAACAGCTACTGTTCAATTTAGTGAACAACTGTCGTTCAATCTATTGAACAACACTTTTTTCGTTAACTTTGCTATACATTTAATTGAACAACTGTTGTTCAATATATTGAACAATTCCTATTCAAACTATTGAACAACACTTTTTTCATTTTGTGTGGTTTTGTTGTTCGTTTAATTGAACAGTTGTTGTTCAATCTAGTGAACAGCTGTTGCTCAATCTATTGAACAACTGCTGTTCAATTTATTGAACAACACCTTTTGTTTTTTTGCATTGTTTTGCTATTCATTTAATTGAACAACTGTTGTTCAATCTTTTGAACAGTCACGGTCCAATCCAATTGAACAACAAAATTTTTCTTTTGTGTGATTTCTCTTCGCTTATCTCAGCCCCATTTTTCTTTTGTTTTTCATTTTGTTTTCTTTTCATGGCATGAAGTACACTACTTTTATGAGGACAAAGAATTTATGGATTCTATTGAAAGTAGTTAATACCATTAACGTTATTATCTTTAATAAGACAGCTTCTTGATGATAGATTCTTTTCAAGAAAATGGACACAGTTATTTATATACTACTTT
Organism: Pinus tabuliformis; assembly: GCA_031772625.1. Classification (NCBI taxonomy): domain Eukaryota; kingdom Viridiplantae; phylum Streptophyta; class Pinopsida; order Pinales; family Pinaceae; genus Pinus; species Pinus tabuliformis. The sequence goes on along the minus strand of CM062804.1, from coordinate 520,492,280 downwards.
ATTGTATCATATTTTGTTGTACATGATACTGATTGATCATCTTAAAAACCATGTTGGTTCCACCCTTCTTGGTTATAATTTTCTCTGTCTATAACAAATAAGACTATGGGTATACCTTTTCTATTGACATGTTCAGCTTCTTCCACCATCCCTGCTCTTAAGGAGTATTGAGCCTCCCTTTATTTATCACAAAAATGTGTAATAAAAACAAAATTTTGTTTTCATATGGAGGATAGGGGGTCTCATTACGGGCCAGCCTACCATGTTCATAAGGTTATGGCAAAATGACACTCCCATTATGGCCACCATGCCAGGGTTATGATCCATTGGATAGCCAAAATATCTTTGGAACAAGAGGTCTCATCACAAGCCGGCCTGATCATTTTTGCTACATCCCAGTGAATGGCAGTGTGGTTATCTAGTTACCATGCCAGCACACTAATCTCTTCTGTAGAACAACATTGGAACTCTCCATATATAAATTGAGGATCCTGGCTCATATGGGTTAAAAAGCAACCCTGCCGAGGCTATGGATGCCTACTGGCAGCAGAGGCTCTGCTTATGGTATTGAAGTTATATCTTATCATCAATTACTACTATAATACCCTCTTCTTATTATTTCTTTTTATCGGAGAAATTATTTGCTTAATTTACCCCTGTTTTGAATCGTTATGTATGAGATAATATCTTTCGACCAATCGTATCATTCTTAGCTAGAATACTGTCAACAAAGTACCTTTTTGGCATATCGCTGTCCTTTTCTTTTTCGCATAACTTATCATCAACCCAAAGCATCCTATCACTTATTCATAACTGTCATTACACACTCCGCTCTCATTATAACCATACCCCCTGCCATCTTATCATTGATATGCATACTCTGCCTCATTTACTGTCATACTTTTCATTCGCCTGCCTTGTTGTTAGAAAAACACTTTCCCTATCTACTCGGTCATAGGCGACCTCTCCTTTAAGGAGGGGGAAGGATTTCCATTATGCCTTTGCATGTGCTATATTTATTCTGCTTATTTGACTTGATATGTTGCTGTGATATCCCATGATCAAATGACATGTGGCAGTAGGATAGTCCTCGAGTTAATATTATTAATTCTCATGGAAATTCCACTTAATATCATGGAATTTAGTCATTACATCTACTTGCTATTCTATTTCACCAAAGTAATTTCTATTCTCCACTGTTTCTTTTCTGTTGTGTTAATCCTTGAAATTGTAGGACGAATATTGGAATAATTCGAGCATTATGGGTGGGAAATCAATTCGTTGAGAACCCTTAGTGATGGATATTTTTGACAGAGCTAGGGAAATTCTGGAGCATGTAGGATGGATATCATATTTCAACAGAATTCAAGCCCTCAATGAAGAAATTTCTATCGATTTTTTACAACACCTATAGAATGGACAGTCCATAGGAAAAGGCATCAGAGTAACAGTATCAGAGGTTGTGATAGCTGAAGCTTCTTAGCTGCCAGCAAAAGGAGCAGTATGGCCTAAAAAGCACATAATGTTTCATGACGCGATGGATATTTCAGAGACGCATGCGAGGAATTAACATAAAAAGGCAAGGGCATTAAACTGTCCTCTCTGGGAGAACCATGGCGCGAATCAACAAGTGTCGTCCAAAAGTACATCACCTGTGATGGTCGCTGGGATGTGGTAAAACCACGACAACTTAAACTCTTAGGTATTTTAAAACATAAGCTCACTGTCAATTTACTACTTTTCTTGAATTTGTTATTGCATGGCACAGTAGATAGAAAAGGACAGGCTAGACATCCTAAGACTGTAGTTAGTCATCACGGTTTGATCAGACTAATTGTTAGTCACAGTCTGGCCCAACAAAATTTAATTTGAGACAATTTTATAGCATCACTAGAGATAGGGACAAACCCTGTAGTCCAAACCCCTGCAACTGTAGAAATTGAATAGCAGAACCTTGTTCCGAAGAGGACGAGGACTGCTCATTCAAAAATTAGACCTCATAAGTGCAGGCAGTCTATGAGGTTGAACCCAGTCCAAAGGATGTTTGTAGATCCTCAAGGTAGTGTTGAACGACTGGTGGAGCCATCCAGTCCAATTAATGTACAGGACTCTGAGTCAGAACGATAGGAAGAATGTAATTCTAAACCAGAACCAGAGGAACAATGCAATTCTGAGCAAGAACCAGAGAAAGAAGGTAATTCAGAGCCAGAGTCGGAGGAAGAATGCAATGATGAACCTGAACAGGGAGAAGAAGGTAATAATGAATCCGAACCCGAGGAAGAAGGAAATTCAGAACAAGAACCTAAGGAAGAACATAAGGCAAACTCAGAACAAGAGGAAGCACAACATTTTTATGTTGAACCAAAAAATGAAGCAGGGCCTCCTCAAACACCACCTATGAGCACCCAAGATGATTTCTTCCAAGACTTTGCCGAAGGGATGGCCTAGGTTCTGGAAAATTTAAATGCATACATGCAACTTGGAGGATCACTTGATCCAAACCTGACTGAAGCCCAATCCTCAGAATATTCTGGTCACACAGAAATTTTTCCTTCCCCAAAAGCTATACATCGAGAACAGGAAATGGACACAGAAGTAATGCGTGAATCCGATAACCAGTCAGGTGACACAATTATATTGGAACATAGCCAAGACAAGCACCAGGAACCCTTAGATATGAAGGGTATTGATAAACTTGTTTCTATAAAGGATGCTCCTCAAAAAAAGTGAGTAGCTGAAACAAAACTAAAGAAGCTAAGGAAGAAATACCAAAAGCTTCAGAAGACAGTTATAAGGCTATGTCGGAAATTAAAAGAAACTGCAAATAGAGAGGCCCAAAACACTACTCCTGAGGTAGTCACTATGTCCACACAAATAGAAATATGTGAGGGAAGGGCAATAGAAACCTAGATCGAACCTATTTCTACTCAAGCAGTAGCCACCCAAACACATTTGCATGCAGAATTAATGGATACAGCAGTTCAGACGGAGGGTTGGTCCTCCCACAATAAAAGAACTCAGACGGAGGGTTGGTCCTCCCATAATAAAAGAACTCAGACCGAGAGTATACCCTCTCACAGCACAGGCACCCAAATAGAAGAAATAATCAATAACGCTCCATCATGCAGTGATCATATTCTTTTAGAATTACAAGAGGAGTTGGCACAAGACCAGCTTACTTTAGAGCAATGTCAGATGGAGACAGTTCCTCTGCAAAGGTATCAGGAGTTGCAGAAGCAATGTAGAGAATTGACCATAACTGAGAATGAAACTTTTGATAAGTTCAGACAGGAGGAAGAAAAGCAAAGGAAAATAAAAGCCAAGCTAGATAAGGTCATGGGCCAAGTCGATGTTATATGCTCTTTATACTCTGATGTCTTATCTTGCAGGTCTCCTACCACAAATTATGCTATGTTTTTGTTAGAAAGATATTTGATGTTGAAGATTAAAGCTGTTAAGGCTGGCAAGTCAATTGAATTGAAGACAACTGACGAATTCATAAATTTTTATAAGGAGAATGGGACAAAGGTTCAACATCTCCTCTGTGAATTCTATTTGCACAATTTTGTATTAGAAGGGGAGGTGGATAATAATCCTAATCCTTTTGTTGGGGATGTTTAGTTCCAGGCCTTTATTTCTTTTGTAGTAAACCAACTCAAGTGGTTTAAGGTTTATAACGCCTTTCAAAGAATAGAACATGGAATGGATTTGTGGGTAAGGAGTGAACCTACGTACCCCTTGCAACTTTTTATTAAACACAAAAGGCTCATGACACAGGAGGGTGTAACTAAGATTCTGGGGCCTATACATAAATAAATCGTGCAAACGAGAAGGGAGTATTTCTTATCCATTCAGGAAAGATCCTTGATTGCATCAAAGCAGAGATGGACAGTCTCAACCAATAGTGTCAAGGACAGAGAACCATTTAATTACAGGAATTTTAAAGCTGTCACAGGCCATTTTGTCACTTACAGCAATATTATCTTGAGGGAAGGACCATATTGGTTGGGATGTCGATTTAGGAGTCCTATTATTTGGTACCCACCTGAAGGATACCATTCTGATTATGAGTTTCCTGAAGGTCATGAAGGGATAGCTTTTGTAGATTTAATACAAAAGCACGGTTTTAGGTCAAATAAAGAAAAAGTATTTCCTGCTCACTCTTTAATTGCATTACATAATAACTATTTATGTTCACAAGGACGTGAAACAAGGTAAGCAGGGGAGAATGTTGGGCCGTGCAATAGGTATAAATTTACCCTTGATTACACTATCTTTTTCCTCCTTTTTATGCATTTTGTGCCATGACGTAATAAGGTTTTGATAAGATTTCGATATAAAATGAATGCAACTTCTTTTGATGTGATTTGATTGACAAAACTAACTTTCGTTGTTTATTATGTAGAACTTGGCGAAGGGAACAGCTTCTGTTCAAAAGATTGAACAGAAAGGGCTAAACAGAGGAAACAACACGCGTCTTATGTGGTCAAATAGAGAAGCAAATCAGGAGGATTAGCGCAAGATAGAAAGACTATCTGATAATAGCATTTAGTTGTGAATTCCTCAGTATCTCCTGATCCTGAGCAATCACATTTATCTCTTTTCCTCTTTGTCTATAAGAAGGGAAAGACGCATAGAATAAAGAGGGAGAGAACTTTTTCACCTGTTTACTTTAGTTATAATTTTAATAAACGGAGCGTTATTTTGAAAGACATTGTGCTGTAATGACATTTGGATTTGATGAATAATATATAATTCGCATTGTTGTTCATTTACGAGATTCTAAAGTAATTAAGCTATAATCACTGGCGGCTTGGGCCATGTCACTGGTGGATTTCACTACTGTTCCCTGTTTTATAGTTTACCTTTCTGTAGTTTAATTACTCTGTTTCATAGTTTTGTGATTGATTTACTTTCAATAGTGTTGATTTTGTATTTTCATTGCATTGGTTCTTATTCCTATTGATTATTTCATTTATTTAATATAGTGGATTGAGTTGATTAAGAATCATTTTTTGTTAATTGAATGCTAGAGTTTTATTGATTATATTAGATGTATTCCTTTTATGTAGAAGCGTAGATTCAGCTGAAAGAGCTTTGTTATCACTACGGTGCACTCAGTTGCTGTAATTGCAGTTAGAACTTTCAGTTAAGATTGGATTGTGATCTCGCTTAAGATTGAGTTTTGATGTATGAATGAGTTAATTTCCTTGAAGTTATAAGTTGGTAGTTTATGGTTTGATCCGTTTACTCTTGTATTGAAATCAGTAAGTTATTTTAAAGCATTACTCTCGATAGATTCAACGATTTACATCACTTGCACATATTGTGTACACTCTTGAAACAAAAAGACTTACCCAGGTTGATAATTAATGTGAGGAATTTAAGAGTTCTAAAAGACACCTTATTTGCGCCCAACAATGACCGGGGACAAGAGAAAATTTATGTCACTAAAATAAAATGATAGAGGAAACAATGTCACCTTTGGAAACAATGCTCCAACTAGAATCAAGGGTAAAGGCATTGTCAGTGTTGATAAAAAAATAGAAGCATAAAATGTGTTGTATGTGGAAGGTCTCAAGCATAATATATGTAGTTTTAGCCAAATGTGTGATAATGGCTATGATGTAACCTTGTGATATAAATACAGTGAGATCCACAACATGAATAATGGAAATCTAGTAGGAAAATAAGTTAGAAACCACAATAATGTATATGTATTTGATGATTTCAGAGTGAACTATTGTTGAAGAAAAACGAATGAAGCATGGTTGTGGCACAAGAGGCTTGGGCATATGAATTTTGACAATTTGATAAAAATTAGTAAGATGGGAGCCGTTAGATGACTACCAAGGTTGTCAAGGCCTAATAATTCAATATGAAGGTAATATCAGTTTGGCAAGTAGAATAGGACTCATTTCAAGTCAAAAGAGTTGTCCTCATCTAGACCTCTAGAGTGGATTCACACAGACATTTGTGGCCCAACTAGAGAAAAATCCTTAAACAGAGAAAGGTATTTCATGTTGCTCATTGATCATTTCACCAGGGCCACTTAGATTGTTCTCTTAAGCTAAAAATCAGAGGTTTTCAAACATTTCAAGAAGTTTAAATATCAAGTAGAAAATGAGAAATACTTAAAGATAAAATGCTTAACATCAGATAGAGGAGGAGAGTACATCTCAAGAGAATTTGAGGAATTTTGTGAAGAGCACAACATTAGGAGGTAGTAGTCAATGGCTAGAACCCCACAATGAAATGGATTAATAGAGAGGAAGAACATAACAATCCAGGAAATGGGCAGGGAAATGTTGGATGAAGCAAGTGTGTCTCACAACTTCTAGGAAGAAGCAGCCAAGGAAGCAGTGTATCTGTTAAATAAAACTCAACTCATTTCTTATAGTAATAAAACTCCCTTTGAGTTATGGAAGGGAAGAACTACGTCAGTTAAATACCTCAAGGTGTTTGGAAGCAAGTGCTTCATCTAAAGGAATGATAAGAATCCTGAAAAGTTTGATTCATGCGATGAAAAAGGGATATTACTTGGGTACTTTTACCAAAGCAAAGGATATAAGTGTTACAACAAGCGGACAAAGAATATTGAGGATTGCATTAACATCATAGTAGATGAAGTAGGTTCACAACTTGAGTCCTCTAAAATAAATATGAACTCAGATGATGAAGAAAGTTTAGATATGAGGTCCACAGATCTAGAGAAAATAAATTTAGATAGTGAAGGTGAGGAAGCAGGAACAACTTCAAGGCCAAAGACACACTCCAGGTATGTAGAAAAGGAACATCCTGAGAGTCAGATAATTGGAGATCAATGACATGGTGTCCAAACCACAAGGAAACTTGTTGGAAGTACAAGTTACGTAAATATGGCTTGGTTATTGTAGATAGAACCCAAGAACCTCTGTCAAGAACGTGAATACAAGTTCTGGGTGAAAGCTATCATGAAGAACTTAATTAGGCTTAAAATAATGACACTTGACAGCTTCTTCCAAGGCCTAGAGAGAAAAACGTTATTACAACCAAATTGGTTTTCAAAAATAAACTAAATGAACAGGGTCAATTAATCAGGAATAAAGCTTGACTGGTATAAAAAGGGTATGCCCAAATAGAATGGGTATATTTTTAAGAAACCTTTGCAACAGTAGCATGACTAGAAGCTATCAAGATATTTCTTGCTCTTGCCACCCATAAGAATATCAAGATTTATCATATGGATGTGAAATGAGCATTTCTCAATGGATATTTAGAAGAAGAAGTCTACATTGAGCATCCAGATGGATTTATATTCACCTCACATGAAGTGTTCTTATGAAAATTGAAGAAGGTGGCTCACCCTTGAGTCACTCTTCTGGAGTGGAGATCTTGTCATGAAGACCTCCCAGCTCCACTTGTACCACTGCAACTTCGGTGGAACACTGTGTCACTTCCTGCTTGACCTGCTCCACCAGCTACTCTGTTGCTAGTCCTACGCTATCTGCCTTGATTTGCTGCTATGTTTCCTATAGGTTCACCAACTTTCCTTCAGTGGTGGCCGTGAGCACATAGGCTTCATCTAGCCAAGGCCCCAATCTGGCCTTCTGATCCAGATCTTAGGGGGTGGGGGGCCAAGATCTAAAAAATTGAAATGCTAGAAGAAAAAGAGGAGAATGCCCAATAAACAAAACCACAAAATTTTTTTTTATTAAAATGGAGAATAACTGTAAGAGCTTCATTGTGGCAGACAAACTATCCTTTTACAAAATGTGACTTGTTACTTATAGTATTTTTCAGTTACAATACCACATGTCAACTCCATGTGTGAATGAATACCCATGGTGGATGTCACAATACCACAGGTCAATTCCATGGGTGAATGAATACCATGGGTGTATGTCACAATACCATGGGTGGATGTCACTTTCAATACCATGGGTGGATGCCACTTACAATACCATGGGTAAATTCCATCGGTGGATGAATAACATGGGTTGATGCCATTTTCCATTCAAATCATTCCTCCCTCCTTAAGAAGCAATGGTCCCCATTGCGTGAAGTTCCCTCCTACGAATCCTTTGTTGAATATGACGAGCCACTGAAGATAAGGGTTTTATGTGGTTAACCCATAACCATGATAAACGAAGATCCAAGGATAGAGATACCCTGTAATGCTTGTGACCAACTATGATACTGACAGTGTGCGGCCTAGCAGATGGACTTTGATGAAGTGTGGGTTTTTGGATGACCCATAACCATGATGAACAAAGATCCGAGGATAAAGATACCCTGTAATGCTTGTGACCAACTGTGATACTGACAGTGTGCGACCTAGAAAATGGACTTCGATGAAGTGTGGGTTTGTGGATGACCCATAACCATGATAAATGAATATCCGAGGATAGAGATACCCTGTAATGTGTGTGACCAACTGTGATACTAACAGTGTGTGGCCTAGCAAATGGACTTCGATGACAAGGATTTTGTGCGGTTGACCCAAAACTGTGATGTTAGTTGTTGATGAAGTAGTAAGTGCCTACATAGCCTGGGGTGGGAGCACACATCTCCAAATAACCCAAGCCAAATGTTGCTATGATGAAACTGATGAATGTGAAGTAGGTGCCTACTAAAGTGGGATAGGAGGGCACGTCTCCAACATGAACTCACTTTGAATGCTGCTCCAAAATTAAAATGGACATAACTCGATCAATATAGCTCAACCTATTTATCATAACCTATTTTTGGAAGCAGAAGGATCATTTTTCATCTTCCCATGTGTTGGAAATCCATATTTGGACACTCTAGAATCTCAGATTCAACCTGTAATTTTTTTGTCGTCACAAAAGTTCTGAAAAAATAATTGATTTTAAATCAGCGATATCTCCCACATTCGAACTCCAATTTGACCCATTGTTTTTTCGAAATTGGGTGATTTTTCAAGAGGAGCTCAGATATACAATCCTTTTTCTAAATTTCTGCAGAAAAACTTCAAAAAAATGATAGGAGAGTCGTCATCCACCAGTTGTCATTAGAAATAATTTCTATAACATAGCTGATTTTAAATCAGCGATATCTCCCTCATCCAGACTCTGATTCGATCGATTTCTTTTTTGAATTTTGGTATCTTTTTGCAAGAAATCCAGATCTATTCTTTGTTTTTGTAAATATTGCACCAAGTATTTTAGATATGATTTGAAAACTCGTCACCCAAAAAAAATTCTTGCAAAAAAATGAAAAAAGAAAAATTCTTCCTGCTTGGCCTAAGAAAGTGCTATGTGGAGGTTGTAGGGCATGCCTGCAGTTTGTTGAATATTGCTGCAAAAATTTGAAACTGAAATATGCATGAAACCCTTATTCCCATGGAATCATGACCTGCTCTGATACCACTGATCCATATCTTGGGGGGAGGCTTCCAAGATCTAAAAAATTGAAATGGATCTTGGGGGAGAGGCCCCCAAGATCTGAAAAATTGAAATGCCAGAAGAAAAAGAGGAGAATGCCCAATAAACAAAACCAGAAAGAATTGCTTTATTAAAATGGAGAATAACTATAAGAGCTACATTGTGGAAGACAAACTGTCCTTTAACAAAATGTGACTTGTTACTTATAGTATTTTTTAATTACAATACCACGGGTCAATTCCATGGGTGAATAAATACCATGGGTGGATGTCACAATACCATAATCAATTTCATGGGTGGATGTCATAATACCATGGGCAAATACCATGGGTGGATGCCACTTACAATACCATGGGTAAATTCCATGGGTGGATGAATAACATGGGTTGATGCCATTTTCCATTCGGATCACCTTCAGTACTACCTCCTTGCGTTGTGCTGCATCCACCTGTTCCTTGAGTGCCTTTGCTTTCTACAGCTTTGCCAACCTCTTTGTAATAGCGATGGTGTGCACTATCGCTCTGACCCCATCATACCTCTACTGCAGTTACCTCGCCTCGGTCTCTAATCTTTACAGGTTGGCATCTTCCTATAGACTGGTAACTACTTTGAGTGACTACTCAAAGAGCGCAGTCCAATCCTTCACTATGACATCTGCTACTGCAACTACATCCTTGATAGCGTCCTCGCACTGTTCTTTGACCTCTGATGGAGTCGAAGGCTGGGCCTTCAACTCAAGCTCCGTGCTCTTAAGGTTCAGCTCAAACTAAACCTTATTTAGCTCTATCTTTGTGTCACACACACTTGCAATGAGCTTCCAAATTCTGGCATTAACCGATGCATCTTTTGGGATATGTAGCTCTAGAACAGTTCTGCATGCTTCAGTTACCACAACTGTGGTGCACTTATTCTTCTCCTAAATCTTCTTAAGGAGATCAATCATGGAAGTCTTCTCTACAAACATTTGTGCATTGTTAACTTTCTATTCACTGATCACATTCAACACACACTGCTCTCCAACCTGAAGTTCCATGATCACACAGTCTTGCAGGGTGTGAAGGGCTTCCCTTGGAAGTGCGGCAAAGTTCAACCCAACCTTCTTAATAGTGCTGACGATGGCCCTAGCAGCTTCCACTTCTACAGTCAAAGCTCCATCTGGTAGCGCGATAGCCTGGGGATCCATAGAGCGAATCATCTTCACTGCTTCTGAGGTTTCAGGCACCAAACTAGTTGATGCCGCGTTGCCCTGCCCTACCCTGGTTTGCAGTTGAGTAGCCTGGATTTGTAGCTCACGCATACCTGTCTGAATGGCAACCAAGGCTTGTTTTTGTTGCCGCTCAAACTACTGTAGCAGTTCTACGGTTGCATCCCTTACTGTGTCCCCAATGTCTTTCTTATCACCTTCCATCAAAGTGAGTGGGTCAAGCGATGATTTACTGGCTTTGGAATTCTTCCGTGTCCCTTCTTTTTCTTGCTCCCTAGTGTGCTTAACCCAGAATGTAGTAGTCTTCGGCTCTGCACTACCTTATCATGATTGCTTCTCTACTTCCTCCGTCTACGGTGAAGGAGACTTCTGACTTCTGTCAAAGTCATGCTCTTCCTCATCTTCCTTCTCTTCTGCATGCTCCTTAGCAGCTTGCTCTGCTTTGGCTTTTTCCTCAACCTCCTTTTTCCTCCTATTAGCCAACTGTTACATCCTCAACTGGGACTCTTCCTTCTTCTACTTTCCTTTCGAATTACTGGACCCAGTTGACAAATATGAGGCCATGCACCACTCTGTTGGCCAACACTGAAGGACCATTGCAATTGCATTGTCTATCACAAGGTATGGGAGATCATACCACTTCTACTCAGGTGTTCTGATTACCTTTTTCTTTTTGATATGCCCTTCTATCTTGATAGTTTGAGGATTGGTAATTCTAGCCAATGCATTACAAGATATGATCAGATTCATTTTTTCATTCACTAGGGTTTGTTCCTGGTGTATATCCTCTTCTTTTGACATTTCTTCTTCCTTTTCTTCCTCCTCTTCACAATCTATGTAAAATAATTTCTTCTCAGCACACTCATGACCTTTAGTGTATTTGCTATCACAACTGTAACACAGCCCTTTTGCTCTTTTTTCTTTCAATTGTTGTGGTTTCAACCTTGTAGGTTGTGGATGGCTAGGGGCAACAACACTCCCATATTTATGATTATGAGTGGTAGGCTTCCCTATTGCCATAATTTTGATTTCCATTTTTCTTGCCAACCTAAACGTCTTCTCCAATGAATCAGGTTCCCAAAGGCAAACCTCATGTTGGATGCTATCCTTTAAATTCCCTATGAACACATCAATCCTATGCTCCTCTGGAATATCTTTTACCCTTATATTCAATTTTTAGAAGCCCTCAATGTTCTCCATCATTGAACCCTTTTGTTTGAGATTTATCAATTGGGTAAAAAAAGTGTTTCTTTCTATATCCTCATAATGTGCTATCATTTCATCCGTAAAAATAGCCCAAGTGAAAATTTGTTTAGGAGAGCAAAGCCATTGATACCATACAAACTAATTTGGTTCCAAATATAAACTTTGAATGCATACCTTTTGTGTGTTTTGGATATTATGGAGATCAAAAAATTTCTCCATCTATAGTATCCATGTTGCGAGAACCTTGCTATCAAACTTCCTCATATCGATCTTTGGAACATGGTCGTTCTTCGATCTAACGTTAAAGTTTATGAAATCATGATTAACATTTGTGTTGTTCTCATCATGTGTTTCCTTTACTACCCTTTTGCCATTAGCAATCATTTCTTGTAGAAATTTTTTCAAATCTTCCATCTTAGCTTCCACTTCATTCATCTTAGCTTCTACGCCTTTATTTAAACCATCCATCTTAGCTTCTACACCTTTCTTTAAACCATCAATCTTAGCTTCCATGCCATACATCTTAGCTTCTACGTATTTCTTTAAACCATCCATCTTAGCTTTTATTACTTTTTGTGCGAGTGAAATTTGTTGCACTTGGTCTCGTAATTTTGATATATCATGTTGTATTTCTTCCTCTTCTTCATGAGTCATGCTAGAGCTTTCAGGTTGCTTACTAGGTGTTTCCATTTTCTTTCTTCGGGGCATCAATTACTGATAATAATGCTTCACTATGCCCTTTGAATTCCTTCAAACTAATTTTTCAAACCAAACTTATGCAAAAATTTTAAAAAAACTACACACCTTTTTTCACTTTGTAGGAGCTCGATATTGAGACACCTATAAATCTGTAATTTCATATATTCAAGGTCTTAAATTACGACATGTAGTATCCCTTTGTGCCCTCTTTCCAATTCCACCAGTCTGATCGAAATTGGATTCTCCAAGAAAGAGTTATGCCCCACCTCCCAAGATGACCTGCTTATATACTTTTTTAGTAGAGAAAACTTGTACAAAGTGCCACGTGTTACTGTTTCAACCTTCTGATGTAAAATAGATACACAGTAAAGCAAAGTCTGTCCTCTTTTTGTAGCTTCTTACGAAATTTCAATCTGATGCTCATAGAGAAGGTTATGATGATTTTCCCAAGGTCATCTGTTTAGAATGTAATTTGGGAGCCTGCAAAACCCTAACTTCCTCAGATTATATCTCTGAACATATAGTGGGACAAGATCTGAAATTTGGACCCTAGCTTCACCAAGATTTAGACTCAAATGGGTTTTAATTTTAGAGTTTGAACCTTTGTAAGAAAAAAAGTATAGTGAAACTTCCACAATGACCTATTTGAGATGAAATTATGGAGCTTTCACAAACCCTAACTTCATCAGATCATAGTTCCAAAAATGTAGCGAGACAAGATCTGAAATTCAGACCCGAGGTTCAGACAGATTTATTCTCAAATGGGTTTTTTCTTTAGCTTCTGAAACTTCGTAGCAAAAGAGTTATAGCAAAAATTCCATGATGACCTATATGGAGCAGTGAAACCCTAGAATCCAAAGCTCTCATACCAAATGTTATGAAACTATCTCACAAAAAGAGAGAAAAGAAAGATCAACACATTAGAATTCAGCCTCTTCGAGGCGGAAACATTCTTTACATTACACAAATGAACAATTCTTGGATGATACAAATGACAAAACCTCCTTTCTATATATAGGAGTCTAAGGGGTCACAATATAACAAAAGCCATCCTAACAATAATAATATAATGGCAAAAAAATAAGAATAGTGGGCTTCTATGGGTCACAATAATAACAATATGGGGAAAATAGGGGCACAAAAAAAAAAATGAGGGATACAATGACAATAGTAATGGGGGAATCACTAGTATTATAGGGACCTAACATCCACCTTGAACTCCACATGTCCTGACAACTGCTCAAGGACAATTGGTGCTAGCCACGACATGCAGTTTATCGTGGCGCGGATGCTTGCTTCCATCAGCAACCAAAAGATCTTACTATCCTTGACCCGTTTGGGGTCCTCTGTGGCTGAGAGAGAAGCGAACTTCGTAGCTTCTGGAAGATCTGATGCGACTGGAGGAAAGTGACTGTCCTCCAGTAATTCCCACACGACCAATATGATTGATAGCACAAGCCATGCATAATGGAAGGTCTTACTCTGGTCTTATGCTTCTCTACAGTTCACAAGGAACTCGCTACAGAGGTAGCACACCTAATTGAATTATACGCCCTCTACGTACTAGGCTGCTAATGACACAACTGGTGCTAGCACTTCATCTGCGTGACACTTCATTGTTAGCTTATGGGGGACTAACCCAGGTTCAAAGTTAGTTATCCAAACAAATCCCTACACTACTAGCCCTTTCGGCATCAGCCCGTGGAGAGCGAACTGAAGTCTCACCCGAAGCAGTATGGGGGGATACTGGAACCAAATTTCTGCACCCTTGAGATGGATGTGATGTCGGTTTATTCCAACAATACCTGCCTTCGCGCAAGTTGCTTCGCGCTCTATCTAACCTTCAGTACCTTTGCGAAGTGTTAAAATCAGCCTTCGCACAACCCTAACCTGGGGTTGATTTCCTTTCGCACTGCTAGCGCAGCGAAATGCATTATTTCCCAAACTATACTAAGTATCTTACTTATCTTTTTGACAGATCTTAATTATCTTCACGTAAACAGTTATTATAACTTACGTTCACTTAATCAATACGGTTATACACATTCACACATCATATAAGCATTAGAAGTGAAATTCGTACCCAATATAACAAATGCATAAACATGAAATAAATACGCAGAAATGATAGAAACTTCTCTTTATTAATACTTCCAGATGATTATATACTCGACTCGCTTTGCGCAATCAGCGGCAGTGGTCCGCGCACTCAGCTGCGGACTACTAGGCCTCTGTGCACTCTGCTGCAGAGCCTCTTCCTACGCTACGACCCAAAACATAGACTTACACTTCAGAGCTATCTCTCATACATCATTCCAATATTCATTGTGTGATGCCTTTGACTACTTAGAGCCTCGCTCTATTTATACAATCCCATAGTTCGTAGACCATGGGTAGATCTTCTACAGCTGATATTACATTATCAAAATGAGGGTGGACAACCCTATGACTCTTTGACAGCTACAAACACTTTGACAACTACGTGCTCCGTGCCCACAAAATGTGGAGTCTTTACATTGGAATTACAAAATCGGACCAAAATCTGGTCTCTAAGCCCAAAACATCCCTTGGGGGATCCCGCACCCAATAGGCCCCCAACACAAACATTGTGACTCGCCCTCGAGTCACTTTGTAGGTGCAAAGATCTTAGCGTAAACACCTCCCAGCTCTGTTTTGATTGCTGCAAGTTCGACAGCGCACTGAGCGGCTGCCTGCTAGACTTCCTCCACGCACTGTTTGGTGACTGTTGCTATTGAACTACTGCCCTGAATCCTTTCCTAAGATCCTTGCAGTTGCGTGAGATTTTCTTCAATGGAGGTTGTTATTGTATAAGCCTTGTCGATCAACAGTTGTAGGCGCACTTTCAAAACTGCCTCTTTCTGCCGAGCGACATCCACCTGTTCCTTGAGTGCCTTTGCCTGTTGCATCCTTGCAAGCATTTATGTAAGGGAAACCATCTGCACGGTCCCTTTTACCTCGTCATACTTCTGTTGCAGCTTGGGCGCCTCTATTTATAGGTGCTCTATGTTTGGGTCCTCCTGTAGGGTGGTGAGGACCTCGAATGCTTGTTCAAACAGCTTCATGCAGTCTGTCACTGCACTGTCAACCGACACCATTGTTATTGTGACCATGGTGGTATGTTGTTCTATGACCTCTGACAGAGTTGAAGGCTGAGACTTCAAGTGTAGTTCTGTTATCTGAAGGTTCAACTCCAGCTGAACCCTGGCCATTTCTGCTCTTGCGTTGCACACCCCTGTGGCTAACTTTTGGATGTGTGCCTCCACTAGTTCTTTTGCTTGAATGGCCAACTCTGGGACCATTTGGTAGGCTTCCTCAACAACTTTCATGTTTTGTTTTTTCTGCTCTATGGCCTCGTTGCACTGCAGGCTCAACTACTCAATGTTGATGCACTTCTCACTCATTACTTGTATAGTGCGACTCTCCCTAGCCCGAAGTTCTATGGTGACTCTATCTTGCAAAAGATAGAGCATCTCCCGAGGGAGTGAAGCCATGTTTAGTTTGACCCCTTTCAAACTACTGACGATAGGCTTGGCAGCCTCATTCTCTGTAATGAGTGCTCCATCTGGCAGCACTATTGTGTTGGTCATCCTGGTGCGCAACATTTCCTCGGCAGCTGAAGTGCCCACTGCAAGGCTGGTGGACATTGTGCCAGCTTGTGGAGTGTGCACCTGCCACTCTTTTATTTGTGTTCAGAGAGCCCCCAATACCAACTGGTGTTGTTCCTCAAACTATTAGACGGCCTCTGCAGTGACATCCCTCAGAATTTCACTGATATCATGTAAGTCCCCTTAAGTAAGGGTGATAGGGTCAAAAGATGTATTTTGAGGCCTTCATTTTCTTTCGTGACCATACCTTCTCTCATGGTCACAGATGTTTTAGCTGGGTGGACATCGTCTGTGGCTCAACGCCACCTTGTTTAGTATCAGTCTCTAGTTCGGGCAAATGTGACTTCTGTACTTCCTGCTCTATATCTGTTGTTTTCTACTATTGCTCGGTCAGCTTCGCAGCATCGCCTGCTGCCTGGGCCTTAGCCACTGCTTCTTCTTTCCTATGCCTTTCAACTAGCTACACCATCCGTAGTTTTGTCTCTTTCTTCTTCCGTTGCATGGCGGGCTTCTCTGCTTCCACTGCGAAGTTAGCTGGAGCGTGCAACTCTGACGACCAAGACTCGAGGACCGTGAAAATTAAATCATCCGTCGCCAAGTAAGGTAACTCATACCATGTCTTCATAGGGTCCTTCTGTGCCCTTATGAAGACATGGTGGAAGTCATATTTCAACTCTGCAAAGCTCTGCAAACTGTTGTAGATAGTGGGCGATAACTATAGCTTGCGATTGATCCCCATCCTGATGTTCATCTCCATTAGCACCCAAAATATCTTGCTCTCCCTTATCCTTTGTGCGTTGCTAGTTGCCCACATCGAAGTGTACTTTATTACCTCTAGAAGGTCCTGTGCGATCGACAGGAACTGGCTGTCTTAGGGCAACTCCCATGCCACTAGTACTATTGACAACTGGAGCCATGTGTAATGAAATGTTTTTCCCTGCTCCTGTGCCTCGCGGAAATTCGCAAGGAACTCACAACATAGATAGTTTGCATAGTTGAACTAGACCCCTTCTACACATTGCGCCACTAGTGAAACCACTGGCGCGGGCACGTCATCCACACAGCACTTCCGCATCATTTTTCCTGCCAATATCTATTTGTGACCTTAATTGCAGGGTTGTTGATGCTAGAGATGGCATACCCTCGCTTCTTCTTCTCTAACTTAAACTTCCTCTTCATTAGCTTTGCGATGGCCAAGTCAACACGTTTTCCCTCTGAAATATTTGCTGGACGGGTCCGTGAGCAAGGGAGCCCTATAATCCAGTGAATTAGATGGTCTGTGATGGAGATGGGCTCCTCCAACCATAAGAACCCATCATGCACCAAGCAGAAAAGTTGTCTGATGGCGAAAAAGGTCACTAGGGTGCGGTGGTAATGCGGTACCCAAAGCAGGTTTAGTAACCCTGCTTTCTTGACACCTCAAAGCCACTTGCACGGCTCCAATTCAATTATTCCACCCGGCACATCCATCTTCTGGCACGTTAGCTTCATAGTCACTAAATGCAGGAACTTCTCGTGGTCTGCAAGGTCCCAATTTTCGAATTTCAGCATGGGAACCTGTCCCAAGTGCACGCCCTCAAAAATAATATCATCTGGGAGTAGGGGAGTCTGCAGAGAGATCTTTCTCTCGTCTATATCCTTGGGCACCTTGCCTTTACCCTTGTGCGGAGGAACATATTTCGGTAGCCTCGTGATAGGGTCCACACCCTGGGTTTCAACTTCCATCTCTACATCCTCCTCCTCCCCCAAGATTTCTTCAAACTCTTCCTCCTCATTGGCCTCCAGGTTAATGGCCTTCCACTTTTTCTCCAATCTGAACTTGGTCCTCAGCAGATTTTTGGGTGAGATGTGCACCGATATCATGGCCTTCTTATCCTTCTTAGGTATTGGCATGTGCAGTGATTTAGGGACCTCAATGATTATTCTAGTGCTCTTTAGGGCTTCCACTTCTGCAATTTCCTGTGCGGCTTCCTCGACTATCACTACTCCTATGTCTATGGCTTCTTCGGGTGCTGACATAGTGTTATTCCATAGATCTCTTAATGTCTTTGGTAATTGCTCAAACAATGAATTTGCTTTCAGAGAATCGAATAAGTCTTGGTTCATGAAGACCTGAGCACGCAACAACTCAGTTCTCAAATTGGCAAGTGTTGTTTGCTGGACAACCACTTGTAATTTATAGCACCTTTTGAATTTGAATTCGACCATTCCCCACACATTCGGTCCATTAATGCTAGATTGGCGGCAGATTTTCAAGAATCTAGCCCATAAAGTTCGCCTTAAATGCCTACCGCCAACTCCATCTGGCCTCAAACCAAGCATCAAATCATGAATAGTGACTTTAATGGTCACTTTCTGGCCAACCTGCACGACAACGCAGCTATCCTCATGCTATCATGGACCCTGTGACATTTCACTACTGCGCGCAGTCCTAACATCGCGCAGTTCCCGAGCAGAGTAGTTTATAGTTCCGCACCTCCTTTCAGCTACCTGGAGTGCTAAGATTGTGCTTTTTTCAGCTAGTCAGATGGTTGTACCACCTATGTAAGGCTTTAGACGACTGTCATTCACTTTTCTTGGGAAGGGTTGTCCATTTAACTTTACCAACTGCACCGCACCACTGTAGGTAATCTCCTTAATAACATATGGCCCCAGCGAATGCATTCTAAGTTTCCTTGGGAATTTATCAAACTTACTATCATACAACAACACCAAATCATTCACCTTAAAGGTGCGCAACAAAATATGTTGATCGTGCCATGCCTTTTCATGCTGCTTTTGGACCTGCTAGTGAAATCTAGCAAAAAATCGTTCCTCTTCGAGCTCATCCAGCTGCACGAGCCTCTCCTCCAGGGATCCGTGATCTGTCATACCTGTGAGCACTACCATGCGTAGACTAGGCATGATGTATTCCATAGGAATTATGACTTCCACTCCATAGACAAGTCTAAAAGGTGTCTGGTCAGTTTCTTGCATGTCATTTGATAAGCCCATAACACTACTGGTATGTGTAGGTCCCAATCACTTCGCTGCGCATTGCATACCTTGGTCAGTGTAGTTTCTAGTACTTTGTTGAACACTTCTACTGTCCCATTAGCCTGTGGGTGACACGATGTGCTCTTTTGATGATATACCTGAAACTCTTCCGTCAGCGCGCTGATCGTCTCATTTAGGAAGTGTGTACCATGATCACTCATCAAGATCTTCGGACATCCAAATCGCATCAGTACATGTTCAAATATAAACTTCGTGGTAATCGTGCCCGTACAATCTTTCACTGGCTGCGCTTCTACCCAATGAGTCAAATACTCCATCACAATGATAATATACCTTGCGCCTATCTTCCCTTGAGGCTGAATCAGCCCTACAAAATCTGTTGCCCAATTTTCAAAAGGCTGCAACGTCATTTGTGGATCCAAAGGCATCTCGTCCCTCCACGATGGTTTACCTATTCTTTGACATACATCACATGCCTTGCAATATTCTTTTGAATCCTGATGAAGGGTTGGCCAACACAACCCTGCGTGTAGAATATTCTGCGCAGTTTCTCTCCATGCATAATGTCTTCCCAACATTAAGATCCATCTGCAAGTTCATCCCCCCAACACATGATTATTGACCAGGTATTTTAGAGTAGAGTACATGTGCTTCTATGCAGGTTGGGGCTCTTTTCCATAGGCCTCTATCCAGTTGGCCAAATGCGCACATGGATCATCCTGCCCATCATACTTGTCTATCAGTTGCATGTTAGGCTTCCCAAATTATGTTTGCATCATTCTCCTACATTCGTGCCAATCATCAAAACTTTCTTTGTGCATACTCCACCATCTCGCAGGCATAGCACGCAGTACCTAGTCCAAGGCCTAGAAGCATTACTTCTCCAGTACCTACCTTTCAAATGCATCCAAGAAGGTATCAACCTCATTCAATCCATCATAAGTATGCAAATCTCTTACTTTTGTCGACACGCAGTGCAGTGATCTGGTCATCATATTGCAATTCAATGTAGTTACCTCATGTAACCGATTCTATCATTGTTCTATTTCTTCATCAGAATCCGAAGTCTAGGAGCTCTCGTGCTCCCATATAATCTGTCCATCCACGGTGGGATTTACCCATCCTTGGTCTCGCACTGTTATCTTGTAGATGTATTCCAAATCATCATCACTCTCATAGTTGCAGACTGGTTCTGTATAGTACGATCCTTCAGTAGGGTCTAGGGGTATAATTATGCATAGTGACTTCTCCTCAAAGATCACTTTTCACTTCTTTAGATTAATTACCCCATTCATATCAGTAGCCTAGTCAATTCCCAAGAGCATGGGGTAGGGATTGCTGTCATCAACAATATCTATCACTTTGAAATCTGCCAGTGCACTCGCTCCTTCAATATCCACAGTTATTCCCTGCAATTGCCCCATGGGTATAATTTTTTGTTGGTTCACCATCCTTAGCTGAATTGGAGACCATTACAGTGCAGGTCTCCCCATTCGCTCCCATGTCTCTTTCGGCAGAACATTCACATCTGATCCCAAATCTAGAATGACTTGATCCATTTCGTATTCTTCGATATGCATAGAGAGTCTCATTTCTCATCCTGTTCTAGTCTTATGTTTCTCAATCTTGCAGACTACACACGATTCACCTGGCACGGTCCCAGTGCATTTGTTGATAAGTTCTTGTAACCCTTTCATAGCCTTATTGTCACCCAGTAACTTCATACAGGTTTCGAGGAAAGTTGTGAGCATGGATGGGTCCATCTCTGGCTCCGATTGATCTTTGCTTCCTGAAGTGGAGGTCTCAGTGAAGCTCTTCTTGGCTTCCATGAAGGTTTCCCGAGCATGCTCCAAATCAAACTCAACCTCTTTCGTCAGGGATTTGTGAACCCATGTATTATCTCCTAACTATTTTCCTTTGTCATCTCCCATTACGATTCCACTTTGGAGCACAATATTTACATTCGGATCTTCTTGGCGCGGCATAGACCTCATCATCTACATATTCTGAGTCGGGGGAGGTGGTAGCGCTCCTTTTTCACGTATCTTAGCTCTCAACGTAGGACAATCTTCTATCTCATGATCAAACAACATGCAATACTTGCACGATGGGTGCATTGGATTCACGCAATCATGGGCATAGTGTCCTGGTCCTCCACAATTGTAGCAAATCAACTGTCTGCGACCTCTACCAAGTCCTCCTCCACCTTGACCTCATCCGCGCCCTTGAAATCCTGTCCACACCATTCCTGCATTTTGGTTAAGGGACCACCTTTCAGCTTGAACTCTGTAGGTGGGAGTCCTATCCCTCATCAACTCATAGCTTCTGCAATTATGCTCATCATGTCCCACCGACCTACAAAAGTAGCAAAACAACTATTGCAAATTTTGTGTATATTTTTGTACCAAGTGGCAATTATCTATGGAATGTTTTCCAACTATTTGACAAATAGTGCACCACAAAGCAGGCACTGCGCTAGGTCCTGCTTGAGCTTCCGGCCTTAACAACATCGGTCCTCCTCCTATGAGTTAATGTATAAAGACCGGGTAGTGGTCTTTGTCATGATCTTGACTCTTGCATTTCACACACCACACTTCTTCGCACACTTCTGATCGAACCATTCTGTCCTGTTTCAGACTTTGCATCTCAAGGCACAGATTCTTCAACTATGTGTGGATCTACTAAAAGCATAGGTTGGGATCTTGCATAGGGGTCTCATGAAGCCTCATGGAAATCTCCAAAGCCTCTGCCCAAGTTGTTATCTTCTACTGCGACAGCGCACTCCTTAAATGTGGTAGTAGCAAAGCTACAAACCACTCGCAATGATGTCCATCTGTCAAATTCATGTTGGCTTCGCGAATCATACATTTCAGCCTCTGATCTAGTTCCCAAGGCATCTCACTAGGTAGCAGTGTGATCTCTTTGAATCCCACAATCGACTGTGCTTCAGATTTAGGCCTGCCAAATTCTCTATTTAGTGTTGTTTGGATATCCACGACTCTCACATTCAGGTTATCATTGGAGTATTTAATATACCACATCAGCACGCGATCCCATAGAGCACTAACCAGTGTCACTTTCTTTATATGGTCATCTGTAACACCTTGCGCTTCCCATACAGGCCTTACAACGAACTATAATTGGTCCAGATCGGCATTTCCCAAACCTTTGAACACAGGCAACTTCACTGTGTTTGCCATACTAAATCACAGTGGTGGTGGAGTTGGTATGGGTTAAGATGGAGGTGATGGTGGTGAAGGTGGTGGTGGTGTGGGTGGAGGTGGGATTCACAGAATTCTTTGTCTTATCAGATGAATAGCACTTCGCAGAGAGATCTTCGCGAGCTCTCCCTCGTCCCCTCGTGGAGGTGAAATCAAGGGGCTACTTTCTAGACCCTTATTTGAGAATATATCCTGGCCAAATCTCTTCTAGACCATATCTCTTTATCTCATTTGATTCTTCAATCAGGCTATTTCAGTTGCATCTCCTTCGTTCCTATAAAGCTTTCCACTTTGCGTAGCTCTGAACATCAATGTAACTACATAACCCACTTTTTTCACAACAACATTTTAATCCAAGTATTCAAAGAATTTACGTACTTACCTCACGGTCCTTTGAGAAAGTGTCGCTCTGCCTCACTGTAGCTCACTGAGGTGTCAACTGCAAACTTATTAAAAAATCCTCCTATAATGTGACCGAGCCAATGATCAACGTCACACGCAATCTTATCCTCCGATGCTTCCAACCTTCGCACTAGCTCTGGGGTCTACACAATAGGACCGTAAATTTTCCACCTTCCTAGGCTATCTGCTAACTTCATGATGCACTCGTATAGCTTAGTAGGGAAGGATGTAGAAAAGATTTTGTGGATCTTTGTATACAGGTAGCTGTCTAGCCACTCTTCTTTTGACAGTTGTGGGTTTCTGTTCTCCTGTGTCGCGAACTCGTGAATTCTTCTGTCCAACCAGCCTTCAATTTCTTTCTTAGTTGGATTCCAGTGATACGACATCACACATCTCTCATTTGGATTGTAGTCCCGACAACAGAACCATTTGTTGGCTTATGGGGGCCTGACCCAGGTTCAGAGTTAGTTAGCCAAACAAATCCCTACATTACTAGCCCTTTCAGCATAGTCTCACCCCAAGCAGTATGGGGGGATGATGGAACCAAGTTTCCTCATCCTTGACATGGATGTGATGTCAGTTTATTCCAACTATACCTGCCTTCGTGCAGGTTTCTCCACTCTCTATCTAACCTTCAGTACCTTCGCAAGGTGTTACAATCAACCTTTGCACAGCCCTAACCCGGGGTTGAAATCCTTTTGCGCTGTTAGAGCAGCAAACTACGCTATTTCCCAAACTATACTAAGTATCTTACTTATCTTGTTGAAAGATCTTAATTATCTTCATGTAAACATTTATTCTAACTTGTGTTCACTTAAACAATACAGTTATACACATTCGCGCATCTTATAAGTATTAGAAGTGAAATTCATACCCAATATAACAGATGCAAAAATAGGAAATAAATACGCATAAATGATATAAAATTCTCTTTATTAATACTTCTAAATGATTACAAACTCGACTCGCCCTGCGCACTCAGCTACAGGGGTCCGTGCACTCAGCTGCGGAGTACTAGGCCTCTGTGCACTCAGCTGCTTCCTATGCTATGACCCAATACTTAGACTTACACTTTAGAGCTATATCTCATACAGCATTCCATTATTCATTGTGTGATTCCTTTGACTACTTAGAGCCTCGCTCTATTTATACAATCCCATGGTCTATGGACCATGGGTAGATCTTTTACAACCAACATTACATTATCAAAATAAGGGTGGACAAACCTATGACTCTTTGACAACTACGCACTCCGTGCCAAAAAAATGCAGAGTCTTTACATTGCAATTACAAAATCGGACCAAAATCTGGGCTCTAAGCCCCAAAAATTCTCTTGGGGGATCCCACGCCCAAAATTCCTCATTATTTTCCTAGCCAAGATCTAGGTGGCTACCTTAACCGTGGGGTCAGTTATGCTGGAAATTCAATAGCCGTGTAGTTTCTTGACAAGCTTAAACTTGTCCTTCATTCTCTCAACGAGGTCGCACTCACCCATCTTTCAAACAAATGCCTCGGCTGGATTCATCCTTGAGTGTAGTAGCAATGTGATCCTATGGATCAACATATTGTTGATTGGTATCGGTTCTCCTAACCATAGGCACCCATCGTGCACCAAGAATAACAGTTGTTTGATCACTATCAAAGTTATTGGCAAGCAGTTGTAATGTGACACCCATAGCAGGTTCAACAGTCCCCCCTTGTCCATCCCTTTAATCCATTGCCTCAGCTCTAGCACAATCACACGAGAGTCTTTATAGAAGATGCGGTCATAAATGTATCAGTTGCCAAGTGGGGGAACTACTCAGTATCAACCAAGTCCCAATCCTCTATCTTCAGATGTGGCATGCGTGCCAAGTGTGGAGCTTTGAATGTGATCTTTTTTGGTAGCAACGGTGTGTTAAGTAAAACGGTGTGTTATTCTGGTAACTTGGAAATAGTGTCTACCCCTTAATATTGATATCCTCTATGCCCATACCATTGTCTTCCATACCCTCATCTGATTCTAGGTCTACCACCTTTCCTTTCTCCTGCGCGGTAGGCTTCTCTTTCTTTTAATGCTTTCTCGGTGACTTACGCATTGGCTGTGTCACTTTCTGCTTGTCCTTATTTCTCTTAGGACCCTCTCAGGTCAATGTATGCCTCGGCCTGGGTGACCTCGGCGATTTCGACACTTTTGTAGGTACCTCTACACTTGCAACCTCAAGGTCAGGTCCCTCATAGACCATCGATCCTCCAGCACTTACGGTTCCCACTGGCGCTAACATGAGGCTAGTAAGAAGCTCCTGGGTTGCTTTAGGAAACTTGTCAAATACTGAACTGGCCACCAAAGCCTCGAAATTCTCAAGGTTCATGCGCGCTTGATAGCTCAACACCTCAATTCTTAGAATGCAAAGTGTTTTTCGTTGGGCAGCCATTTGTAATTTATAGGAAAATTTGAATTCAAATCTGACCATTCCCCCCATAATCCACTCATAAATGCTAGATTGGTAGTATATTTTCAAATATCTCGCTCCTAAATTCTGACTTAAATGCCGCTCCCCCCCCCCCCCCCCCACTCCACTTAGTTGTTTTGTCACTATCATCTCATCAACAGTGACCATAATGGTCACTTTCTAGCTACCCTGCACGGTCTCTCCTCCTATAGCACAACTCCCTTTTCACTTCTGTTGATACTGTAATGTTCCTCCTTTCCACGTAGTCCCCCAGTCACAAAGCTCTACAACCCGAGTACTGTAGTTTAGAGTCTTGGACCTCCTTTTAGCTACCTGGGATGCTAATACTGTGCTTCCACCATATAGTCATCTAGATGGATCCCCGATGTATGGCTTCAATCAGCTGCCATTTACCTTCCCTGGAAATGGCTCTCCATTCAACTTCACCAACTAAACTGCTCCACCATTGGTAATCTCCTTGATGACATAGGGTCCCAGCCAATGCATCTGAAATTTTCCTGGAAATTTATCAAACTTGTTGTCATATAATAACACTAAATCATTTACCTTGAAGGTGCGCAGTTTGATGTGCCAATTGTGCCATGCCTTTTAGCTCTCCTTTTGAACTTGCTGATGGAATCCAACCAAAAATCTATCCTCCTGTAGCTCTGTAAGCTGCATAAGCCTCTCTTCCTGGTCTCTGCAATCTGTCATTCTCGTGAATTATGTTGTGTGGAGACTAGGTATAATGTACTCCATCAGCATCATCGCTTCTATGCCATATACCAACCTGAAAGGCATTTTTCTAGTCAGCTTTTTGCAACTCATCCTATAAGCCCACAACATCATGGGTACATGCGCATCCCAGTCATTTCTTTGTGCATTGCAAACCTTCGTTAGTGCGTTCTCCAATATTTTATTAAATTCTTCAATCGTCCCATTAGTCCATGGGTGATACGACGTACTCTTTTGGTGATAAACTTGGAATTCCTCCATTAACGCGCTAATCGTCTCATTAAGGAAATGTGTACTGCAATCACTCATCAAAATCTTCAGGCAACCAAACCTAGTCATTTCATACTCAAATATAAACTTCGTTGTTGTTTCCCCTATACAGTCCTTCATAGGCTGTGCCTCCACCCATATGGTCAAATACTCTGTCACGGTGATGATGTACCACGTACCATCTTCTTTCCTAGAGGCTGCATTGGTCCTACAAAATCAATCGTCCACTTCTCAAATGGCTGCAATGACAGTTACGATTCAGAGGTAGCTCATCCCTCCGTGATGGTCTGCCCATTCTCTGACATGCATCACATACCTTACAACAAGCCTTGCAATCCTTATGAAGCATTGGCCACCACAACCCAACCCATAAGATCTTCTGCATTGTTGCTTTTCCTGCATAATGTCCTCCCGCAACTCCTCCATGAGTGTCAATGAGGATGCTTCTTCGTTTAAACTTAGGCACATAACGTCACAGTATTTCATCTAACCCCATTTTATATAAGTGTCCTACAATGACAGAAAAGTTTGTTGTGTGCACCACCAACTCCTTTTGTTTACTATTATACCCCTCCAGAGCCATCCCTATTGTCAAGAAGTGTATGATATCTACAAAGTTATTTTCCATGACACGCATTGCAAAGAGCTACATGTCAGGCAATCCTTCCTCCAAATTAGAAGGCTCCTCTCTTGTTTCAATGTGTGATAGATGATCTGGTCCAACATTCAATCGTCATGGCTTCACAATAACCTCAAAATCATATTCTTGAAAGAGAAGTAGCAATTTGCATATCTTCACCCCCAACACAGGCTTGTTAACCAAGTACTTCAATGCAGAATGGCCTGTATACATCTTAAAGTGTCCACCTAGCAAGTAGTGTCTGAACTTCTAAAACACGTATACCATGGCCAAACCTTCACGCTCTTTTGTTGAATAATTCTTCTCAGCTTTAGACAATTTCCTACTCGCAAACGCTATAGGGTAATCCAACTCTCCCTCACCAGCCCATGTTAGTAATGCCTCGAGCACAATATATCACGCATCCATGCACATGAAATTCCTGCTTCCAATCTAGGAAGACTAGGATTGGCGCAGTGACCATCTTCTCCTTTAACACATCTAAGCTTTGCTGACATTCTTCATTCCAACATAATGTAGCATCCTTCTTTAGAAACTTCTCCATCGGTGTGGCAATCTGGGCATAACTCTTAATGAATGTTCTATGGTATCCTATATGCCCCAACATTGTGTGCAACTATTTCACACTTCTTGGTGCCTTTAAGTTAACTATAACTTCTATCTTAGCTAGGTCAACCATTAATCCTTTTCTGCACACCATATGGCCCAACAAGATTCTGAAAGGAACACAGAACAAACATTTCTTCAAATTGAGCATGATTTGATACCTCTACCATGTATCCAGCATCAATCATAGGTAGGCTACATGGCATTTCACCAGCCCAAACACCATCCAATCGTCAAAGTATACCTCTAGAAACTTGTGAATGAAGTCCTTAAATGCCGCAATGACTATGTGCGAAAAGATCGCCGACATGTTATTCAGTCCAAAAGGCATTATGGTACACTGAAAGCACCCCCACTCTATGGTGAAGGTCATCTTACTTCTATCCTCCAACGTGATCTTGATCTAATGGTACCCCGAGAACCCATCCATGAACGAATATGCTTCCTGTCCTCCTACAATATACAACACTTCATCAATGAACGGAGTTGGAAATGGATCATGTACGCATGTGACATTCAACTTCCTGAGATCTACGCATATCCTTATTTCATCATTCTACTTCTTTTCCTAAACTACTATTGGGCTCACCCAATCAGACTCTTCTACTGGTTCAATAATACCCACCGCAAGCATTTTATCCAACTCTAAGAAGACCCTTTCTTTATACTTCAGGTTGAGGCAGTAAGGTCTCTGCTTGATCTGCTTTGTGTTTGATTTCAACGTAATTTTCATAACTCCCAGGTCCCCTATTATCCACTTCAACTCTAAAAACTTCATAGGTAACAAGTCTTGATATTCACAGAGAAATTAAGCGACCTTATCTACTATTGCATCATCTGAGTAGTCCCCAACATTTGCAAATTTTAGCTCTGCCTCTATTCCAATGTTCACTTGTCTTGTTTTTAGCAGTGCGGTGATATCCGGATTTTCAATTTGCGGTCCTTCAACTTTGCGGTTACCTTCAGTCTCTAGGATATTAATGTTCCTTGGATCCTCATCCTCTTCTTCGACAGTCACATTGTAGCACTCTAGTGCATGGCGCAATTGGGTGGTCCATTCCGGTTGAATTAAGTCCAAGGGATCCTGCAGTACTCTGAAGATTGCTGCCTTGACTTCCTACAATGCCTCATCAATACTTTCAAATCCATCCTCAAAGTTAAACATCATCATGAATCCCTTTCGAAAAACGTCCCATTCTTTAGTGCCATGACGGAGCTCTGTTTCCAAGTACCAGTTCATCGGCATTACACACAGAGTATGAAAAAACAAATGCACCCATTCAAGCTGATGCTCTACTCCATAAACCTTAGTCCATTTGGACAAGTGATCACAAGGATCATCCCTTCCATCATATTTCTCTGTTAGCCGCACTTGTGGGTGACCAAACCGTAATCTCATCATCTTTCTGTACATGTGCCAATCATCAAAACTATCTTTGTGCGTACCCCACCATCTCGCAGGCATAGTGCGCATGACCCAATCCAAGGCCTGGAAGCGATGCTTCTCTGGCAATTTTGTTTCAAATACATCCAAAAATTTATCAACATGAGTTAAACCATCATTGTAAGGAAAAATTCTTACCTCTGATGATACACAGTGCAGTGACTTGGTCATCATATTATAGTGCAACGTAGATACTTCATGCAGTCAGTTCTACCAATGCTCCAACTCCTCATCTAAATCTGATGTGCAGGAACTTTGGCTGTCCCAGGCAATGCGTCCATCTGCTATCGGATTCACCAAATCCTGATCTCATACTGTTATCTTATAAACCTAGTCCAAATCATCATCTCTTTCACAATCACTGACCAATTCAGTATAGCGCAGTCCTTCTGCAAGGTCTAGGGGTATTACTACGCACAGAGATTTCTTCTCAAATATCATCTTCCACTTCTTAAAATTGATTACCCCATTCATGTCAGTAGCCCAATCAATCGCAAGGAGTGTACAGTAGGGATTGCTGTCATCCACAATCTCTATCACTTTGAAATCAGCCAATGTGCTCGTTCCCTCAATATCAACTGTTACTCCTTGCAATCTTCCCATGGGGATGTTTTTTTGTTGATTTTCCATTCTTAATTGAATTGGAGACCACTGCAGTGCAAGTCTCCCCATCCTCTCTCATGTCTGTTTAAGAAAAACATTCGCATCCGACCCCATATCTAGAGTAACTTGATCCATATCATATTCTCCTATCTGTGTAGTGAGCCTCATCTCACGTCTCGTTCTTTCCTTATGCTTACCAATCTTCCTGACTATGCACGGTCTGTCCAGAGCATTTTCTTTTCCGTCACACTTATTTATTAGCTCCTGCAATCCTTTCAAAACCTTGCTATCATGCAACAACTTCATATAGGTCTCCAAGAAAGTAGTAAGCATGGAAGGATCCATCTCTTTAGCTGGCTTATCTTAACTTCCTAAGGTAGATGCCTCGGCGAAGATTTTCTTTGCTTCCATAAATGTTTCCTTTGCACACTCTAGCTCAAACCCGATCTCCTTTTTTGGTGCTTTATGAACCCATTCACCTTATTCAAGTTTCTTCCCCTTATCTTTGCTAGTCTTCATTCCACTCTGCAACACAATATTTACCTTAGGATCCTCCTCGCGAGGCTCAGCCCTCATCATCTACAGGTTCTGAGTCGGCTGCTAAAGCTGCCCCCCTTTTTTGTGTATCTTAGCTAATAATACAGGGAAATCCTCTGTCGCATGGTCAAACTGAGTACAATATCAGCATGACATACGTGTTGGATTCATGTAGTCTCGCACGTAGTGTCTCGGTCCTCCACAGTTGTAACAAATGACTTGTCCCTGACCTCTAATAGGTTCTCCTCCACCTCAGCCCCATCCATGCCCCTGATATTTGCCTCACGCTCCCCCAGTGCTTTGGTCTGGAGGCCTGGTTTCTGCCTGCACCCTATATGCAGGCGTTCTATCCATCATTAGTTGATAGCTGCAGCAATTACACTCATCATGACCTACCGACTGACAAAAGTTGTAGAAGAGTTGTTGTGATGTCTGTACAAACTTCTGTAGAAAATGGCAATTGTTTGTCACATGTTTTCCAGCTATCTGACAAATAGAACACCATAGCGTGGGCCCTGTACATGGCCCTACTTGAGCTTCCAGCCTCAGAGGCATTGGTCCCCCTGCTACAACATAACTCATGAAGACTGGACAATGATTGTCATGCCCTTGACCTTTTCACTTTAGGCACGAAACTTCTTTAGGCTCCTCTGGCCGAACTATTCTATCTTTATTCAGACTCTGAAATTCTAGGCACAAGTTCTGCAACTGAACATGAATCTATTAAACCCCTAAATTAGCATCTTGCATCAATGTCTCATGCAATATCATTGCAATCTCTAGGGCTTCCGCCTGGGTTCCAATCTTTTGTTGTGACAAAGAAACACTTAGATGAGGCAGGAGCAAAGCCACAAACCATTCACAGTGCTGCCCATCTATACGATTCATGTTGGCTTCACAAATTGTGCACTTCAATCTCTAATCCAAATCCAAAGGTATCTTGCTAGACTTTATCATGATATCCTTGAATCCCACAATTGACTGATATTCAGATTTGGGACTGTTGAATTCCTTATTCTGCTAATGCAGCCATAAGGTTATCAGTGTAGTACTTAATGTACCATGTTAGTGCACATTCCTGTAAAGCAGTAACCAACATTTCTTTCTTCATCTGATCACCTTTAATACCCTGAGCTTCCCATACGGCCTTCGCGATGAAGCAAAATTGGTCCGGGTCCTCAATCCCCGATCCCTTGAGTACAGGAAATTTGACTGAATTCGCCATATTGGATGGTGGAGGAGGTGGTGGTGGTGTGGGTGAAGGCTTATGTGGCAAAGGTGAAGATGGAGGTGGTGTCAGTGGATAGGGTATTCGCAGGAACCATTGTTTTATCAGTTGAACAATGCTCAGCGAAGAAGACTGTGTTTCTTCCTCATCGCCACTCAGAGGAGATCCAATTAGCGGGCTATATTCAGGGCCAGTTTTCCCTCTATAGCTAAAGATATTTTGACTCCACATAGCTCCAAACATCAAGGTAGCTGCATAACCCGCTTTTCACACAAGAGTATCTTAATCCAAGTATTTAAAGACCTTAAATACTTACCTTGCAGTCCCTTGAAGAAGTTGCGCTCTGCTTCGCTATAACTAATCGAAGTATCGACCGTGAACTCTGTCATCAATCCTCCTATGATATGATCAAGCCAATGATTGACAACATGTGCGATCTTCTCTTCAGAGGCTTCTAATCTCTGCACTAACTCCGAGGTCTAGAATATTTGACTGTCAAGCCTCCATCTTCCTTGGCCATTTGCCAATTTCATGATCCACTCGTATAATTTCGACCAGCAAGGAATAGAAGAAGATTTCATGTATCTCTGTGTACAGATATCTGTCCAACCAATGTTCTTTCATCAATTTTCATATTCTTGTTTTCTTGTGTTACGAAGTCGTGGATCTTTCTATCCAACCGGTCTTCGATCTCCTTCTTAGTTGGATTCGAGTGATCTGACATCATACATCTCTTTATGCAGATCCTGGTCCCAGCAATGGAACCATTTGTTGGCTTGATAGGCCTTGAACCAGGTTTAGTGCTAATTAGTCAAGCAAATCCCTACGCTACTAGCCCTTTCGGCATTAATCCGCAGAGCGTGGACTGAAGTCTCACCCAAAGCTATATGGGGGGATGCAAGAACCAAGTTTCCACACCCAGAGATGGTAGTGATGTTGTTTAATACCCTAAACCTTCCTTCGTGTGGGTCGATAAGCCTTTTAGGGCTTATCGATATACTCGACTTAGTTTTCCTCTAGACCTCCACGAAGGTCTACGACTGTCCTTCGCATACCCTAGATAGGCGGAACAGACACTTACGCACTTCTATAACTACTCTTACTTTCGTAATTACCAAGATTAGATTAAGTGTCTGATAACTTCAACATGCATTAAGAGGATCTTCACGTAAACATATATTCTTACTTGCATTCATTTAACAAGAAAAGCATATGGATTTGCACATCAATACAACATTAAAACATAAGCCTAGTATTCATCATAACATAATCATATGCATTTATAATAGAAGTGAAATAGATCATACATAGATAATTCTAGAATAATTCTCTTTATTTATGCTTCAGACCTTCTTTATAGACTCTAACTGCCCTTCGTACACAACTGCAGGGGTCCACGCACTCAGTTGCGGACTTCTACCCTAGGCCTCTTCGCACACAGCTACAGAGCCTCTTTTCTACGTTAAGACTCTTCCCTCTTAACTCTCATAGACCCATTACATTCATCAATGACTCAAAACATATCAAGACTAAACTCCTTAGGCTCTTCTAAGACTTCCCTTTTTATACATCCCATGGTCCGCGGATCATGGGTGGATCTCTTAAAGCTAACACAACTTAAATAAAAGAAGGGCGAAAGCCCTTGATGACTCTTTACATCTTCATGCTCTGCGGCCACAAAATGCAGAGACTTTACAATTCTTATACAAAAACTTGTGAGCTTTGCCCTAATACTTGGGCTTTTAACCCAAAAAATGACCCTATGGGACCCATTCCCAACACCTATATATAAAGTATGAAGGTGACCATCTACTGATAATAGTTGTGTATGTGGATGATATAATATTTGGAAGTGATATACAACAATTGAAGAATCAATTTGCAAAATGTATGCAAATTGAATTTGAAATGTCCACGATCGGAGAGTTATATTTCTTCCTGTGTCTACAAATTTCTCAGTCTCCACAAGGAGTGTTTATGTCCTAATCCAGATATCTCAAGGAAACTCTGAAGAAATTTGGGTTATAATATTGCCATTAGGGGAATTTTGAGGTATAAAATGGGACTCCTAAGGAAATTATAAAATATTACTGGAAATAATAAAATAAGATTAGATTACATCATCAAATTTTAGAGGGAAAACATAAAAAACTATTTTTTCAACTCATATTTTCTACTTATCTCCCTATGGGTGTGCTAAAATTCTGAGCGGAAAACTTGTTGGATGCAGAATTTGATTCCTCATCCAAGGATTTCCCATGTTGCATACTTTCAATGGACTCTGCTACACGAAAAATGAGAAATACATGAAAAATGTGATTGCAGTACGTTTTTTCATATATTTATCATTTTTTTTGTAGAAGCGTCAATCAAAAGTATGAAACATGGGCACTCCTTGGATGAGGAATTAAATTATGCATCCAACGAGTACCCCCCCTTGAACTTTGAGTAAAAACTTAGGGAGATTAGTTAAAAATATGAGCTAAAAAGGTAGTTTTATTATTTTATTAATTTTTAATCTTTTTACTTTTTTACTCCAAAAATGGTAAATCATCCCCCATGGTTGAAATCATCATCTTGAATCCTATTGATTCTTTTAAATTTTATTTTGGTTGTACATTTTTCTTTGGAGGCCCATTTTAGACCTCAAAATTCCCCTAATGAAACCTGTTAGCACACCTATGACTACAGGCTACAAGTTTTGCAAAGAAGATGGAACACCACTGGTAAATCAGACTGAATACAGATTAATGATAGGAAGATTATTGTATATGATAGCTTCAAGGCTAGACATCATGCAAGCAATAGAGCTTGTGGCCAGATTTTAGGCTTTCCTGTGTGAGAGCCATGTGGTTGTTGTTAAATTGATTTTCAAATATCTTCAAGGAACAACAGAGTATGGATTTTGGTTTGCTAAGAGCGAAGGATTCAAGTTCAAGTCCTACATGGATACAATTTGGGATAGAACCCTTGATGATAGGAAGAGTACTTTTGGTGTAGATTTCTTTTTGGGAGAATGCTTGGTGTCATGGGTTAGCATGAAATAAGCCCCCATTTCTTTGTCGACTACTGAAGCAGAGTATATTGTTGTTGCCACCTATTATACGCATATTCTGTGGATGAAAAAACTTTGAAATATATTTAGGTATAACTCATTGATCCCATTCCAATAATGTGTGACAACACAAGTGCTAACATCTCCAAAAATCTAGTCATGCATTCAAAGGCTAAGCATTTTCCTATCAAGTTAAATTTCTTGAGGGAATAAGTTGCATCCAACACTGTCAGAATTGAATATGTGGCCACTAAAGAGAAAATGGAAGATATATTTACCAAGCCACTGACAAGAGAACCATTTGAATATCTCATACATTAGATAGGAGTTGTACCTTGTCTCTCCAAATGACTACATTTTGGTAGGAGGTGGCGGCTAAACGCATGTGGGAGCTATGGTAGAGTAGGTCGCAATGGTTCAAGGGGAACCTTCAAGAAGTATTCCTTTCCATTGATGTCAAAGGGGGAGAAGATTATCGGGGCATTATGATCATGCCTATCCCGAGGGGGAGCTAATGGAGTTGCCATAAATGCTAAACGGGGAGATTATTGGACAATTTTTGGTGGATTTGTTAGCATTGGAATTAATGTTGGCATTGATGTCAACCAAACTAACATGAATGCTTGTCACAAAAGGTTCATGTGGTAATGGGTAATGGCTAAGGAGCTCGCCTATGGTAGTTGTAGGCTTGTTACACAGTATTTTGTCACACCTCCTTCACTTCCCTATGACATACCCCGAAGTGCCCGAAACATGACCATAATGTAGTGTACTCATTCATATATGTAGTTCATATCCTTCCTAATACATTAATTGGAAAATTCCTTGATCTTCCCCTGAAGGAAATAACTCTTAAACCCTAATTTCAGAATCATCTCCCTTATGATTCTAAAAACTGTGATGGTCGCATGTTGCACTATGCCAGACCCCTGATGGCATCGCTCTGTTTACTCATATACCCACAAGAATCACAAAAAGGAAATTTCCCAAAGAGGATGAGAAGCTTCGTGATCTAGAATCTTCGAACGTGGCGAGATGGAGGTTGTTCGGCATAGATGAGGTCGAATTCTCCCAACTTGGCCTCTTGGTCCTATCGCTATGAGCTACCTCCTTGAGGTAAGGGCCTACTCCTATCTTTGGAGAGATCCTAACTCCCTTTCCTAGCCTATAAATTTATCCTCTCCCATTCCCAAATGGTTGGTCAGGTTAGAGGTTGGCTGGTCTATGTCTATTTTCACCCTTATGCTAAGCTTGTGCCTGGAGGCTATTCATTTGACTTGGAGAAGGAGTGCTTGGAGAGTTCTTGGCTTGGACTTGGATTACCACTCAAGGAGAGCCTTTCAACATCAAGGCTTTGGTTGTAATATTCCATTTATTTCCTAATAATATACAAGTACTGGTTCATCTTCCCAAAATGTATATGTTAATGTATCATTTAGCTTGACATTCCTTGATCAGTTAAGTAGGTTGTTATTGGATTTGTTATTATATTTGGCATGATTTTGTCTCTTGATCACTTGTGTAGGTACATAAACATTGAGAGAAGCAAGAACGAGTCTATGAAACAAGCAGTTCGAGGCTCTCAACAAAGGAAATCAGAATAGCATCAGAACAAGGTAGGCCATTTCTTTTATTCTTATTTTCAATTATAACCTAGGAAGATGTCTAGTTGATTGCCCCTTTAGTTACTAGACCCACTCATTGGGCTAGAGGGATCATCTTTGTCCATAGAGAGGATTAAACTTGTCAAAAAAATGGTGACTCCACTAGGGAGCCTATGATCCTTTCCATCCAATCTTTCACCCTGATCTTTTGACTAGTTTGACCAACGATCGATTTTTCGGCTTGTTTGCATGAGTCTGGGTTTATAACATCACTGATTACTACCTTAGAGTGCTAAGTATGGATTTTTTCTTGGAATATTTTTAGGTTTTTCCCATATTCCTCACCCATCATGGGTTTAGCCTTAACAGTCGTGATGGAATTGCAGTTTTTACCTTTACAGTAGCAATGAAAAGATTTTTCTTCATTATTTGGTCAGGCTGAAATCATCATTACTTTTACTATACAAAGTAGTGATGCCATCATGGGTTTGCCTATGAAAAGTAGCGATAATCACGAGTTTGGGTATATAAAGTAGTGACGATCCTTGAATGTGGGAATTTTTGAGGTTTCTTCCTAAGAATCCAGTGTTTCTTGGCCCCTAAGGTCTTTTCCCATCATGTATGGTTGGATTTGTCAATGTTTTGATTGATTGCATTGATTAATTTGAAAAATTTGTCTCATTAGTTTCGAAGTGGAATCTCACTAAGTTTTAGGGTTTCTAGTGAAGTGGTCATCACTTTCTCCTTGTTGGTGTCATTGTGATACTTGTTTTGTTGATTGATTGAATGTTGTTTTCTTTGGAAATCATTGAAAACAACATTTTGCATTTGTTTTAGCTTGTATTTCAAAATTTAATTTTCGTGAAAATGCATTAGATTATTTTGTAATGGCTACAACCACCCTCCCAAATTTTTCCTTAGCCTCGTTTTCGAGCCTCCCTACCAAACATCCTCAGCAACATGTTTTGCACTGTCAAGCACATCAGCTTCAGTTGTTCCATAGTCTTGTCAGCATGTACATGCAAGTTTGTTCCACCTCCTTCACAAGTTGATTTATGGACTTAGTGTCAGTCGCTGGTTGAGAAACTCCCTCTAGGAATTGCGCAATTCTAGAGGGGAACCAACCTTCCCTCCAGAAATTACGCAAACATAGTTGGACACCCAATTGGTCTCCAGAATTACGCAATTCTTCTTGATAGACTTCCTCTCAAAAATTGCGCAATTAATCCCAGGACAACTGCTCAGCCCATAACTTGTGCAGCCCTTAGAGACAGTCACCTATTCCTCCCAGATATTGTGCAATCCCTCTGGGACAGCAAGTCCAACAGCTAGTAGAAATTGTCCAAATCCAACCAAGTAGCCTAATGGGCTTAGAAATTGTGCAAATCCAACCAAGTAGCCTGATGGGCTCAGAAATTGTGCAATGCAGTCAGATATGCTTCCTTGAGAAAATTGCGAGGTTTGACCCAGGACAGCTACTCCACCTAGAAATTGTGGAATCCTGGGAGATAGCCACCTGTTCATCCCAGAAATTGTGTAATCCCTCTAGGACAACCATATCTACTCAACCCAAAAATTGCGTAGATTTTCATCCTAGGCTCGCAGATTGATGCATGTGTCTTCAGGTTGACTGGTTCCCTCCAGGACCGAGAAAAACTGATTTTCATGCATGGACTGCTTTTCCCAAGGCAGCATGTGAAGGCATCCCTTGATTCAGGGATCTATTTTTAGCAGCTGGAGGTTACATGCAAGGGTCATTTTAGAAACCTCTCGCCAAGCGTCACTTTTCTTAGATTTGTGGCACATGTGTCACAAACTCAATCTTATCAAAACTAATCAACGAAACACTACAACGCTCATTCCTCGCATCCATATTATATCTCTAACATCCCACATCGCATCTAGGCATCGTTGACACATTCATCTCAGCTATCTTGGGGTAAGCCAACTTCCCATGTCTTGCGCTGCATTTCTATCAGCTTTTGTGTTTCAGCTTGTGTGAATGTTGTTTACTTGATTTTTGTGAACGATTGTTGTCATTTGCATGCATGTTAACTTGTACAAGTGTCGTTTTAGTTTTCATTTTCATCTCACTGTTGTCGCATGCATGACACTGTTTTTGCACAGATGGTCACCGTTGCAACAACTTACTTCACACACATGTATGCTTTCCTATTTTCTGGATCCTGCACTTTCTGTTTTCATGTATGATTATCGACTCTTGTTTGAACTCATCTCATCATGCATCCAAAATTCTCATGTTTTTAGTCGCCCGTCAGCTCATTTGGGCTACCTTGGCCCGGACCGTGCCTTGCCCGACTATCACTGTGCATTTCCGGAAACGAAGGCTCTGCCTTCCCTCCAGAAATTATGCAAGTTTGGCCCATCACTGACCTCTAGGCTTGCATTGCAAAATCCTTGGAGGCAGTGTCCTGCTGGCCTGAGAAACTTCACAATGTAGTTTGCTAGTTGCATGTCACTGCTGACTGAAATTGCGCATTACGAAGTTTCAGTCCTCAGTGGGCTACTATGGACTGTGCATTTCATAGTTCCAGTAGTCAGTTAGCCTCCTGATAGCTCAGATTGTGCCTCACGTAGTTTTGGCAGTCAGCATCCTGACCTCCCAGCGAAAATTGTGCAACCTTCACGATCAATCACAAAGGTCTATTGCAACTCAGTCCTCAAGTTTTTGTTGGTTTTCAACTAACATATTGCTTTCTATGAGTGTTGCTATGTCTCCAGGTATCACAGGTGTGGCCCACCTCCCAGCAGCACAGGTACAATGGTTTCCAGGAGAGCAGAGTCAAAGACACCATTAAGAGCGTAATTGGGGATGCAATCGATCAAGTGTCTATGAACTTTCCTATCCACGAAGACATCAAGTTGTTCATGGACAAGGATATCAAGATGAATGACAACGACATCACAGTGAGCAGCACCATCAACAACAATAGAAGTCAACACACCTACATGGGGCGAGTGCAAGAGGAACATTGTTGACAGCATAGAGGCAAAGCAAAGCTACAAGTTCAAAGTAGATCCACTCATGACGAAAGCAGCTTTGGGTATTGAAGCTATGAGTTGACGGTGTGATAAGATGATCACATGAGGGTAGAGAAAGGAACAAAGAAGGAGTTTCATGTGATCAAATGGAAACTCAAGGGAGAATATGAGTTGTACAGACGAGAGAAGATTTGCAACAAGAACAGGCACAAAAGGGGCACAAAATGCACAGAATGATGAAATTGTGCTCATACAAGTTATAGATCCATCCCAGTAGCTGGCACGGACAGACAGGGTGAGCATTGTTATTTATTGTATGCAAGGGAATTCAACAGCATGCATGTCATTGTGCGCACACATGTGATCCCACCCATTTGGCACTCTCACCAAGGCGAAGACAAGAAACAAATCTGACTGGAGCTAAACATGTATTCCGACAAGTTGATGCCTACAACCACTAGCAAATGCTTGGAGATCAGCATGGATGCTATGCAAAAACATGCTACTGGTCCAGTCGTACCCATGACGACCATGCGCATGCTATCAAACGAGTTGGATGGAAGAGCCATATTGGTGTACCCAGCTGTAGTGGAGGCAAGAGTTCGCTTTCAGCACGATGTCACCATTGAGCACACAGACACCATCACGAATGACCAAGCTTGCCATCAGTTTGCCACCATCGACCATCAAAATGATGTCAAAGTGTTGGCCTCACCACAATGTTCTGAGTGTTAGTGATGTCTTGCATGGCCCTCTCAAGCCATTTTTTCTCACATGGGTACATGTGAAGATTGTATGTAACGTCTTTTCAGGTGGAATTTCAAGTGTCGATAGTTGAATGTAACAATCATACAGTAGTTGAAGAGTCATGATGATAGATGAAATATCATAAAGGGGAATGTCAAGGGTCACCCCACCCTTTGCTATAAATAGTCCCTCATAACTCATTATAGAGCCTTTTGGTCAGCCAAGCTTATAATAGCAGTATCTTAGAGAAATCTTGGACAATATTGTAACGAGCCTTGGCTTATCCACTATGTAGAGCTAGTATATCCCTTTGGAGGAGCAGGTAGTAGTGACTATACCGTTCCACTGTTGGAACTAGTGGTTGGTCATGGTTGTATTGTATGACCAGAATTTACACTTCCTAATATAATAGAGGCATCACGTTTCATGCATATGTCATATTGTATTTCAGCTATCTTGTTTACTCTAAATGATATATGTATATGTTTTCTTACGCATGCATGTGTAGCTATTTTCTGGATATGAATGTATGAATCTTACTGCAATGTTCTATTGGTTTAACCATCACATTAGATTGCTAGCTTACTTTCCTTCCATGTTGTGATGCATCTTTGCTCGTGTGTTCCCTTCTTAACTATGTTCTTCCACAAGTTTCCAAGGGGCGTGCTCACCTCACCCTCTATGTGTTAGAACCTCTCATGCACCTTCCTTGACTTGCTACATATGGAAAACCCTTGCTACCAACAAGGGAATCTTACTTTCCTCTGTGCAGAACCATGGTCAAGGCGATACCATACAACCCACTATTGGGACTCCTACACTAAATAGTCTAAGGCCTAATTGGGACTTCTCACCAAGGAGATCCCCTAACATGTTCGCAGGTCCAGCACCGTCAACATTTCTAGCACTAGAAGGAGTGCCAGATGACAAGATGTGTCCTGTCATCCTGTTTTGAACCTTGGCACATCTATCATGGATTTTGTTACACTCACCCCTCCATGATGTTTTTCGCATGCCAAACCTCTCAACATCACGAGGGATTTTTTTGATCTGTTGTTCGAATTCACTTGTGATGGTGAAGGCGAAGTGGCCTAGCCTGAGTACTTAGAATAATTTTATGAATTCCTTGAGAATGCAGATGAGTTTTATGCAGAAGAGGTCAATCTGTTGCTGGCATACACACTTCGTGAATCCCCACTATGGTGGTGCTGCAGCCTGCCGGTTGGTAGCGTGCACTCACTTGAATAGTTCTGTGATCTTATTGAATCTACTTTCCATCATTTTGATCCATAACCTCTTGAAAAAAAACTATTAGAGCAACAGAAGGCTCTGCAAGAATCGCCTGATGATTTTTGGCGATGCTTCCGTGTTTTTCAGTTTCAAGCTCCAAAAAGTGAGATGAAATTCCAGTATCTCATTGATAGATACAAATATTGTCTTATCAAGTCTATCAATCCAAAGAAGAAGTTCAAGTAGAAGCTCTATTAAGCATACTTCGGTGATGGAGTTGCACAATCACAAATAGAAACGGTCACTGTCGCAAGTGATTGTCCATCATCCCCTCCACAAAAAACTCCACCACCACAGAGTGATGTGGGACAACATGCACACACATTTGTTGAACCGGCAAGTCCTTTCGACATCGCTCCTTTTGATTTTTGTATAGACGTGGTTGGGAATCGCATGGGTTATCACATGTATTTCGTACCTCAACCTCCATCCTCATATTTCAATCATCCTCCGGATTGAACTATCTTGTGTTCTTCCATTCTGGACTCTACACTTGTTTTGAATGAGGATCGATCTATCGATGGAGTTGGTGTTGCACAACCAACATGTGTTGGAATTCATGAAGAGTATGACTAGGAGCTTGAACATTCACCAGTAGTAGAGGACCTTCTTCACATGTGCTTGCATGCAAGTGGTCTACCTTCCTCACATGTGCTTGCATGTCACATTCAAGAGTATCCGTGTGCTTGACATCTGCACGTAATGTCACATAGCATCATGTTATGCCCATGAATTGCATGTCATGCACTCCCACTCGTTTTTTTTCTATGGACGCATTTAAGCTCAAAGTGTGTCTATCTTCATTGTTGTATCTTTCACATCTATAGGTTCGCACAACTATGTTTTTCACGAACCATGCCTTCACCAACATGGGTCAACCAATGCACTGGTGGCTGCATTGGAAGTATCACTTCACATGAGATGACCCATGCACTTTTAGCTTGGGAGTAGGAGTAGTGTTTTCTTTTTGAGTTGTTTGCTTGCATGCATTTTTGCTTCTTTCTTTGTGTGTTTGTTTGCTTTCTTGTTTTTTTGTTTACACACTTTGCTTACTCATTTGCTTCTACTTCTTGCTTTGCTTTTGGTTTGTTTGCTTGTTTATGTCTATAGGTTAGTTTCGCATGGACCGTATGTGACTCTCGAAAAACATTGGGCAAAGTATAAGAGGTCTTGTACAACTATAAACATTTGGTTATATGTTGTCCACTATCTTATGTAAGAACTTGTTGTCTTTAGTCCATGATACATCAATGGAAAATATGTATTGTTTGAAGTGAACCTTGGTGAAAACACAATGCTCGCATGCTAACTAGTATCACCTACTCTAGTCAGTTGTTTTTGGGTTAATCCTTGTCAGCTCAGACAAGTAGAGTAAGGTGAGGGGGAAAACCTTAACAAGCACGTTAGAGGTATATATAAACTAGTTCTCTGAAGGAACAATCTTTTCTGCTCTCAATAAGTTGGGATCCCTCTTCCACCTCTGAAATGAATAAGTGCTATGCACAGTTATGTAAAACAAAAATAGAAAAATGGAAAAGTGAAAAATTTTCAAAAAAAATGAAAAATGAATAAGGAGGAAGAAGAGAAAGGCTTCCTTCATAGAGAGGTGATGCAAGTAACTCGATTGGGGTACTGACCACACTCATTGGCAGCGGACCGATGCTTGTGTTCCTGCGTGACTCTGTCGAGGTATTATCTAGGTCTGCTAGCAATGGAGCAACACCAGAGATAAAAACTTAAACTCTGACAACCATAAGGCTTGTGAACCAGTATACCTCTCGTCCCCAATAGAAACAACTATTTTGGCTTGGCTTGGAATGTGTGTCCTCTGGCCAAGGGCTTGGCAGATGCTACATCTTACAATCAAGCAATTGTGGAAGCCAAGATGAACAGAGAACTGAAAAATACTTCCGGAGGTGTTAGACTTTCTTTTCATGAACAAGGTCCATTCAAAGAGATGGAGTTCTACCAATGTGTCACCAAGTTTTGTAGCGGCTACAACCATCCTCCCAAATTTTTCCTTAGCTTCATTTTGGAGCCTCCCTACCAGCCATCCTCAGTAGCATGTCTTGCACTGTCAAGCACATCAGCTTTAGTTGTTTCATAGAGTCTTGTCAGCTTGTGCATGCAAGTTTGTTGCACCTCCTTCAGAG
Organism: Pinus tabuliformis; assembly: GCA_031772625.1. Lineage (NCBI taxonomy): Eukaryota > Viridiplantae > Streptophyta > Pinopsida > Pinales > Pinaceae > Pinus > Pinus tabuliformis. The sequence continues at coordinate 520,449,192 of CM062804.1, read as the reverse complement.
GATGATTTTTGGACTTAGTGTGAGTTGCTGGTTGAGCATCTCCCTTTGGGAATTGCGCAATTCTAGAGAGAAACTAGCCTTCCCTCTAGAAATTCTGCAAACCTAGTTGGACACCCAACTGGGTTCCAGAATTATGCAGTTCTTCCTCACACTCGTCCTCTCAAAAATTGTGAAATTCATCCCAGGATGGTTATTCAACCCAGAAATTGTGCAATCCTAGGAGACAGCCATGTGTTCCTGCCAGAAATTTTGCAATCCCTCTCAGATAGCCAACCTAACAGCTAGCAGAAATTGTGCAAATCCATCAAGGCAGTCTGCTAGGCTCAAAAAATGCGTAATGCAGTCAAACAGGCTTCCTTGAAAAAATTGTGAGGTCGAACCCAAGATAGCTACTCAACCTAGAAATTGCACAATCCTGGGAGACAGTTACCTCTTCCTCCAAGAAATTGCGCAACCCCTCTAGGAAAACCATCTTTTCTGAGCCCAAAAACTATGCAGATTTTCATCCCAGGCTCACAGATCGATGCATGTGACTTTAGGTTGACCGGTTCCCTCCAAGACCAAGCAAAACTGATTTTCATGCATGGACTACTTTTCCCAAGGTAGCATGCAAAGGCATCCCTTGATTCAGGGATGTATTTTTAGTAGCTAGAGGTTACATGCAAGGATTATTTCAGAAACCTCCCGCCAAATGTCCCTTTTCCTAGATTCGTGGCATGTGCATCATAAACTCGATCTTATCAAAACTCATCAACTAGGCACTGTGGAGCTCATTCCTCACATCGATCTTACAGCTCTAAGATCCCACATCCCATCCAGGAGTCGTCGGCACATTCAGCTCAATTGTCTCAGGCTAAGCCCGCTTCGCATATCTTGCGCTGTGTTTCTGTCACCTTCTGTGTTCTGACTTTTGTGAGCATTGTCTTCTTGATTTATATGAATGCTTGATATAATTTGCATGCATGTTAGCTTGTACAGTCGTCGTTTCAGTTTTCATTTACATCTCACTGTTGTCGCATGCATGACACTATTTTTGCATGGATAGTCGCCGTTGCGGCGAATGGCTTCACACACATGCATGCTTTCCCATTTTCTAAATCCTTCACTTGCTATTTGCATGTGTGATCATTCACTCTTGTTTTCACTCATCTCATCATGCATTCAGACTTCTCATGCTTTCAGTCGCCCATTAGCCGGTTTGGGCTATCTTAGCTTGGACCATGCCTTGCTCGGCTAGTAATGTGCATTTTTGGAAAGCAAGGCTCGGCCTTCCCTCCAAAAATTGTGCAAGTCTGGCCCAACACTGACCTCCAGGCTTGTATTACGCAATTCTTAGAGACAGTGTCCTGCTGGCCCCAGAAGCTGCATAATGCAGTTTGTTGGTTGCATGTCATTGCTGACTGAGATTATGCATTATGTAGTTTCAGTCGTCAGCAGGCCAGGCTGGACTGTGCATTGCGTAGTTCTAGCATCCAGTCAATGTCTTGATAGCTCAGACTGTGCCTCGTGCAATTTTGGCAGTCAGTCTCTTGACCTCTCGGTGGAAAGTGCGCAACCTTCACGATCAATCACACAGGTTTATTGCAAATTAGTCCTCAAGTTTGTTTTGGTTTTCAACGGAGAGATTACTTTCCATGAGTGTTTCTATGTCTCCAGGTATCGCAAGTGTCACCCACCTCCCAGCAACATAGGTACAATGGTTTCCTGGACAGCAGAGTCAAAGACACCATTAAGAGTGCACCTGGGAATGTGGTCGATCAAGTGTCTATGAACTTGCCTATCTATGAAGACATCAAGTTTTTCATGGAAAAGGATATCAAGATGAATGGAAATGAAATCATAGTGAGTAGCACCATCAGCAACAATAGAAGGTAGCACACCTGCATGCAACAAGAGCAAGAGGAAGGTTGTTGAAAACATAGAGGTGAAGCAAAGCACAAGTTCAAAGTAGATCCACCCATGATGAAAGAAACTTTGGAGATTAAGGCTATGAGGTGATGGTGCCACAAGGTGATCGCGTGAGAGCAGAGAAGGGAACAAAGAAGGAGTGCAGGTGATGAAGTGACAACTCAAGGGAGAACAAGAGTTATACAAACGAGAGAAGAGTTGCAGCAAGAACAGGTATAGAAGGGGATGCAACATGCACAAACTGATGAAATTGTGCACGTACAAGTTATAGATCCATCTCAATCGCTGTCACGGAGCAGACAAGGTGAGAAGTTCTGTTAATCAGATGTAAGGGAATTCAGCAGCATGCATGCCATTGTGCGCGCGCATGTGATCCAACCCATTTGGCATGCTCACCGAGGCGAAGACAAGAAGCAACTCTGACTAGAGCTGAACATGTATTCTGACAAGTTGATGCGCACGACCACTAGCACATGCTTGGAGATCAGCACAGACACTATGCAATATCATGCTATCGGTCCAGTCACACCTGGGACAACCATGCACATGCTATCAGACGAGTTGGATGAAGGAGCCATATTAGTGTATCTAGATGCAACAGAGGCAAGAGTTTGCTTTCAGGAGGATGTCATCATTGAGCACACGGACACCATCATGGAAAACCAAGCCTGGAATCAGTTCGCCACCATCGACCATCACCAGGATGTCATAGAGTTGGTCTCACCACAATGGTTCGAGTGTTAGTGATGTCTTTCATGGCTTGCTAAAGCCATTTTGTCTCACATGGGTACATGTGCAGATTGTATGTAACATCTTGTCAAGTGGAAGTTCAATTGTCGATAGTTGAAAGTAACAGTCATAGAGTAGTTGAAGAGTTATTAGGATAGATGAATGGTCACAAAGGGGAATCTCAAGGGTCACCCCACCCTTTGTTATAAATAGTCCATCATAGCTCATTATAGAGGCTTTTGGTCAGCCAAGCTTCCAATAGGAGTATCTTAGAGAAAGCTTGGCTAGTATTGTAACGAGCCTTGGCTTCTCCACTGTAGAGCTAGCATACCTCTTTGGAGGAGCAGGTGGTAGTGATTGTAACATTTCCCTATAGAACTCATGGTTGGTCATGGTTGTATTGTGTGACTAGAACTTACACTTCTTAATATAACAGATCCAGCACGTTTCAGGCATATGTCGTATTGTATTTCAACTATCTTGTTTACTCTAAATGATATACATATCTATTTTCCTACACATGCATGTGTAGCTATTTTCTGTATATGTATGTATGAATCTTAATGAAATGTGTTGTTAGTTTAATAATCACTTTGGATTGCCAGCTTACTTTCCTTCCATGTTGTGATGCATCTTTGCTCATGTGTTCCCTTCTTAAATACATGCTTCCACAGGTTTCCAAGGGGCGCACGCACCTCACCCTCCGTGTGTTATAACCTCTCATGCACCTTCCTTGACTTGTTGCATATGTCACACTGTTGCTACCAATAGGGACATCTTACTTGCCTCTATGCGAAACCGCGGTCAAGGTGATACCGTACAACCCACTCTTAGGACTCCTACATGAAATGGTCTGAGATCTAATTGGGACTTCTTACCGAGGAGATCACTCGACATTTTGGTGGGTCCAGCACTGTCAACATATTAGTTGCATTGGAATGTTATTTTTTTATATTCATCATTGAGAATAGATTACATTTTTTTAGTGATTGAAAGCTAAAAACTATATTAGGTGCATCAAATCATTCAAAACGAAAAAAAAAAAACATAATTCATATAAATACATCTTAGTAATGTAAAACCCTTTTTCTTTCAAAAAACTTGCATTTAGGATAGTGAAAACTGACAATCTTTTCACTTTTGGCATTGCGTTTGGAAGATGAAAGTGAATGTTAGTGGAAGGAATTTTGCATGATGCATTTTTTGATGCATTATTGATTGAAATTTCTTCCCTTTGTTCTAAGTCTAGATTTCATAGAAATGAAAGTGTTATTTTTCTCATATAGTTTCATCTTAGATGATCAGGTGACATCGTGTTGAGCTTTAAAACCAAACATAATTTCAAGATCAACTATAAAATCTATCAATTAATCTAAGGAGAATTTGAAACATTAACTCTTCATACTTAGTGGTCTAGGCTAGAGACGTGTTTCGACGTCTTTAAAAGTTAGTGTAGGTTTTAACCACGTACAGAAATTACTTGCATACGAATTCTGAAACACAAAAAATAAACAATGCGAGAGCATAACACATAAAACACATATACACAGAGATTTTCACCTGGATCCCAAAACTAGGACTACCATCTTGATTTTTCATTATGTTCCTCTCAATGTTACAATACATATTTATACATGCTGAAGCATCCAGTACCATCGACCAAAAACCATTGCGTCCAAAACCATGGACCGAAAACCATTGCGTCCAAAACCATGGACCAAAAACCATCACGTCCAAAACCATTTGTGAAAGTCATGCACAAAACCATAGGTAGGTCTGCCCAACCTAATATAGGGTCCAAAACCAAATTTTTTTGGGGTGCTGCCCTGGACCCCATAGAGTGGGGTTACTTGCACCCTTCAAACCCCCTGTGACTCCCCCCACTACGCAACAAAGGGGGGACTCCACCCCCCTTCTAACCCCTCAGGTAACTACATGGGTTAGTTGTGGAAAGAATATAACACAACCCAACATTCTCCCACTTGTTTTTCTCTTTCCACTTGGGGGCACAAGAGAGCTTAGTCATTTATCCAACCCTGCAATGCCCATTGTTTCTCTACACCAAGAGAACTTCTCAGAGCTCACAGATTTTGTTAATGCATCTATAGTATTCTTCAACATGTCCACCTTTACCAACAACACCTTTTTGTCTTCTATCATATCCCTCACAAAGTGATATTGAACATCAATGTGCTTTGTCTTTGAATGGTAAGCAAGGTTCTTTGCCAAGAAAATTGCACTTTGGCTGTCACAGTCTATCCTTATAGCTACTTGTACTAACACCATACTTGAACACAATTTCTGCAACCAAACTGCTTCCTTGCCTGCATCAGTGGTTGCCGTGTATTCTGCCTCTGTAGTTGATAGTGCCACTACAGATTTTTTCTTACTCATCGAACATACTGCACCTCCAAATAGGTTAAACACATACCCACTTGTAGGTCTTCTCTAGTCCAGATCTCCAACCCAGTCTACATCAACAAAGCCATGAATATCCAACACTCTGTCTAATCCTAGTCTTCCTTGGTAGCACAAACCATAATCACTAGTGCCACGCAAATACATGAAAACCCGCTTCATTGTTGTCCAGTGCTCCTTCCTTGGTTTTGACATAAGCCTGCTCAATACTCCCACTCCATGTGCAATGTCTAGTCTAGTATAGACTATCACATACATTAGGCTACCGACTACACTTGCATATGGAACACAGGACATGTCGTCTTCCTCTTCTTGTGTCTTGGGACATTGTTCAATAGATAATTTTACACCTACAGGAATAGGAACCTTCGCTGGTTTACTCTCTTGCATATTAAACCTCTACAATATTGTCTCGACATACTTCCTCTAGCTTAACCAAAGCTTCCTCTTTGTTTGATCTCTTTTAATTTCCATGCCCAAAATATAGTTTGTAGCACCAAGATCTTTCATGTTGAATTTGGAGGACAATTGGGTCTTCAAATCCTGGATAATTTCTTTGTCATTTCCAAATAGCAAAATATCATCCACATACAAGATCAAATAAATAACACAGTCACCAATTAATTTAAAATACACACAGTGATCTGCTTTGCTTCTGGTGAAGCCAAGTCCCCGTACAAATGTATCAAATTTCTGATACCACATCCTTGGTCACTGTTTTAACCCATACAGAGACTTCTTTAACTTGCATACCAGTTCTTTCTTACCCTTCACCACAAAGCCTTTAGGTTGCTTCATGTAGATTTCCTCTTCAAAATCCCCATGAAGAAATGTTTCCTTCACATCCATCTGTTCTACCTCAAAATCAAAAGCAGCAACAACAGACAAAAGTAATCTACTAGAAGTTACCTTGGCAACAGGAGAAAAAATATCACCAAAATCAATTCCCGTCACCTAGGAATAACCTTTTGCTACCAACCGATCTTTGTATTTCTCCACCTTTCCTTATGCATTTGTCTTCTTCTTGAACACCCATTTGCTACCAATGGGTTTCCTTCTAGCCAGCAACTCCACCAGATCCCAAGCCTTTGTGCAAAGATGCCATTTCATCAACCATGGCCTCTTTCCAGAGTTTTCCATCCTCTGAATCTACTTCTTCCTTCATATTTTTGGGATCATCATTAGTAATAGATAAAGTAAAATTTGAACAAGAAGAAGATGGAGTATACCTTTTTGTCTGCCTTCTTTCTCGAACTGATCTTCTCACACCTGGAGTTTGTGGCTCTTCATCTTCTAATTCCTCCTCTATTGTAGAGTCTAATTCTTCCTCCTTTAGCTCAAACTCTATCTTCTCAAGTTCCTTTGGTTGGACTTCATGTTTAATAACATCTTTCACCTCTTTGAACACCACATCTCGGTTGTACACAACCTTCCTTGTTACTTGGTTCCAAAGCTTATAACCCTTTAAACCATCCTTATACCCAATAAAGGTCCACTTTTTATATTTACCATCCAACTTTGTTCTTTTCTCCTTTGGAACATGTACATATGCATCACATCCAAATACACTCAAATGTAAAAGAGAGGGTTTCTTACCAGTCCATACCTCTTGTGGAGTCTTATCCTCCAACACTGATGAATGTGATATGTTGACCAGGTAACATGCAGTCTCCACTGCCTCTGCTGAGAATTCTTGTCCTAACTCGGCACCACTGACCATGCTTCTTGCCCTTTCCATCAACGTCTTGTTCATTCTTTCTGCAACTCCATTTTGTTGAGGTGTATATGGAGTACTCTTCTATCGTGCTATACCACACTTCTTACAAAATTCTTTAAATTCCTTACTACAAAACTCTCCTTTGTTATCTGTCCTTAGCACCTTTATCTTCTTCTTTGTCTGCTTTTCCACCAGAGCCTTAAATTCTATAAACCTATCAAAGACTTCAGGTTTCTTCTTAAGGAAATATATCCATGTATTCCTTGAGAAGTCATCTATAAATGATACATAGTACATAGACTTATCTAGTGATGGAACCTTCATAGGTCCAAAAACATCACTGTGCACAAGCTCTAATATATGTTTCACCTTCTTACCACTAGAGGGGAAACTCACTCGATTCTATTTCCGATATACACAATTTTCATACAAAATCAAAATCTAGAGAGCTATTACTCATACGTTCTACCATACCTTTACCATGAACTATTTGAAGTCCCTTCTCTCTAATATGTCCAAGCCATTGATGCCATAGCATGGTCTTCTCTCCAGAGACCACTAGATTTTCTGCTCCACTTTCAGGAACCAGAGAACTGTTGCACCCATCAACAACCATGCTACCTTGTAGCTTGTACAGAGTTCCAATCTAAACTCCCCACGTCAATACCAGGGCTCCCTGAACCATCTTGTAGGTATCCTTCTCGAACACTGTTTTTACACCTGCATCATCCAGCTTGCTTACAGAAATCAGATTTCTAGCCAATGCAGGAATATGTAGAACACTTGGAAGTGTTCTAACCCTTCCACCTTGGAACTTCAACTTTACCTTTCCATGACCAATGATTCTAGCCTTCCTATCATCCCCTAAGAAGACATCACCACCATCATTATTCTCATACTCGCAGAACCACTCTCTATGGGGAGTGAAGTGAAAAGATGCGCCTAAGTCAATCAGCCATGCCTCATGATCTACATGTGTACTTGAATAAGCCAAGTACACATCCCCACCTTCATCTGAGGTGGTTTTTCCTCTACAGAAGGAAGATCATTACTGGCTTACATGGGCCTGACCGAAGTTTGAAAAAAATATTTAGCCAAACAAATCCTGCAGTTACCGGCCCTTTCGGCAACATTCCGCAGAGCGCAGACTGAGGTCTCACCCAAGGTAGCAGAGGAGGGTGCTGGAAGTAGGTTTCCACACCCTTAGGATGTCTAGACATGGTCTAGAGGCTTCGCGCACCGTTCTATAGCCTCGTGCTGCTCTGCTTCCACCTAGATCCATAATAAGTCTACTTCTCAATACTAATTACTTAATGATTTGTTATAGATCGGATCTACTTATGAGGGTCTTTAAGAAAACATTTAATAAAAAAAACCAATGTGTGTACTTAATAGAAATACAGATTTGCATATATTCATAACATGAGCATACGCGCATAGATCAAATAGTTATATTAACCATACGTTAACCAGATCCAAAATAATTCACATTTAACATAGAATTCCAGAGTCAACTTATCTCTATTAACTTTCTTCACCAACATATCCAGATCCATTCTGCGCACTCAGTTGCAGGGGTCTATGCACAAAACTGCAGACTCTTCCAGGCTTCTACGTACATAGCTGTAGAGCCTCTATCTACTACCCAATGCCCTTGACTTGGACTTACAGACGCTTCAAGACTTTCTTTCTCAAAAACCCATTACATAACATATCCAAGATTACATCGCAAAAAGCTACTTCTTACCCATAGAGCCTCGCTCTATTTATACCTTTCCATGGTCAACGAACCATGGGCAGGCCAACTCAATTTACATTTCTTTACATTATTTTTGGGTAGACTACCCTTTGACTCAACTTATTACAAATTGCGCTCTGTGCATCCCGCAGAGTCTTTACCCTATATTTTACCCAAAATTTCAAGCTTTGTGCCTCATAACCATTACGCAGGGCTTCTGCTACCCAACAGTCCCCCAACATAATCATTGTGACTCATCCCGAGTCACTCGTTGGTGTGGCGAGATGCATTGCCTTGGCTTCACAGTTCACCTCCCCTTCGAGTGGCATGCTTCATCCTGCTGCTCCTTCGTTATCTCCTGCAGCACTCTGTCTGGCTCTTGCTTCATTTTTATTACCAATTCTCACAACTGATAATGCTCATTCTGCTCTGCTCGGTTAACACAGAACACCCCCTCATGGGATTTTAGGTCTAGCAGCGGAGCCGCATACGGGACCTCCTTGTATCACCACAGCCACTTTCTTCCTTTGTATCTTCTCTTCGCACTGTCTGCTGCAGCTTGTGTTGCAATTTTGCAAGACCCTTGTTGTTGTCTGTGAGATCCCAATATTCAAGGTACATCAAGGATGAGTTATTAACTGCATTTCTACCAGTGGTCTCTGTCTTTCCAGTCTTTCATCTTTCTGTTATAGTTCATCGGCCTTCTAGCGGGAGAGGCAGTGGCATCCAGACCAATTTTGCTTTGTGCCTTCCATTTTTCGATTCATCCCCTCCTGTTGATGTTGAACTCTACATGTCGCCTTCAGCTGTCAACACCATGTTCTGTAGAGAGCCCTGCCTTTCCATCAGCTAGATCACCACCCCCGGGCTTACTCCTTGTATAGAGATAATGAAAAGTTCCATATCGGTAACCAGCTTGCGTTTTTCAGAAGCGTAGTTCGCTCGATGGAAGCCCCCTTGTGATTTATAAGCATTTCGAATGTCAAATTCACTGTCTCCCACCTGTTTTGGCACCCTAGTGTTAAACCTGTGGAAAATCAGTCCATTGTTGGCTCGTACTCCTTCTCTTAATTTCCCACTGTCCACTCCCTTTTGCCATAATGCGAACATCTTGTAATGAATAGTGACAGCAATGGTCACTTCTCCTCTTAGCAATGCAACAGTGCAGCCCTTTCCACACAACTGCGACCCTTGTAATTGGCCAAATCTATGTGCACCCTCGCAATCATGCATCCTTTCCCCAGAATACTTTATTGTCCCATGCTCTCTTTCAACTAGCTGGAGTGGTGAGACTATCCTTCAGATGGTTAATTAAACAGGCGGCCCACCTGTGTAGAGCTTCAGGCGATTGCCATTCACTCTTCCCGGGAAGGGGTCTCCATTAAGTTTGGTAAGATGAAGAATGCCCCCATCGGTAACTTCTTTGATGACATAGGGTCCCAACCAATGCGTTCGGAGTTTGTCAGGAGATTTCTCGAACTTGCTGTCATATAATAATACTAGATCATTCTCCTTGAAAGTGTGTACCTCGATATGGTGATCATGCCATTCTTTCTCTCACTGTTTCTGTACTTGTTGATGGAATCCAGCCAAAAACCTTTCCTCCTCCAGTTCTTCTAGTTATGCGAGCCATTCCTCCAAAGCTTTGCGGTCTGCCATACCTGTTATTGCCGCGATCCATAGACTAGGCACAATGTATTCCATAGGCATAACGACCTCCTTGCCATAGACTAACCGAAAAGGTGTCTGGCCCATCAATTTCTTACACGTGGTTTGGTATGCCCATAGTACAGTGGGGATGCATAAGTCCTAGTCATTTTGCTACGCATTACAGACCTTTGTCAACGGAGTCTCTAGAATTTTGTTGAATTCTTCAATGGTCCCATTTGCTTGTGGGTGATAAGGTGTACTTTGTTGATGATATATCTAGAATTCCTCAGTGAGTGCGCTGATCGTTTCATTCAGAGAGTGTGTTCCCTTATCACTCATGAGAATCTTGGGACATCCAAACCTTGTCAACATGTTCTCGAACAAAAACTTCGTAGCTGTTCCAGCCGTGCAGTCCTTGACCGGCTGTGCTTCTACCCATCGAGTCAAATATTTTTTCGCGGTGATAATATAGCGCATGCTTGTCTTCCCCCGTGGTGCGATAGGTCCTACGAAGTTGATTGCCCACTTCTTGAATGGCTGTAGCGTCATCTATGGCTGGAGTGGCATTTCATCCCTCCGTGATGGTTTCCCCATCTGTTGACATACGTCATAGGCTCGACAGCATGCTTTCGAATCTTGATGCAGAGTGGGCCACCATAACCTTGTGCGAAGAATCTTCTAGGCTGTGGCGTGACCTGCATAATGTCCACCAGTAACCCCTTGGTGTGCTTCAACCAGGATCTATCCTCGCTCGAACTGTGGGACATACCTACGTAATATTTCATCATTGCCCATTTTGTATAGGTTCCCTTCAATCACAGTGAAGTATGTTGTGCGTATCACTAGTTCCTTCTTCTGCTGAATAGAATATCCCTATGGTGCGATTCCTATAGTTAAGAAATGGATTATATCCTCAAAGTGGCCATCCGCTACGTGCATTGCATACAACAGTGCATCCGAGAGTCCGTCCTCTAAACTTGTGGGCTCTTCGCCGGTCTCAATTTAGGATAGGTGATCCAAGCCTGCTTTTAGACATCCTAGATTTACGACAACCTCAAAGTCATATTCTTGGAATAATAGTACCACCTACAAATTCGCCAGCCAACATAGGCTTATTCACTAGGTACTTTAGTGCCAAGTGATCAGTATACATCTTAAAGTGGCCTCCGAGTAGATAGTGGTGGTATTTTTGAAGCACATATACCATCGCTAATCCCTCTCGCTCAGTAGTGGAGTAATTCTTCTCCACTTTTGACAGCCAGAGACTTGCGAATGCAATCGGGTGGTCAATTCCCTCCTCCCTTGGTTGGGTAAGTACTGCCCCCAATGCAATACACGACGCGTCAACATGCACATGAAATTCGATGTCCCATTTTGGAAAGACCAATATAGGGGCGGATGCCATATTTTCCTTTAGCGTTTCCAGACTTTTGTTGCACTCCTCATTCTAGCAATAAGTAGCATCCTTCTTCAGCAACTATTCCATTGGAGCCGTGATCTAGGCATAGCTTTTTATGAACTTCGGATAGTAGCCCATGTGTCCCATTGTGGCGCGTAGTTGTTTGACACTCCATGGCACTTGCAGATTGAGCATGATAGCAATCTTTGCTGGATCCACCATTAGTCCTTGCTTAGAAACCACATGGCCAAGCAGGTTCCGGAAGGGGATGAGGAAAGTACACTTCTTTAGGTTTAGTGTAATCTGGTGTCATCGGCAAGTATCCAGCATTAACTGTAAGCTTGTGGTATGTTTCTTCACCAGTCTGAATACAGTCTAGTGATCAACGTAGACCTCTAAGAACTTGTGTATAAATTCCTTGAATGCATCTACCACAATGCGGGAAAATATTGCCAGTGCATTCTTTAGTATAAAGGGCATCACGGTATACTGAAAGCAACCCCATTCAGTCATGAATGTTTTTTTACTCCTTTCTTCTAGCACGATCTTGATCTGGTGGTACCCGGAGAACCCGTCTGTGAAAGAGTAGGATTCCTGCTCCCCACATTTTCCAGTACTTCATTTGTAAAGGGCGTCGAGAACAGATCATTAACACAAGAATCATTGAGCTTCCTGAGATCCACACAGATGCAAATCTCACCCTTCTATTTCTTCTCCTTCACCACCATAGGACTTACCCAATTGGATTCCTCGATTGGTTCAATGATTCCTGCTGCCAGCATCTTGTCCAATTCTTCGTGGACCTTTGCTTTGTATTTTGGATTCAATCGGTAAGGCTGCTGCTTAACTGGCTTCATGTCCAGCGTCAACGTTATCTTCATCATTCCGAGGTCTCCTAGGATCCGTTTTAGCGCCATGATTTTTATTGGGAATAAATCTCAATATTCACGAAGCAACTCGATGACCTTTTCCACTGTGGCGTCATCCCAATAGTCCCCAAGCGTTGCATACTTCGGCTCTTCCTCTGTTCCGATATTTACATGTTTCATTTTCAATGATGCTGTGATATCTGGATCTTCAATCTCAGGTCCACGCACCTCACAGCTCCCCTCTGATTCCGGAATATTGATGTTTCGCGAGTCATCCTCATCATCTTCTACCTATACACTGTAACATTCCAAGGCTTGGCTCAGCTGTCACGACCAGTCTGGCTGCACGATTTCTTCTGGTTCCAGCGGCATTTTGAAAATGGTGGCCTTCACCAGCTGTAATGTGTCGTCCATGGTATCCATCCATTGGTCTTCAAAGAGGAATGTCAATAGAAACCCTTCGCACAAGATATCCCACTCGCCAATGCCATGTCGAAGCTCTGTTTCAGTATACCAATTCCTTGGAATGACATCCAGGGTATGATAAAATAAGTGCACCCACTCCGGTTGAGGCTCCTGTCCGTAGGCTTTGATCCATCTAGTAAGGTGCATGTGCGGGTAATCACGTCCATCGTATTTCTCCGTTATTCATAGTTCTGGCTTCCCAAATTTCATCTGCATCATGTGCTTGTAGTTGCGCCAATCTTCGAAAGTCCCTTCATGTGTGCCCCACCATCGCGCAAGTGTCACGCGCAACACCCATCTCAATGAATCAAACCATTAGTGTTCTGGTACTGGAATTTCAAATTTGGTCAGAAATTCATCTGTTATTGTCAGCCTATCATACATCGGCAATTCGTGATCCTAGGGCCACACGCAGTATAGAGATTTAGTCACCATATTGCAGTGTAGTGTGGTTACTCCGTTCAACTGGTTATGCCATCACTTGTCTCCTTCATCTGAATCAGTAGTGTAGGACTCTCCATAACCCCGCGATATTCTTCGATCCTCCGCTGACTTGACCCATTCTTGCCTTTGTGTAGAAATATTGTAGATACAGTCTAATTCGTCATCACCTTCTTTGTTGTGCATGGGTTCAGTGTAGTGTGGTCCTTCAGCCAGATCTAGCGGAAAGACTATGTGGAGCGACTTTGTTTCAAATATCACTGTCCACTTCTTTAAGTTAATAACCCCATTCATGTCGGTGACCTAATCTATTCCTAACAATGCAGGATAAGCCATACTTTCATCCATGATTTCAATTACTTCAAAGTCCGTTCTAGTGCTCGTGCCTTCTATATCTGCCATAATTCCCTACAACCTTCCCATGGGCAAAATTTTCTGTTGGTTTTCCATCTGCAATTGAATAGGAGACCATTGTAGTGTAGGCCTACCCATGCGTTCCCAAGTTTGTTTAGGCAATACATTTGCATCCGAGCCCAAATCCAAAATGATCTGATCCATCTCATAGTCGCCAATTTGTGCCGTTAATCGGATCTCTCGTCTCGTCCGTGTTGCGTGTTTTCCTAGTTTGCGGACCACAATAGGTCCTCACGTCCCCGCGCACCTATTTATTAATTCTTACAAGCCTTTAACCGCCCTATTGTCGCACAACAATTTTATGCATGTCTCTAAAAAGGTAGCTATCATTTAGGGATCCCCGTCCTGCTCAGGTTGATCCCTGCTACCTAGGGTAGAGACCTCCACGAAGCTCTCCCTAGCTTCCAGATACGTCCCCTTGCCAATCCTTGCTTCTTCCTTACTTAAGTTCCTTTTATCCTCCCATGTGGCCATGCCACTTCTTAGTACCATGTTTACCTGAGGGTCTTCGTCGCGGAGTTTGGACCTCATCATCTACACATTTTGGCTTGTTGTAGGTTGCGCTTCCCTTTTTTCATGAATTTGTGCTATCAGTGTGGGGTAATCTATCAACTCATGATCGAATTGCTCACAGTAAGTGCATGATATTCTAGTTGGGTTGGTACAATCCCGTGCGTAATGTCCTGATCCTCCAAAGTTGTAATAGATTAGCTGCTGCGACCCCTTCCTGGCCCCATTCCACCTCGTCCTCATCCATGTCCCTGGAACCCACCATGCATGAGCATCGCGGCTAGATCTTAACCTCGTGCCTCAGTCTGCATTCTATAGTTTGGTGACTGGTCCATCAATAATTGATAGCTATGACAGTCTCGTTCCTCATGGCCCACCAATCTACAAAAGTTGCAAAATAACTACCTTGGGGGGGGTTATCTCATGTTCTGTAATAGATGGCATTTATCCGTAGCATGCTTTCCTCCCTCCTAACATATTGCGCATCGGAGGGCGGGTACTACGCTTGACCGTGCCGGTACCTCTGGTCGCAATGGCATGGGTCCCCCCCTTGCCACATAGTTCGCAAAGACTAGACAGTGATCTTTATCGTGACCATGGCTTCTACACTTTATACGCGATACTTCCTCCCAGGCTTCTGGGCGAGGTGTCTGTTCTTGTTTTAACTTCTTCATTTCTAAACACAGGGTTTGTATCTGCACTTGGATTTGCTAAACTTCCAACCCTAGGTCTTGTAATGGAGTTTTGTGTAACGTCATCGCTATCTCCAATGCTTCAGCCTGGGTTGAGATCTTTTGTTGTGACAAAGTCATCCTCAGATGTGGTGTTAATGACACTACAAACCAAGTGCAGTGTTGCGCATCCGACAGTGTCATATTTGCTTCGTGGATGGTACTTTTCAGCCTTTGATCCAAATCCCACGAGGTTTCATCAAGTACCATCGCAATCTCCTTGAACCCTATGATCGACTGTGTTTCTGACTTTGGCTGGCTAAACTCTTTCTTCAATTCGGTCCGGATCTCTGCTGTCCCCGCATTCGGGTGATCACTTGAGTACTTTATATACCATGTCAGTGCTCGGTCCTGCAGCACGCTAACTAAAGTAGCCTTTCTGATATTATCATCTATAATTCTGTGTGCGTCCCATACTGATGTAACCATGAACCAAAATTGTTCTGGATCTTCACTTCTTGCTCCTTTGAATACCAATAGTTGGATCGAGCTCATCATTTTTAACCTCTGGTTTGCGCATTGATGTATTCTGAACTACTATTGCTATTGATCCCTTCGACCTTTAAATTCTTTCTCTATAGAGTTCCAGTGCTCCTACATCAGACACCCCTTAGGCATATCTCGGTCTTGGAAACGGAACCATTTGTTGGCTTATATGGGCCTAACCCAGGTTTGGAAGAATTATTTAGCCAAACAAATCCTGCAGCTGCTGGTCCTTTCAGTGATAGTCCATGTAGTGTGGGTTGAGGTCTCACCCGTGGTAGCAAGGGAGGGTGATGGAACCAAGTTTCTGTACCCTTGGGATGTCTATATGTGGTCTAGAGGCTTTGCGCACCATTCTATAGCCTCGCGCTTCTCTGCTTCCACGCAGATCCGTAACAAAGCTACTTCTCAATACTAATTACTTAATGATTTGTTATAGATGAGATCTACTCATGAGGGTCTTTAAGCAAAAATTTAATCAAGAAAACCAGTGTGTGCACTTAACAAAAATATACATTTTCATATATTCATAACATGAGCATACACGCATAGATCAAACAGTTATATTAACCATACGTTAACCAGATCTAAAATAATTCAGATTTAACACAAAATTCTAGAGTGAACTTGTCATTATTAACTTGCTTCACCAACACATCCAGATCCATCCTGTGCACTCAGCTACAGGGGTCCGCGCACATAGCTGCGGACTCTTCTAGGCCTCTGTGCACATAGTTGTAGAGCCTCTATCTACTACCCAATACCCTCAACTTGGAATTACAAATGCTTCAAGTATTTCCTTCTAAAAAACCCATTACATAACATATCCAAGATTACACCCCAAAAAGCTACTTCCTACCCATAGAGCCTCTCTCTATTTATACCTTTCCATGGTCCACGAACCATGGGTGGGTCGACTAAATTTACATTTCTTTACATTATTTTTGGGTAGACTACCCTTTGACCCAACTTATTACAAATCGTGCTAAATTTCGGGATTTGTGCCTCATAACTGTTACGCGGGGTTTCTGCTACCCAACAATCATCAGATCCCTTTCCTTTATTAGGAGCTTTAGATTTACAGTCCCTTTTGTTGTGCCCTTCCTTTCTGCATTTCTAGCACACGACCTTTATAGGTTTTCCTAGAGATTTAGATCTCCCTCTAGATTTAGATATCCCACTCGATGACCTATTTTTATTTATGTTCTGGGACCGTCCTCATACAGACAAGGCATCAACATTCTGGCTCTCCATAATTTTTCATCTCGTCTCCTCCATCAGCAAGGATGAGATTATTTCATCAAATTGTAAGGTAGTTGCATTGCTACCTATTGCAATAACCAGACTATCCCACGAATCTAGTAGAGAACACAACAAACTGATGCACTTATCTTCATCTGAAATTTTAATATCAACAATGCTCGCTGACTTACCACAGTATTAAATGTGTTCAGATGCTCTGTCACCGAGTCTCCATGTTTCATCCTCAGGTTATATAGCTTTTTCCACAGGAACAGTTTATTCACCAGAGACTTAGATTGGTACAAAGTCCCTAACTTGTCCCACAAAGCCTTCGTTGTAGCTTCCCCTGACACATTCAGCAATATTGAATCTGAGACACGCAAATTGTACTTTTCTCCTTCTGATCCAACTTCTTCCATTCTTCATCAAACACTCCCATTGGTTTAGTACCCAGATCTACCGCGATCCACTGATCTTTATCCACCAACAGATCCTCCATCTTGAGTTTCCACAACTCAAAATTTTGACCATATCGATCTCTATCTTTCCACTGCTCACCATGTTCTTTCACCACTAGAATTGATCCTGCAAATCTCCCACTAAACAAGGTCTACCACAGGCCTGAGAGAAACCCCTCAGCAACAAAGGCATCCCCTTGAAGCGAAAACAGCTCTGATACCAAATGTAGGTTTTAACCCCGTACAAAAATTACCTGCATACAATTTCTAAAACACAGAAAACAAACAATGCAGAGATAACACATAAAACACATATACACAGATATTTTCCCCTGGATCCCAAAATCAAGACTACCAGCTTGATTTTTCATTATGTTCCTTTCAATGTTACAATACATATTTATACATACCAAAGCATCCAATACCATCGACTGAAAACCATCGCATCAAAAACCATGTGCGAAAATCATGCACAAAACCATAGGTAGGTCTGCCCAACCTAATATAGGGTCCAAAACCAAAATTTTCTAGGGCACTGCCCCAGACCCCATAGAGTGGGGTTACCTGCACCCCTCAAACCCCCTGTGACTCCCCCCACTATACAAAGAAGGGGGGACTCCACCCCCCTCCTAACCCCCTGGTTAACTACGTGGGCTAGTCGTGGAAAGAATATAACACAACCGAACACTTAGTAGCTGTTATTTGCAATACTCTTGCAATAGACAGTGCTAGCACAGACTTCTGGTCCCCGTACCATCGAGTATATAAAGGGATACCCTCATAGGTTGCAAACCTTTATCCATAGGAAGCTGAGTCTGTCACACTATAAACGTGATACACTGAACATAGCATTCGAAGAGATTTCTTGCACGTACATCAACTCCTTAGTAAATTTATTTTCTAAGGTGTATATTGTAGTTCATGTTTACTTGGTAATCCATTTTTCCTAGAGTTACCTGAGTAGTCATTTTGATCTTTTCTGACTTTTTAAATTTGAAAATATCATCGAGCACTTATCCATTCAAGCTCGCTAAACCAACGAAAGAGACTAGAATCACCTTTTTGTCCTTTACTTGACTCTTAAAACATGAAAAGGCAAAGTTTTTGTTTCAACTTCTAGAATTAATTGACCACAGAACAACATCCTTCCTGTGGAAATACTCCTTAGTAGATCTTAGGTTGATACCAATGGCAACATTTCCTATATCTACTAGTCAAGGAAACCCCTCTGATAGGAATCCTAGTCCTTTTCCTTCTTTTGAAAATACTGGTCCTCCCTATATGGTGATGTTTTCCCTTCCTGGATTGACCATTGGTCTACCTGTTTGGTTATTTTCGACCTCAGTAATTTCGAGTGTCCAAACTGCGTTTCAAGCAAGTTCTCCTCCAACTAAACAACATCAACCTCATGTTGATCCTCAAGTCGAGCCCTTTCATTCTTTGCCTATTTCTTCACCCCGTTCTTCCTCTTCGGCTAGTGAAAGTCTGGATTCTAGTAATAAGGAAGCTAAGAAGAAGAAGAAGAAAAATAAGCAAGGGGGCAACTAAGCAACCATTGCTAGAGATACAATTAATGAAGAGAAATATTCAAACGAGCCTCACAAAGTAAAATTCCCTTGCATGTTATCTAAATGTGACCACCTTCTTTGGAATTGTCTTGCTATTCCCAAGACCTTAGAAGTGTGGTCCACAAGTTCACATCGACCTTTTTTATCAGCCTCTGGCAATCATGTTAGTGATAAACCTTCAACTAGTAACAGTAAAGCTCATGGGAAAAAGGGAAAAGTCAAATTTCCTTGTAAGTTGTGTGAAGGTAGTCATCCCATTCACCTTTTTCCTCCTATGGATGAAGGTTCCAAAGAGTGTGAAAACCTTACAACTTCTCAACCTCATCTTCTGACTAGGTATCGAAAGCTTTCCCTTGATCCTTGAATAGTTGATCTAGTGATTGATCACAAGTCATATTTGGTCAACCCCATTCTCTCTAAAAGTGAGTCTCATGAGTTCATTCTAGACCAATCATTGGTTAAGAAAATGGTAGACTTGACTCCACCTTCAGTTAACCATACCTTTCTGGTAGAGGGTGAGCCTCATACTACTCATATTCTTTTGGTTTCTTTAGTTTCAAATGAACTGGATGGAAATTCTCCTGTTCCCGAGGTGCATGAGATTAGTTCTCCTATTCCCATAAAGAAATAGGGTAGCTCTCACGTTCCTATGACACCCCCTCCAAGTAGTTTAGTCACTTCTTATGATTGGAGTCGACTAGAAGGATATCGCCTTCCATCTTATGTGCCTTTTTAGATTACAGTACATGCTTACCATATGGCCATACCTAGAACAGTCATAGATGAGAGTGCATATGTTAGCATCTTGTCCCCAACTTCTTGGAAAGCTTTAGGTTCTCCTTAGCTTGTTCCTGTCGCCCAGAATCTATTAGCTTCTAACAAACGAACCAGTTAGGCAATAGGGATCCTTCCTAAGTTACTTATTACTTTGGGAGGAAAGGCTATCTATATAGATGTGATGGTTTTCTGAGGCCCATTGGATTTTAATATACTCCTTGGCCATGACTATGTTTACATTTATTTCCTCCCTCTTTCGAGTGATGTGTTTCCCGCATGAAGGAAGCATTGTGATCATTGATCAACATACATTCATTGGTCCTCACTCATCTCCCACTCAACAATAATCCCTACATGGTTCTTATGTGAAAGTAGTGTCACCTTCGAGATAGGTTAATTATGTGGCCACCTGTTCCATGCCCACATCTACTGATGATCTAGTAGGTGATGTAGTACACCATGTGCTCAAGGCATCAGAGCCTGATTTTTCATTTGGATCCCTTGACATGTATCCCTTCGAGAGTGTTTTTCTCCCATCTGATGAGAACCTCTTAGAAACCATGGCCTCTTTTTGTCTGTGATGAAGAGATATGGAGTAAAGTTCCTTGTCTTATGTCAAGCTCCTTAAAAAAATGAAAGAAAGGATTGGAGCAGAGTTCCTTGTCTTGTCTCAAGCTCCTTTAAAAATGAAACAAGAGGTATGAGGATAGTTCTTTTACTATGTCAACCTCGTTAGAAAATGAAATAGGTTATGGGCATGGTTATTTTTCTTATGTCAAGATCATTAAAAACTAAAGCAAATCCCCTTTCAGTTAGAGTCTTTGATTAGATCTCCTAAAATCCCAGTCGAGTCTTTCACTTGGTCTCGTAAGTGAACCTTCATTCCATCCACTTGTTAGTAACCAGTAGTCTACTTAGGTGAATGAAATGAAGCTTGGGGGACATGTCCCATGAATTGGGTCATTATGCTGGGGTCATGCAGACTTCTCTCAAGCATAGTTTATCTTTGTTTCCAGCTTGTGTAAAAATGAAACCAAACCCAAGCATAGTTTATGTTTGTTTCAAGATTGTGTATAAATGAAACCAAATTCAAGCACAGTTTGTTTCTATTTCAAGCTTGTGTAAAAATGAAACCAAATCCAAGAATAGTTTATCTTTGTTTCAAGCTTGTGTAAAAATAAAACTATTCCCACTTTACATCTCGTGATTTTCGTTTCTATTAGTTGATTTTTTCTAGATGAGCCTTCATTTTTTCATTCCATCATCACCATCTCTTTGGCCGATTGTATGCTTTCACTTGGTTGTTTAACCCTTTCTTGAGGAACATCTGCAATGAGTGTTCTTATTATCCAGCCTCTTGACCCTTACATGTTTTGAGAAGTTCCATCATGATCGGAACCAGTTGATATCCTTCTATACCACTCATTCTTCCAGACAGGGTCATCTTTCAGCTCTTTTCCAACTCTCGAAAAGTGAAAATATTGCCAAGTACTTGGCATTTCGAACTTGTAAAAGTAAATGAAATGATTTCTACTCAGTATAATTTTAACCCTTTTCCAGACTGAGATAGACTATTTTATAAAAAAGGTACACATTGACGACATGGTCAAGAGGTTCTCTCGAATGTTGTTTTCTACCTTTTTAGATTCGAGAGACAAATTACAAAAAGGGACATGATGGAGTTTTCTTTTTTGTTTCTTTTTAAAACTCTCTAAATATGAAAAAGATGTCGAGTTTGTCTTACCTCAGATTGTTAAAATTTTATGATGAAAGACCCATCACCATGATGAGACCGAGCTTCTCCTTCCTAGGGCTCGTAAAACTTACTGGGATGGATTCATCCAAAGGATGAACTTATATGAAAATAACATGGTATCCTCTTCAAGTTTGTGTAAAAATAAAGAGGTACTTGCTAGAAATAGAGGGGTGGAAATGAGGATGAAACATCCTTTGTGTAGGCAACATGTCTATCTTAAACATGACACTCATCTATTTCTCGTGTCGGGTTTGGGACATCCTCACTTAGTCACTTGTCCTTTCAGGTTTGGGTTATCCATTTTACCTCTCATATGACTATTCCACTTCATCGTTATGAGCCTTAGTCCTATGTTGAGTATAATGCTGCCACACTCTAGATTCGTGTCGCCAATATGTTCAAGAGAAGTACTATTTGCAGTTTACTACCTATAGATTGTCTGATCTTTTGCTATAGTCTTGATCATACTCATTTCATTCCACTTTATTCCTTGTTTTGCGTTGATGATTAGGGAATCATTATGAACCTCCTTCAACGAGTCACTTCCTGTCAACTTTAGCTCATTATCCAGGAATATGACTTAGAAACTCCCTTTCAGTAACTTAGAGCTTGCATGCCTTAAGGGTAAGTTCTTCGCATCTGACAATAGGTTTTCATTATTGGTCTTCTATTGGGAGATTCCACGAGTGTTTGACTTCAGCTTCATTATCGCACTCATGGATTGTATTGTTGTACCTTAAGAGCCATTGTCATTATCGGTGGTTCTTCTCGTGCCTATTAATGGTCCACATCAATGGCTAGTAATTAGGTGGTTTTCTAGCATTTTCGATTGTGACACATTCATTCACATGTTAGAATTCGTACCTTGATTGGATTGGGATGGAGTGCAAGACCCTGAGCCTTTTATGATATAACTCAAGTTGTGTAGAGTTATGTATTTTTCATGATTGTACACATGTTTTTTCTATACAGATGGTTGTGAGCATACCATGGGACTTCACATTTATGATGATCCTTCTATATCAGATGGCTGCGTCAATGCTTTGGATCTTAGATTATAGATGATTCTTCTGTATTGGATGGTTGCGCCCATGCCATGGATATTTTCATAAGTCCTTATTATCCGGATGGCTGTGTCCATATCATGGATTCATGTTTTGACATCAGATATGTATATGAATCCTTGATTTGTAGGTTTCGTGACAGTGTGTGTCCTCATCCTTGCAAAAGATCGTAAAACATCTCAACCATCACTCCTCATTCTGCCTTGATGCTTTAGGGGGCATATGTTACACAATATTTTGTCACACCTCCTACACTTCCCTGTGACATACCTTGAAGTCCACGAAACATGACGATAATGTAGTGTACTCATTCATATATGCAATTTAGAGCCTTCCTAAAATGTTGATTAAAAAATGCCTTGAGAGTCCCCTGAAGGAAACAACTCCTAAAAACTAATTTGAGAATCATCACCCTTATGATTCTAAAAACCATTATGGTCACATGTTGCACTATGCCAGACCCGTGATGATCCCAAAAAGGAAGTTTTCTCCCAAAGTGGATGAGAAGCTTAATGATCTAGAAGCTTCTAGAGCGGTGAGTTGGATGTTGTTTGGCATAGATGAGGTTGAATTCTCCCAACTTGGCCTCTTGGTCCTATCCCTATGAGCTACCTCCTTGAGATAAGGGCCTACTCCTATCTTTGGAGAGATCCTAAATCCCTTTCCTAGCATATAAATTCATCCTCTTCCATTCCCAAATGGTTGGTTAGGTTAGAGGTTGTTTGATCTATGTCTGTTTGCACCCTTATGCTAAGCCTGTGCCTGGAGGCTATTCATTTGACTTGGAGAAGGAGTTCTTGGAGAGTTCTTGGCTTGGACTTGGATTATCACTTCAGGAGAGCCTTTCAACATCAAGGCTTTGGTTGTAAGCTTCCCTTTATTTCCTAATAATATACAACTATTGGTTCATCTTCAAAAAATGTATATGTTAATGTATCATTTAGCTTGACATTCCTCGATTAGTTAGGTAGGCTGTTATTGAATTTGACATTGGTTTTGGCATGGATTGTTGTCTCTTGATTACTTGTGCAGGTACATAAACACTGAGAGAAGAAGAAACGAGCCAATGACACAAGAGGTTCGAGGCTCTCAACAAAGGAAATCGGAATAGCATCAAAACAAGGTAGGCCATCTCTTTTGTTCTTATTTTCAATTATAACCTAGGAAGATGTCTAGTTGATTGTCACTTCAGTTTCTAGACTGACTCATTGGGCTAGAGGGACCATCTCTGTCTGTAGAGAGGATTAACATTGTCAATAAGGCTTTATGTAGAGAATCATCACAGTAGCAAGATTACTGTAGAACCCATAAAATGATGACTATGGTTGGGAGTTCAACATTCCAAGCACAGGAAGAAGATTCAAGAAGAAAAATTTAGGAGATTGGTTGCAACCATCTCAAAGGTAGAATATTAGCTCGAAGCCTACGACAGAAATTCTCCATTGAAAATTTCAGTGGAAGAGCTTTCTAACTATATGTGGAAGTCTAAAAATCGACTCTTGGATCAAAAGATATGGTCTACTGAAGTACGGGGACTTGAAGCCTACAAAAGGACGAAATATTAGAGTTAGAAGCCCATACATACCTGATATCAAAACCCTAGATATTAGCACATCGAAGCATTGAAGCATCAGAATATCGAAACATTGGTATATCATGCATCGGGATATTGGAGTTGGTGGCATATTAGATATTGGAATATTGGAACTTCTTAAGAGAGGAACCTTTAGAAGTTATGATATTGGATAGTGTTGATTCTGGTAAAAATCCACAATGAATACTGAAGACAATTAATGAAGGATCCTATTTCAAAACCAAGGTTTGACGGGCCCTCTTCTCTCTCCTCTAGTAGGACACATGGCAACATGATATTGGCTCCAAGAAGCTGCAATGGCAAGTTACGTCAACATGACGTGGAAGTACGACAAGACACGTGATAGGTAGATTCAACATTATTGGGTTTCCTAATGAGCCAAATCTGGATGACATGTGTCACCACTAAGGAGTAACCACATGGAGTAGTGATGTCATCTTAGAGGTCAGAATATCAGAGGATGAGGACCTCGTAACTTCAGTACAAATAGTTTTTGGAAAAATTACGATGGAAGGGGCTTCCAATGTTGGGTTGGCACTTGGTCATGAGAGTTCAAAGAACCAAGGGTGCAGAGCAGTTAAAAAAGGAAGTTTTTCCCTTGGTAGGATCTTGAAGGCCTTAACACCTAAGCACTAAGCCATCAGTCGCAAGTATAGTCATTTGAGAATGAAAATGCTTAAGGCACTTAGCTCCATAGGAGCTGAGGATATCGAGACTGAAAAATATCGCAACGTTTCAATTGTGAAAGTTACGATACTAAGGGCCTCTGATATAGTACTAATCCCTAGTCATAACTCTTTGTCCTATGAGAAAGAAGTTGCCAAAGGAGCTAAAGGAAAAGGGATACAAGGATATCGGGGAGTACAATATTGTATAGTATCGTACAATATCGTACAATATTTTTTTGAAGAAGCGGTACAATCAGTTAAAGGATGAATGGGTCAAAAACTATAGAATTGAATGTAGGCTTAGGGGAGTTGATTGTTGAAATGGGCTAAACCTACAGAAGACTTTGTAACAAGGAATCAAGGATGACATTTTTGGTAGAGATGAATTTCGGTTAATGAAGGAAGAAATTGGTTACTTTGTGTACACGATTGCTTATATTAAATGAGAATCAGAGTGGTCATATTAGTGAAATGTCAAGCTTTGTGGAGTGATAAATGAGAATGGGGCTCTCAGAGGAGTGTGTAGGTCACCTGAGAATTAATTTCTCAGCATGGAACTCTACGCAGTCAGATGATAAAGAACTGCAAGGTCCATCACTAATTCGATTATGTGACAGGACATTACTAGACAATGCAAAAACGTTAGGGGGAGCCATGTCAATGTATATTTGGGTAGTTAGAGTATAGACAGTATAGATTGCCTTGCATAGAGTGCCTAAGTGAAACAAAAACATTGCCTGCAATTGAGGAGAGGAGGTGAGTTGAGTAGATTACTGAAGTGTTGTGGAGTGAGAGGTTTGTGTAGACACAGAGAAGTCCAAGCACCAAGTAGCACACTAAGTGAGACAACACCAAGTGCAATGAGTGTTTTGTGTGGAGAATAGTGAGGGTAGTGCTAGAGAGCAGATAATAGATATCCCTTAACAGAGGAGGAAGAGTGTTAAGGAGATGATTTTGTCAGAAGGAAGTAAAGAAATGTTTCATTAGAGCACATAAGACAAAGTACAAAAGTTGAATTTGTAACCAGCCATTTCAGTATTTTACTTTTAAGTTGTTTTCCTTTGTTCTCAGTTTGAAAATTGTATGAAATAGTAGAACAATGGAAAGAGAGGGTTGGTGTCTGCACTCTGAAGAGGTTGATTCATCTTGGAAAGTTGGTGCTTTCTTAACAAATGGGGTCGGTGGCTCCTGTGAGTGGTTTCTCACAAAAAAATAGATGTAATTAAGTGGGTGCTTAATTTACATCATAAACAAACAACAAATTTGGTGGTTTTTTTCCTCTGGGTTTCCGCATGAAAAACATTGTGTCAAATGTGTGTGGTGCTCATGTGATTGATGTATGAACATGAATGTTTGAAATCGTTGATTCACTATTTTTGTGAATGAATTCTCTCAAAAGTAAAATAATATAAGAAAGGGACTGCAAGCATATTATAAAAGGAAAAATATGTTCATAACTTTTGATTCACCCGCACCCCTCTCAGTAATTCCTTATTTCAACAAAGGATTCAAAAGTATGAGGGTATTATTTAGATAGAAATGGTATATTACAACTACATGGAATGATATATGTACCACTGACAGAAAAAGTACAACGTTTGATCATAGGTGAAGCTCATCAAGTTATGTGCATGGTGCATTTTAGTGTTAAGAAGATGAGTGAAAACTTGAAACTACGATTATTCTTGAGAGGGATGAACAAGGACATCATAAATGTTCTGGAAATGTGTTTAAAGTGTCAACAAGAAAAAGGTCCATCATAGGAATATTATAGGAGCATTGAAACCTAATGCAAAATAGAGTCTAAATGGGGAGTTTCTTTTATGGACTTCATTATGGTACTTCCAATGATGACAAGGAGACATGATTATATTAATTTGGTGGTGGAAATATTGACTAAAGGTCCTCACTTCATATCAGTAAAAACTAGATATTAGGCTCTTGGGATAGCCCAAGTATTTATTGAAAATATAGTGAGATTGCATGGTGTACCAAAGAATATTATCTCAAGTAGGGGAGGTGTTTACAAAAAAGAATTGGACTATCTTCAAAGATACCTTGTGGAGCCAATTAAACTTTAGCACCACTTATCATCTTGATACAAAAGTTCTTGTTGTAGTGTTATCGGGAAATCTAGTGTCCACTCGGAGCTGCTAGTCCCACTAATATTGGTAGCTATCTTAGAAACAAACAAACTAAAACTACTTTCGCTTTCCTTTATGAGAAGTAGATAAGAGGGGAACAAAGGACACCAACCTCAGAGTTGTGCTTGATTCCTTGCTTAGTTCCTCTCCCTTCTAACAGATCCTTGCCACTTTTCCTTCGTCTACCCAGCTTCAAAGAGCACCTGTGGAATCAAAGCAGCATAATTCTATTGAAACACAGAGATCTACAATCATAAAGAATATAGAATTAGATATATATTGACCACACAAATGCATATATCATCAAACATACAAGAATGTGGAGGAAAACTTGAATAGCTTTATTAATATTAAGAATAGCAAAGAGGATTACAACCAATTGTTCTGACCCAGCGTCATCCTCCCAGCATGAAAGCCCTTCTTCACCTCATGAAAAGCTTATATCACCCAACACTATGATATTCCACCAGGAAAGCAACAACACTTCCTTACAAGATACAAAATTCCAGCCTCTGGATCTCTGGGATGAGGGATCCATATATAGATGATTGCAGGGGGGTGAGTCAGCTCATGGGATTTTGATTAGTGTCCTCTCTCTGATAGTTCTTGATTCCACTTGGAGATTGATGATCTCTTACTCATCCCTGGGCGAATTCAAAGAGGAAAGTGTCACAGGAGAAGTTTCTGGATTATTCCATGACGATCCACCTTGCAAACTGTCTCTGCCATTTGTCTACTCTCGCCCATCGTACCCTACAAAAGGGCTTTCCAATATGCATCACACCCTTTACACTGAGTAGGTGAGATGCATCACACCCTCTGCACTAGGCAGTCTGTATGGTCTAGCTTTGACCAGTTCTGAGCAGTTTTCTGTGGAGAATTTCTAGCAGATGATGTAATCAGCTAACCTTGTTCCTTTAGGGAGTGAAGCAACACTTTTAGGGACTTAGGATCCCTTGGTTTATGGACATGTATGATTGGGGTTGCAGTGCCCAAAAATTTCTATAACATGTAGTGCTTCAGGATTCTAAATATTATAATTTAACTTTCAATGCCAAATAGTAAAGTGTCTCCAAAAATCCCAATAGTTGGAATGCATAAAGCTAAAAACTAGTCCTCAAGTTGAATACAAGCTTTCCCCTTTCAAAATTTCTCCAAAAGTCAAAAAACTAAGTTCCCTTCCTCCTTACTAGAGGGTCATATTTATACAAAAATGGGGTGACACTATACCTTCCAATACTTTTCACGTACACTCATTTCAAATTTATAATTCACTACATTTTCTAATTTTGTTTTATTTTTAAAAAATTGCATAGAAATCCCAATATAACATTTTGAATAAAATAAACATCTAACATTGGCCCAACCAAAAAATTGATACATATTTCACTTGTAACTCTTGGGTCGCACGAGTGTGTGAAGCCTTATAATCTGTTGCAACTTATAGATTTTTTTTTTCGAAATCAAGCCTTCATTTAAGACTTCATATCCAAATGTGTTTGGTACTATAATATTCAAGTCAACTTGGATCATGTCAAATAACAAAGTAAGAATGGTATGCAACTTAGTGGGCTCCATTACTTGTTGTGCCAATGCTTCCTTAGTTGGATTTGTATCATTTTGCATGCATGTCAGTTGTCGTGCAAAAATAATTACATGTATTTCATGTTCAATATCTTGCTCATGTCTCACCTCTCCTTAGGCTCTGATGGAGACTAACCCATGATATTTTACTTGTCTATTCATTATGATGTGATGCTATTGATACTTTTTCATTGTTCTTATCGCATCCTTTTCAATATTTTCCTATGTTTAGATGGCGAGTCTGATTGTAGCATATCTCTTTCTCAATTGAGCTCATATTTTCTCAACAATGCCTCTAGTGAATTCGGGTGTTCCATACTCCATGCACACATTATATCAGTTGCCAACAAGATGTTTTTTAGTTTCCCACCTTTCCCTTTGATTGAATTTTGGATTGTAACCAGCATCGTAACCATATTTTGGAGTTTCCCTAGTTCTTGGTACTATTGCTTCATGATTTCCTCTATTGATTTATTTATCTCCAATGTTGCACTCTGATATTATTTATCATAAGGGCTTGAGTATGAAAATATTTGATTTCTTTCTAGAATTTTTTATTTCTTGGTGGTTTTTCTTTAGGCTCCTATGTTGCTCTTTTACCTCTTCCATCAAATGTTCAATATTCCTTTTTGTTGTCAAGCAAAAGGTAGTCCCAGTTAAGGCTATGGCCAATGGATTATCTAAAGTGTTAGAGATTTTTTCTTTGCATGGTAATTAACTTCAAGTTTGGTAGTTCTATGTCTAAATATTTCCTTCTCTCCTGGATAATCCAATTAGTTTCCCTCTCAACGCGAATTTTTTCCAAGTTCATAACCTAATTGTCATCGCTTAAATTTATTCCCATCTCACTAATTAGAAAATGACCTCACATTAACGATCTAAAATATGAGACCGCCGAATCAATGTCCATGCAAGGAAAACCATCATTGGCTACATTTTACGTTTCTTGTTTCTGTTGTTGTTCTAACATTGCTTCCTCTTGGGATTCTTTTTCCGGTCGTTCTCTTTCAAGACATTCTTCTTCTTTCCTTTTCTTTCCTTCTTTTTGTTTTCTTTCTTATTCTTCCTTTTCAAATATTTATCTTTCTTCCTTTTCCCTCTTTTCCACATCCTCTATTTCCCTTTTATTTTCTCTTTCTTTGACCTAATATATTCTTTTAATTTCTTCTCATTTTCTTTCTTAACAACTTCCTTTTATATTTCCCTTTTCTGTGTGGTTTTCGTGTCTTTCTTTGCATTGGAATATTCTCATATTTTAGGATGAGAGTCATTCATTCCTCCCAAGGTTTCTATACCACTGTAACATTTTTTAATCCTTTCTTTATCTTTCACTATTTGAAACAAGTAATACCATTTGCATGTACATTTGGAACAATGTGTTGATACTACACCCCTTGGGTTATACCTATGGAAGTCTAGTTATCCAAACTTAAAATGATCTAGATCAACAAATTCTACATGTGCTTCTTTATAGTTCTTAACACCAAAAATATGTACATAAAATGAGTATGTATGCCATGGTTCCTTCTTTAATAATGTTAGCATGCCACTGACACTTCCGGTCACCTCATATGCAATTTCTTGTAAAGTTTTCTTATTAGCTACAAATAATGGGTTTCCATGAGCCAAATACTTTGATATATGTTTAATCTAGTGGAACGAACCAATCAACAACTTCCTAAATTGCTTCCTTCGCATGATATTACATGCATGGTGAATCATGATCAAATAAGATAAGGAAGAGTGGTGAGATGAAGCCTTCAACTATCTTTGTATTTGATGTCATATATTGGAATTCCAACAACTTCTTGCAATAAATATGCATGGGCTAAATATCTTGAGTTAGAGAACTCCTCCACCATGTCATCTCAAACTCACATCCAGCACATATGCCATCAATAAAATAAGAATCCATTTAAAATAAGGGCTTCTTCGCTCCTCCTAGACTCTGAGAATCTGCCACATTGGCTTGGATAAATGCAATAATGGATATTTCCAAATTAAAGTTAACCACATCATGAGCACATGTGTATATGAGTGGGACCCAACGTTCCTCGAAGAATTTTGATGTTTCTTTGCCATATAGCCTATAACACATGGATGTGACCATATGATATGACCTCTTAAGTGACTTCATTATATATATATTTTCTAGATTACTTATAAACTTTTTGGAGCCTTTTCACCAATTTCTTAGGAGTTCCTTGTTACTAAGATTAAAGTTGTTGTATCAAGCTGATGAGAATTCAATTTGATGTTTTAGTAACTTGTACTACTCAACTATATAGAGATATGTAAGTGTAGCAATTTAATTACCATGACTATCTTTGATAACCATATCTATTGTATCAATACACTTGGGTATCCATTCTATGGTCTCACCACATGGGGATACTACTGGATGAGAAACCACTTTATGCATCCATGAACTCTTGACATTTTGGTACACCTCGATGTCTTCCTCCCCATATGAATATTCTTCTATCATGGAAAATTGTATATTTTTTACCACTCTAGATAATTGACTTATCAATATAACACCTGGCATCAATTGGTCAGAACTGATGCGATCATAATTTCCTCATATTCTTCCTCCACAGGGTCTATCCCAGGTCTTCTCTTGGGAGGATCCATATCTTCAAATGATGATATGATAAAATATTGCAAATCAACCATGGCTAAAAGATCAAAGATATCCATAATAATAAGTAACTTAGAGAGCTAAAAGTGAATTAGGGTGTAGTGGGAAAGATTAATGTATTCTAAACCTATGAGATACACTGTGGTGCAAGGCAAAATATTATGCTACTAAATAAGATTGCATTGTGATACAATTTGGTAAATCACCCTTCCAGAGATGTACTATGACACAACTATGTGGCACACCACTTAACTTAATTGCATGTTATATAAAGGGATTTCTTCATAGCACAACATTCAAAAAAAAAATTAAGGTAAAAATAGCAACACGATGAAGTTGAAGAAAGAGGGGGAAATAATTCATATAAAAACAATGCAACACATGTTGTGTAATGTAGTAATTTGGCAATGCGAAGGGAGTTTGTGGCGCAATGACAAAGGGAAATGAGAGCAAGTGTTGGATAAATAAGGTCTCATCCACACACACACACACACACACACATATGTGTATGTATGTATGCTTGTATGTGTGCATAGGGTGAAGAGTTGGATAGATCAATGGTTGTGAAAAAATAGGGTAACATTTAAAATTTACTAAAAAAACATACGTGGGAAGAGGATGTGTAATACCGACTTGAAATGTGGCATGCTCGTGAATCATGTGTGTAACAACTCCATATAGCATCGCAGAAACTCAAAAGACAAAGTTTTCCTACTAATCATTGCAACACAACTATCGAAGGAATACTTGTGACAATATATCACTTTTAAAATGAAATGGAAAAGGGTTGGTGGGGTGGGCAGGTATATATAGAAATTTAGCAAGGGAAGTGCATTAAATGTGCATTAATTGTGTTCACATATCATAAAGAGATTTGTGATCAAGGATCGTGGATGCAATGTGATGTTCAAATTTTACGGATTTTCTAAGTTATAAACTCCTCATGTTTTCTAGTTCAAGGGTAAAATATAGTCTTAGGCTCTTTGTCAAATTGATGCCTTAGTTTTTTTAGATGAGGAGACCCTAAATTTTCCTCTTGTCAGAAAAAATTAGGGTTGTTATAGTTTTAAGAAGACAAAATGATCTTCATATATCTCTTCTACATCCTATGTTTTATGGTGACTATTTATTCCTTTGTAGCAATCAAGCTCGAGTTGATGACCATTGGATAATGTTCTACTATTGATCTCACTTTCATAAAATCTCCATTGTAGTCAAATAACGTGGATGATAGAGTTTAAGCTTCTGTGATCCATATCAAGTTAAGAAAGATTCTTCGGCGAAAATCACATGGAATATCATTTGTCGACGCGTTTCGAACCAACTAGTGTGGTTCATCATCAGGACAACTTGTCCTGACGATGAACCACACTAGTTGGTTCAAAACGCGTCGACAAATGATATTCCATGTGATTTTCGCCGAAGAATCTTTCTTAACGTGGATGATGTTGATGTAAATGGTTACATAACACTAACGATTAAACATTAGTAGCCACCTAAACTTTGAACAGTAAATTTAGTCAAATGGAAGTATACCTCACTATCAATACTAATGAAACTGATGGTTGCAGGGAAAATTTTAGGGGCTAATATTTGCAAGTGGGCTAATTTTCCATTCTTTTTCCAAGAAAAAACATTCACCAATTTCTAATTTTTTCTAAAAGTTATTCACCCAAATTTTATAGTACAAAATTATTTCACCTAAAAAATGGCTAAAATCTTGTATAGAATATTATAAAATTATTATAGATCTAAGTATTTTACAAAAAATATCCCCAAACATTTTGCAATTTTCATATTATGAACTAGTACAATTCACCAATGCTTCTAAACTTTAACATAAATTTCCATCCTTAAAATTTTCCATGGATGGTTGTAGACACTTATGTTATTATGGCAAGATAATATTGAAAAAATTTGGCTACTCATTATCATTAAGCAAGTCAAAACTAATTTACTTGACTTTAGGGTTTGGTTTATGCACTATTTCATAGTGATGAAAAAAATACGCATTCTATTTGGGACCACCACATTTAAAGAAAAAATAACTTTTAATATTTTCAACAAATTAATCTATTTAATTGAAAATCACCACCTTCTTTTCTCTGTAACCTCGCGATATTTGATGGCAAAGATTCAGTGTGATAAAATTTGCACATTTCTTAATTCTATGATTTCTCTAAGGGCATGGGATCCAAAAATTATTTTTGTATGAAGTAGAAAGCACCATGGAGCCCTCCATATATTACACATAATGTAGATTTTGGTTTCCATCTCATTGGATATTCATTGTGCTAACGAATACTTTCTAAGTCTAACCTAGAGATAGGTTGGCTTCACTGTGACATGTAACTGGGATGTGCACAAAAGAAAAATGGGGGGTGGGGTGGCGGGGGGGGATTATGATATGAGAATTCATGAAAATAAGTGAGGATATTAGGAAAATAATGAAAAATTACTAAGTTACTGGATGAGATGAAGAGATATCTCTGCAACCCCACATTCATGAAAAAATTACTATGTGAAGGTAAAAGTAAGAATTGTAATAATGAATGGGAAAATGGATAATGAGTGAATTAATGATGGAAAATGGAAAATGAATATAAAATAAAGGATAATCGAAAAATGGATAAAAGATAATTAGAAATTGATAAAAGTTGATGGCGAGGAAAATGGTGGTATCTTGCACATGTAGCCTTTGTTTATTATATCATAAAGTGTTGGAAAAAGCTAAAACATATGGCTATATAATGAAAGTATGCTTAAATAACTTCCTTCTTCTTAAATATCATTTTAAACGGAGAAACAATCTCCATTTACTTTGTGTGAGTAAGCACTACAAAAATGAAATTGATTCTAATTAATTAAGGACGTGTTAGAACTCCATGATCAATAAGTGAAGGACATTTGCAATTTTACATATTTCAAAATCTGGTCTACATCTAGAAATGCATAGGGCCAAGTATGGTCCAAAATCACTCTAATTGATGAGTAACATGAAAATACATAAGCATGCAGTAATTTTCATTTGTATTGAGTGTACTACCATAATTTAGCTCAAGTTGGTACTAGAACATGTATTAGAAACTTGATTATTTACTATGATTTTTTTGGTTGGGGTAACAAAATTTTAGACATATGAGGAGGAAGGTGACATGAAATTTCATATAGTCTTTCTTGATGAAGACATTATTAGTCTGAATTTCAAGATCAAGTCCATTGATAGTGATCTAATAGATATCACCCATTTGTTGTAAAACTCGAAAACCTTCGTAATTAATTGACCAGCTTGCATTGAACCTCAATGGGAAAACAAGGTTAAAATAGGTCCAAACAAGGTTCATCACTTAATATTGGTTTTCCTTGAAGGTAAAAACCAAAGTGGAGATTTCCTCCTATGATGGAAAAATACATTATTTTTCATTAGATTACTTATTGAAATGGTTAGATTCATTCAATGAAGTACAAAAAATCACAGATAAAGATTGTGTTGCATTCACAAAGTTATGCATGCAGGGAGATGTTTTGTTTTAGTGAGGAATTTTCATAAGGATAAATATAATCAAGCCACCCTATAGAATTTGAGTTGAGATGAATTCAATTTCTATATCAAGCATGAATTTTATCGCACCAACTATCGAGGAAAAAAATGGAAATACCTTTAATAAAATGTCAATAAAATGGTCGATGCTTATAACTCAAAATTTAACAACTTTATTATTAGGATTGGACTGAATGATGTGAAAGCTAAAGTCATCATCAAGATTAATAACAATTCATTTACACTAACTGAGAAACATGTCAAAATAGCTTGAGTTGTTTGATATCAACATCAAGAATATATGTATCTTACAAACAAACTAAAGTAATATATGAGTAATAGAAAGAAACTTGAAAATATGATCCACACAAAAAAATAAATATATTCAAGAATATTACACTATATAATGTTGAACCCAAGTTTCCGAGAGTATGATAGAACACTCTAAAATATAAAAAGGAGTGGAATTCCCTAGTATATAATTATTATAAGTATAACATAAATTCCGAACACGAATGTTTGGAAGCTAAATTTGAAGTAGGGAAAGATATCTCAAGTATATGATTAGGGAGCAATAATCATTATAATACCTAACTATGCATCAAAAGAAATTTCTTGTATGACAATTACAAATCGAAGATTTTGACTATAGTGTTTTATATTGGTATCTGAAGAAATATTATCTCTAAAGAAATAGTGCATATATTCGTTTTCCTACAAGGGTGATTGTTAACCCTATTTTTTGGGATGTCTCATTATGGATGAAGGACAACACAAGTGCAAGTGAATTTTGATGTATCAAAATAATATGTAAATGTTTAAGTTAAGTCTTTTGTTGTTCCATTGGGTGGATTTTTAGTCAAGGAAAGTTTAAGTATTCATAATTATGTTGAAAAATATAAATTATGATAACTATAAAATGTTTAGTAATAGTTTCATTAAAAAATCAAATTTGTAAGGATTTTATATAATTTTTATAAAATTTTGGTATATTTTAGTAAGTTAGCTTTCTCTTATAGAATCTACATAAATAAGTTTTAGAAAAAATGTAAATTGGTGAATATTCTAACAAAAATAAGGAAAATTATCGTGAGAGTGAAATTTAATCCCCAAACTTATCATTGGTGTGGAGTTATCTTTATTTATTCTTATTTATGGGATTGACATTAAATGTACAAGAGGTGTTTGAACTAATACACAATTATTAAGGATGGTCAATCCTATTAACTAATAACACAAAACGAGAGAGCATCATTATCACTTGTTAAGTTAAAAAATTAGAAAGGCTAATTAAATCTTCAAACAATTTTGACTATTAGTCTTGTGAGACCTAGACTCTATCACTAGGTGCACAAGATCACCAACACTAATCCATGTGTAAATGGGTTGAAACATTGGGGAAGACTAGAGGAGTAGAAGTAGTTGGACAACATTTTTAAAAATTATTTCAAGTTGTTTGTGGAACCTTAAGGGTTTATCCCTAGATGCATAATTTAACATTCCATTGATTTGAAACATGGAGTTTCCTTGTTGAAGAACCACTACATAGAATCTATTGATTAAAGAATGAAGAGATTAGGTGACAAATTTAGGAACAAATAAACAAGGATTGAATTAAACTCTTTTCATCAACATGTGGGTTATGTAACACCCTCCCTCCCATGCCCTTAAGGATTTTTAGGTTAAGGAAGGTGTTACATGTCATTTGACTCAATCTCCAAGGTATGTTATGAAGATGGGATTACCAAAAAGCCTTGTTTTTACTATTTTGTGGAATTGAATTCTAATATTATCATTTTATTTAGCTGATTGAGAGATTTTTGGAAATATCAAATTTACCTCAATTAAAACCCTATATTAAGAAGTTACACTCATTAATTAATGCTTTGACGTATAAAAACGAGTTATGACATGGAAATCACCATGTTGCACACACATGGTTTCCACATGTGTAAAAACCCTCCTCCCACATCTACCCAGGTAACCAACCAACAGTGGTAAACATGTGATGAGAAGTTAATATGATATGCTTCAACTCCCTATGTGTCAGTTAAGGAAGTAGAATCAACATAAAAACACCATACTAGACCTTCTCCACGTGATACAAGAAGCCCATAATGCATCCTAGTCATTCCCTTGACTAGCCCCTAGGTCCCACTGAGATTTTATACCACTAAACCCATGGAGACTCCCTTGATATGGACAAGGGTGCATCTAAAAACCTTTGAATGCATGCAAAACATTGGTATGCATGTCTCTGGGGACTTTTATCCTTAGACATTTGCCTACGACTCTAGGATTTGTGCCACTTTCTAAGCCCATAATCCAGGTCACTTCCCAAAAAACCCGATATCTTTCAGAATCCATAATTTACATGATGAAAAGACTTATAAATTAGAAAATAACTCGAGGACTAGGCCTGACCATCCCCAACCGAGACTGACATTCTCTCAAACACTTGGAATCAATGCAATCTATAGAAAATGAATACAAGACATAACGTACATGACTGATAACTCATATGAGACTTGACAAGAAGGATCACCACCCTCTTCCCTTAAATTTTTTTACATTAATTTGGTATTTCATCTATTATCCTTTTATTTACAAGTAAATACATGAAATAAAGATGACTATAACCAGTTACATAACCATGCTTATAGCCAACATTAAAGCATGTAAATAAGAATGAGATAAAAATTGTTAAGCTAAATAATAACAAGTAAAAAAGAAAGGGAACTTATCTTTTATTAAACATAGGCAAGAGCTGACTAGGTTCCAAATTTCCACATACCACCCAACCATAGACATGGTTGAGCCAAATATTTCTTTTAGTCAATCAACCTCATGTCATATTCCGAGCATGAATCTGGGATCTCATTGATAAACCAATCCAAAAAAAACTAAGGGAATCTAGAGGTTAAAGTGCCTCCACCCTCACCAAACTATGATCTCACCAAAACTGGCACCGAGATCACAAAAAAAAAATTGAGTCTGGAATGTCTCCGAACAACATAACTATCCTTGAGGAATTTTCCATCTCCTTGTCTCTCATGCTTTACCGCAATCCACACTTGATCACTAAGCCCTAAATTGAGACACCAGTCTCTGGGATTTACCACATTTCACAACTGATCACTAGGCCCTAACCGAGACTCCACTCCAAGGATTTACCGTGTATCCCACCAAAACTAGCCTAGGGATTCCTAAGCCTTTGGGAATTTTCATGAGATCACCTCTGCCCCAGATTCCGAAACCATCAAGTAATTCAAAGCTCAAAACTCAAAAAAAAATCCCATCACATCATGGCTATCTAAAAAAGGAAATGCAATGCTGAAAAATACTATCATAACCTAGCAACATGCAAAGCCATGCATGTTAAAACAAGCTAGGAAATCACACACACATTATGTTACCTACAAGTATTCCTACCAAAGCTGCTTGATCCTGCTCTTCCTTGCTTGATCTTTGCTTTCCTTCCTTTTCCTTGTCCTTACTTGCTCCAAAGCTATATTTTTCCATGAAAACTCTAAGGGAGTGTGAAAGAGAGAGAATAATGAGAGAGATCCAAAATTGAACTGACCAAAAGCCATGAACTAATCCTCAGAAAACTTTTTATGAATGAGGCCTCTATTTTCTTCATTTTCCATTATTTTCCTTCAATTTCCTCCTCACATGCAACATGTAACCTTTCACCTTCCTTTTCTCTTATTTTCCTCTATTTTCATAAATAAATGTGCCAAAAAAATTTCCTTTTTAATGCCTTAGCCATTGCCTTTTCCAATTTCCCTTAGCCATAAACACATACAATGATT
This sequence comes from Pinus tabuliformis, assembly GCA_031772625.1. NCBI lineage: Eukaryota > Viridiplantae > Streptophyta > Pinopsida > Pinales > Pinaceae > Pinus > Pinus tabuliformis. The sequence continues at coordinate 520,410,868 of CM062804.1, read as the reverse complement.
CCCACTAGGATATCTTTGCCCAACATTCAGCTTCGAATAAGTGTCCCTCAGCCATGGTCTTCTTTTTCCTTTATTAACTTTTATTACATGAACTTTTAACCAAGGGTTGTTATAGACCCATCCCCCTTGGGGAACACCATCCTTGGAGTTAAACCACACTAATACCTCAACAAAACCTATGAAAATAAAGCATATTTGCCCATGGAGCTTTATAACTTAGCTCGTTGCTGTATTTACAGTGAATGACCTGCTCGAAAGCAAAACATCATGATAACATGATAAGATAACAACCATACCTCTTATTAGATCTTTATAGCTTATCTCATGGTGGTATTTACATCCATATACATATGCACATATAGCAAAACATCAGCAAAACATATGCCAAACATATACAAAAAATCATACCAAAATTTCTTTGCCTCCACCGAAAAACAAAGAAGGATACATGTCATGCATCTAATCCCCCATCTCCCATGTAGCTTCTTTAGGCCCAAAGTGCTTCCATTGTACTTTAACACGCTCTATGGCTCTATTCCTACGCATGAGCTACTTCCACTGTAATATGCACTGAGGCTCCAGCTGTAATTCTTCTTCTTGCTCCACCTACAATACATACCAATCAACAACATGATCAACATCATTTATATACCTATTATGAAATGAAACATGGAAAACATCATGGACTTTCAGTATTGGTGGCAGTCCACGTCGATAGGCAACTAGTCAAATCCTCTTGATTATCTCAAAAGGCCCACAATACCATGGTACCAACTTGGCACATGATCCAATCCTCAAAGAGCTCTTCTTGAGATTGATGCACAAATACAAATGCTCTGTAACCTGAAACTCCTTGAATTCCCTATGCTGGTCTACATAACTCTTCTATCTATCTTGTGCTACCTTTATATTCTTCTTTATAACCTACATTTCTTGTTCCATATTTGCTAACATAATTTCTGCAGTAAGTAGCACGTTCATTGAATCACTCCAATTGGTGGGAGTATTACAACTTTGCCCATACGGTGCCTCAAAATGAATCATCCTCAATGACTCTTGATAACCATTGTTGTATGAAAACTCAACCAATGGAAGATACTCCTTCCATCTTCTCTGTTGGTGCATCACATACATCCTCGGCATATCCTCCAAGATCCTATTGACCATCTCTATATGTCTATCTTGTTAAGGCCTAAATCTACCTCAGGCTGAGAAAGGTAGGATCTAGGGTAACATCAAACCATGCTTAACCTGGTAGCTAACCCTACCAGGTCGGGAGAGGGCTATCTCCTTGTCAATCTCAGGAAAGTATGGCCAATAAAGCTTGAGATGACTGATATAAAGACTGATTTTAGGCTAGGTATGTGAACTGAGGAGTTTGAATGAATTTAATTTTGTTTTGCTGGCTCAAATATGAAAGGCAGATTTGGGTCCAGGGAATGGACACAGTCTTGCAGAGATCTCTATGGGGCGAGGTAGGAAAATGGTTTAGCACTTCAAATTGAGTGAGATGGAGAGCTTTTAGACTGGTGAGGAGTTGGAGAGGGCATGAAAGTCTTAGGGATCCTCTTCAAATAGCTGAAAACATAGAAAACTAAACAAACCCTAGGTAAAGCACTGCAACATCAATGAAATCTACATTTATCCTTGATTCATTTAGTTAAGCTAAACAGAGAGAGGTGATGGCATACATAAACACATGTAAACTTGCATTACAGAATGAAAAACAATACCAAATCAAATTTCCATAAGAATCCCACAAAGTGCTGCAAACCCTGGTCTATTCCTTTGCCAAACTGCAGAGATGAATGTACAATAATCCTCAAGGCATTCACAAGAGTCCAACCTTTACCAATGACTGAAAAACTACTAGATATAGGAAACAAACAACTCATGCTAGGCTTTAGGGGTCGAATTCATGAGTTTAGGATCTATTTCAACAAGATCTAAACTAAGAACTGAAAAGTAGGTAGTGGAATGGCTTGCCTCTAAAACCTAGGAAACTGATTCTTCAGTTGCAAACTACCTTTTCATGATGTATCTACCTCCATGAGTGAAAATTTAACATATTTACATCAAAATTCATCAATTCACATCAAATTACATCATGAGTTTGACTATTAGATAGAGAAAAGTCAAACTGAGAAGAAACTAGTTGAAAAACAGAGTTTTTTAGCCAAAATGAGAAAATTTCATCCTATGCGCCGCACTCCTATCCCTGAGTGTTGTGCTACTTTGGAGCTGATTTTGGAGGCCTTCCCATGTGCCAAATTTTCTCCAATTGGGTTTGTTAGAAAGGTTAGCCTGTATACTTTCCAGAATAAGTGGAATTTCTAAATTTGGTCTCCATTTGCCCCTCCAAAAATGAGTTCTCCCGACACTACTTCCTGTGTGGCCAAAAAGGGGTAGAAAGGGCATTTTTGAGGTGTTTTTGACCCTTTTGGAAGCTCAAAACTTGTCAAAATTTCTTGTCCATGTGAGGGCATTCATATTTTTCCATGAGGAATCCAAAAATGTTGAGTTTTTCTCCAAAGGAGGTCCCTAGCAAAAGCGTGCACAAGGCAGAAAAACCTGTTTTTTGGTTCAAAATTTCAAAATTTGCAAAAAGTTTCCCAAGTTTCTTGAAATTTGGGCTGAGTGTCCTTCATCAAGTGTTGTGTTGAGCTAAGGAAGCATCAACCAAGATCTGGAGTCTATCTTGCTCTTTTCTGTTCCTCAATGCTTTCCTCAACTTGGCCCTTAAAGTCCTGATTCTTACTTTGCAACTTTTGTTTCTCACCAAGTGGTGATAGGCCATGTGCCTCAACATATTCTTCTCTCTGTTGGCCTTCTCTAGCATCTTTTCCAAGTGAATTTTTGTCCTCTCAAGCCAAGATTCACGATCAACTTGAATTTCTTGCTCAAGTGATGATGGCTTGACTTTCTTCCTCTTGGTAGCTTGCCGGTTTGCCCTTATGTTTTGGAGCTCGATAATGTTTTTCTGATCCTCTAACTATTTGTTTCTCTACTCCAAATAGTTGATCATCCCATTAGCTCTTTCCAGTTTGAGAGACAAGTCATGAATGTCATCTTACTTCTCCTGAATGATCTCTTTCAGCTTTAAGCTAAAATCAGTGTCATCATCCTGAATAAGAATGAAATGTGCCTCTTGACCTCCTGAAGGTCCCTCATCATGCATTTGTTGCTTACCCTTATCTTGTACTTACTCTGTTGTTCGAGGAAACGAGACCCCTTCCACCCTGGATGGAGATAGTACTTGTTTCACTGCTGCAAACAATTTCCTAGTGCCCTTTTGGTATGTGACAAACACTGGCACACTGTTGGTTTGTGTCTCATGCACCTCTTGTTGATGTGAAGGCTCTCCTACCTCATGAAAAATTGATGGGGGCACTTGAGGACTTGTGAAGACCTCATGTGAAATGAAATCCTCCCATGAAACATTCAGTAGACTAAGCTGATGCAAATCCACAATTTTGATTAGTGCAAAGTGATAGATGTTGTTATACTGCTGATGAGGAGGCTTCCTTTGTACCAATGTCATCATCTTCTCAATATTCCAACAAATGAAATATGGGAGGTTCATCATCCTCACCCTAGTAAAGTGCATCAACAATCTGATATGATAGGTGTACAGACGAGAAAATCTGCCCTCACAGCTGAAGTATTTGATTATGAGTTTCATCAAGGGAGCATATGTGTCCTATAGGTACCTGAAAGGGAAGACCCTACTAACATGTCTCTAAAAACTAGCATTGATATAAGGCTCATAATGATCTCTATCTACCAGTTTTCCCTTATTCCACTGCTCACCTACATTTGGAATACCAATTGCTTGAGCTGTAGTCTCAGGTGTCAAGGTGAATGTCATACATGCCAAATTGACTTAGCCATTGTGAAGATGGAGCTCAAACAGTTTGGAAAGCTCATGGTGGTATTTTACTCTTTCCACCATCTCACAAAACTGATAACAAGATTGGTGTTGGAAGCATGTGACAGCAAGAGCATAAGCCAACAACTCGGCAAGTGAAGTAGGCTCCTCCCGGTTATGTTTTCCACTCTTATTAGGTCTCTTTGGTGCATGAATTTCTTTGGAAGAGTCACTGACTGTTTCCTCATTTCTATCATAGGAAGAATCTAACTCCATGTTTGCCAATGCTTGAGTTTTCGTAGATGAGTATGAAGAGATTTTAGAGTGACAATAGGTATTTGCTGCCAAAAGATCTGAATTGATGAGGGACTATGAAGGGACTATGTATGAGGGGTTGGGGATGCTACTAGTAAGTTTTCTGGGGAAAAAGGGTTTAGGGAATAATATTTAGGGTTTGGGATTATTTGATTAGGGTTTGGGATAAGTGAAGGTAGAGATTATGGTTAGTAGTTTTAGGGATATGGGGAATAGGGGATTGGTAAGTATAAAGGAAAAGGGAGGGAGAAAATGAAGTGAGGGAGTGAGGGAGTGAAAATGATAGGGGTAGGATTTAGTAGCAAAAACATTGATTTGTAAAACCCTAGGCAATGTTTTTTCAACAAACAATGCAAGGAGCTAGGGTTTAAAATTTTCCCTATTAAATCACCAAGAAGACTGAAGCAAACTCATGCATTAGGCATATTGGAGTGTCAACTTACTTGTGTAATGAGGAATTGGCAATTTGAGAGCCTTTGGAGGAAGACGTGAATGATTTCGGGCCTTATAGACTGGTGCGCCGCATTGGCTTGGTGCGCCGTGCCAGTACAAAATCATAACGTGGAGTGGGCTCTGTGTGCGTTGCATGGGCTAGGTGCACCGCGCCTGCAATTTTCTCACCCTTTGACAGCAAAATTGCTCCCTTGGCTTTGAAGATGCAAATGCACTTGCTCTCCTTCACTTTTGGCATGTAAATGAACCTCTTTGACATAAAAACACTTTATATAGTAATGGTTTTAATTTTTCATTCAAGAAAACCCACTTTACTAATGTTTGACTTTCACTTTCTTTTTAAAACTCTGTTTTTGGGCATTTTGCTTTACTTTTTACCTTTGATGGACTAAATGCTTTGAGATTTTGTTTCTTTTGCAAGAATTGGAGTAGAAGAGGCTTGGCAAGGTGACTAGGGCTGCCTCTTGAAATTATTACATACATAGAAGATAAAATTACATGAAATTTAGTACATGAAACATAAAAAACTCTATTTTTCCTCAAAACAGGGTTTTGAGGAAAAATCAATCACTGAGCATGTGATTATCGAAATTATTTTTGCTGAGACTTTATTTTATCTCCTCATGCACCTGCTAACCATTATTAAGCATTGACAAAACCTTATTGATGAAACCTTAGACCTAATGAGACCTAAAACCTTAAAAATGACTTTTGCAGATTTAAAGACAAAAAATGACTGCAGACGATCTAGATGTATGAAAATGGGCCAATAGGTAAAGAACATGAGGGAAAATGTATAATATGCCACTATCATCAAATGATCGATGACCCTAATGGAATGCAGCTAATCGGATGAGACACCTAACATGCAATGCAACAAGAGAATTTGATCATTGATGGAGGGATGAAGATACCGACACTAACACATCTATCTATGGATGATAGGTTGTATTGAAGGACAACTCTGTACCCAAACCTACAAATAGCTCCTTCCAAAAATTGGAAGTGAAATTCGCATCCCTATACAACACAATCTTCTTCGAAACACCATGCACTCTCACAATCTCCCTGATGAAAACCTATGCCACCTCACTAGCTGAATATGTAATATTCCCTGGAATGAAGTGAGTTACCTTGTTGAACTTGTCAACCACGACCATAATAGAATCATGTTGTCTCACTATCCTCTGAAGACTTGTAATGAAATCCATGGAAATTACATCCCATTTCCATTCTAGAATCAGAATAGGTTGTAGTAGACCACCTGGATTCTTACATTCTACCTTTACCTACTAACAATCAAAACATCTAGCCATGAGCTCTGCCACTTCCTTCTTCAGATTTGGCCAATAGTAGAACTTCTTCACTACCTTCAATGCCTTTTGATATCCTAGGTGACCCGAGTATGGATTTACCTGAAAATCCCTCCAGATAAGCTTCTTGATATCACTAAAATACGGCACATAGATCTTATCCCTGAATCTCACCAAACCATCTACCATGAGATGATAGTCTGCATCTTGGTCACCTATACCTTTTCCTTTACTTTTATGTGTACCTATTCATGTACTTGTACCTATACCTTCACCTATACATGTAACCGTACCTGTACCTATACCCGTACCCATACCTATACTCTAATGTACCTATGTATAATATCCATATAACTGTCATCTCATTTCCCTACTTGCAAGATCCTATCCTATGACTCTGTCCCATAAGAGCTCATAGCTTTTATATGATTCATCTGTGCCTTGCTACTAATAGCATTTGCAACCCGATTCTCCTTTCCCTTAATATATATGATCTCAAAGTCAAACTTACTAAGGATAGGGAACCATCTAACTTGCCTAATATTTAGATTTGGTTCATGAAAGAAGTATCTCAACCCACTGTGATCCCTCATCAATACAAATATTCTGCCAAGAATATAATTCCTCCACATCTTAAAGGTATTAATAATTCCTTCCAACTCAAGATCATGAGTCACGTAGTTCTTCTTGTGCTCGTTCAACTTCCTATACTCATAGAAAACCACATGTCCCTCCTACATAAGGAACCCACCAAGTCCTCTTTTATATGCATCTATACTCACTACAAAATATTTATCCAGATCTGTAATCTTAGGGATTGAAGCATTTGTCAACAGCTGCTTCAGCTGCTTAAAATTGGTTGCACATTCTTCTATCCATTCAAAATTCTTACCTTTCCTCTACAAGGATGTCATAAGATATGCAATGTGTGAGAAGACCATGATGAATCTCCTGTAGTAACCTGCCAATCCCATGAATGATCTCACCTCATCCACATTCTTAGGAGCTTGGTACTCCATGATGGACCTTATATTTTTTGTATCTATTTCTTTCCTTCCTTAGAAACAACATGTCCTAAGTAATGCACCTGTGTCTGAAAGAAGCTACACTTGCTAAGATTGGAATACAACTGATTCTCTCTTAGAAATCTCAACACTATTTCTAAATGCTCAACATGCTCTTCTTTATTTTTGGAGCATATCAAGATGTCATCAATGAATGTAATAAAAAAACTTTCCCAAATAGGGATGCAACACATTGTTCATCAAACAAATAAAGCCAGATTGATCGTTAGTTGAATGAAATGGAACTACAACAAACTCATAATTCCCATAACTTGTCCTAAAGGAATACTTGTATATATCCTCTTCCGTGATGCGTACCTGATGGTATCTTGATCTCAACTCGATCTTAGAGAAAATGGTTGCTCCCTTCAACTGATCAAACAAATCATCAATCCTCGGCAATGGGCAACTTTTCTTGATCGTTACCTTTTCAGCTATCTGTAATCAATGCACAATATGAGAGTACCATCTTTCCTCTTTACGAACAACAATGATGCACCCCAAAGTGATACACTTGGCCTAATGTATCCCTTTTCAAGTATATCCTTTAACTGAAATTTCAACTGTACTAGATCTGGGGTACTCATCATGTAAGATTCCTTCAATGTTGGTGTTCCCCCACGCACCAACTCAATAGAGAAATCTACTTCCCTGTGAGGAGGTAACTCTAGAATCTCTACTAGAAAAACATTCTAATACTGCCGCAATACAAGGTATCTCTTGAATATTTTTTCATCTTCAACAGATTCTTTACCCTTGTCACTAGATATATGCATTGCAAACATCACATAACCTTTTCTAAAACTATGCTTAACCTGCATAGCACTAACCATACTCACTGATGTAGGCTTCTTCTTTCCCTGCAAAATTCTCCTTTCCCTATTATCATCCAAGCACTCAATCACCTTGTTGAAGCAATCCACTTTATCCTACGAAGGTACAACCAATCCATACCAAAAGTCACGTTATACGATCCAAGGGTAGTACAATCAAATGTATTGTTGTAGGCATACCATTTAACTCAAATGCACAAGCTCTTACCGAATGGTGAACTCTCTTTTTTGTACCTATAGCCAACAGTACCAACCAATATTCTACATGCACTTCTTCTCTCCACCACACTTATCCACTAGGTAAGGATTAATATAACTATAATTAGATCTAGGATCAATCAACATAGAAACAAATTGATCACAAAGATTATCATCCATCTCAATGATATATGCCTGATGATATTCCCGCCTTTTGTCCACAATTGGATAAATATGAGGAATGTTATGACCAACATCCCCAACTATATGCACCTCCTGAGAACTATAGATCTGTGGTCAACCACCCTAGTACTACGGAAAATCTCTCTTACAATGATGCTTGCTACATATCCAACACTAAAATGGTGCTCTACAATCACATGTAGTTTGCTACTCTACATGTCCCTTCTCAACTGTATTGAACTTCTTGTAAGGGACTACATTTTATTTCTCACTTGCATCTTGAGGTCTTCCTCACTTTGGGGGCCATTTTCCTTTAACTTTCTCTTTTATTTTCAAGTCACGCTTAGCCTCAACTTTGTGCTTTGATTACTCATAACAATGTTTCAGCTTTTGGATGGCCTCCTCCAACAATCTAGGCCCATCAAACTCAATCTGGTCTTTGTGTGCTACCAGAAGTCCACTGATGAATCTCTCAAACTTGGACTTCTCCTGCTTTAAGTAAGGAACATATCTTAACATCTCCAAGAAACCTGCTAGTATACTCATCATCTATCATGGAACCCATCTACAAATCATAAAAATCCTTACCTTTGTCATCATAGTACCTTTCCTACAAATAATTCTTCTTCAAGAGCCTCTCTAACACATTCCAAGTAAATTCATCTTCCCGAATACCTTTAACATTCTTCACATCCTCCTACAAGATATATGATTTCCCTTTAAGAATGAAAGTGGCTATCTTTTCTTTCATTTTCTCTGAATAATCATGCAATCTGAAGAAATTCCTAATACCAAGCAATCATGGCTCTCCACCCTTTGATTTCTTCATCTCTCCATCGAATGTATGTGCCTTTTCTTTCTTAAACTCATCTAGAAAATATTCCTTGTCACTCCTCCTATAAGGATGATAATGATGATGATCATTATTCCTGTCAGAACCAGAACTAGAATGGTACCTATGTCTATTACTTGTCCTATTCAAAGTATCCAAGGACCTGCGATCTCTGATCACGTCCTCCCCATCCAACCTATACTCACCAGGAGACCTGCCTCCATATGGCTCGTTAGTTTTTTCCTCCTGCTCATTGTTGATCCGATGTGGTCGCTATCGCTACAAATCTGATAAACTTTGAAGTATCACTTCATTTACCTCTACTTGTTTCTCTTGTGTATATATGATTATGTCATTGTCTGCCTTACAAATCCTTATTTTTGACTTGAAACTTCTTAGTGTGTCTACCAAATCAGACGAGTGTCCAACACCACACTGCTCATCTGATCCATAGGGAGAGTCTCGGGAACTGTAGTCTACCATCTTGCTAGACATCTTTGATATTCTTCCTCACAGGTATATAATGTCAGCTAAACTAAATCATAATGAATTAGCGTATGTTAGCATAATTCAGGGAGGATACCTTGTCTGCAAGATCAACAAATCAACATAATACATGTATAACATAATCATGATAACATATAGAAATATAACACATAATCATATAAGCATATAGCTATCATTTTAGCTAGCTTCCACTCATTAATGCATGACCATTTCAACTACACATATACACATACGATGAACTCATGCATAATAACAAACACCACATCACTGTACACCTGACCACATGTCAATAGTATCATGCATAACAATTCATAATAAACCATACACTCATGGTGACACACTCCAAAACAATACCATCAACTTTCCATGACAGCCTCACTGTAACCATAAACCATACCATACAAATGCAATAAGCACATGGTATTACAACACAAGAAACACATATGCAACTGATGCATGACTAAAACACAACCCATGCAATCTTAGGGGTGAACCATGCTATGATAGCACTATGTAACAACCCTGCTCCAACATCTACCTAAGTAACAGACCAACTGTGGTAAACATGTGACGCAAAGTTACTATGATATGATTCGGCTCCTTATGTTTTAGTTAAGGAAGTGAAATCGACGTAAACACACCATACTAGACCTTCTCCACATGCTAAAAGACTCTGAGAATGCATCCTAATCATTCACCTGACCATCGCCTGGTTCCCACTAAGATTTTAGACCACTAAAACCTCGGATTCTCCCTTGATATGGAAAAGGGTGCGTCTAAAAACCTCCATATGCACACACATCATGGGTATGCATATATCTGGGGACTTTTATCCTCAGACCCATGCCCATGACTCCAGGATTTGTGCCACTTTTCAAGCCCATAATCGAAGTCACTGCCTAGAAACCCCTGTAGCTTTCAAAATCCATAATTTATACTACAAGAAAAAAGAACATTGGTGAGGGGCGAAAAATGTCACCATAAGCTCATTAGTGATGGTCAAAAGAGCATTCGTCACCAAAAATTGAACGTCACCAAAGGTGGCATCACCCAAAGTAAAGGTGTTGTAGTGACAGACAAATTCCATCACCAATAATGATTTATAATGACGGATAATGACTATCACCATTTCATATGACCGATAGTGACAAACCATAACCTCTGTCACCAAAAACTGAACGTCGCCAAAAGTATAGGTGTTGTAGTGACATTAAAAGTTCGTCACCAATAATGATTTATAATGACGGATAGAAACCATCACCATTTCATATGAGCAATGGTGATGGACCATAGCCTTGGTCACCAAAAACTAAACATCACCAAAGGTGGCATCGCCAAAAGTATAGGTGTTATGGTGACATTCAAGGTCTATCACGAACATTGATTATAATGACAGATAGTGACCGTCACCATTTCATATGAACAAAAATGATTTATTGGGATGGATCTTTAATGGATGTCACTATTGGTGCATATATATGGTGACGTTCATTGAGTGTCACCAAAAGCCACATTTCCAGAAGTATAGATGTTGTGAAATTCAAGGTCTATCATGAATAATGACTATAATGATGGACAACGACCATCACCATTTCATATCAATAAAAATGATTTATGGTTATAGACCTTTGAGGGTCATCACTATTGATGTGTATATATGGTGGCGTTCGTTGACCATCACCATTTCATATTTTTGGTGAGGGTCGAAAAATGTGACCAAAGCTCAATGCTGATGGTCAAAAGAGCCTCCGTCACCAAAAATTGATTGTTTCCATTCCATATGGATGTCAGGGCATGATGGAATCGAACCACTAACCTCCTGCTTGTAAAGAAAGTGCTTTTCCATTGAGCTAGCACCCTTTAAAGAACTATACTTTTAAAAATTAGACCTTGAAACTTCATAAATTCTAAATTCTGCAACTTTCAATAAATTAAAGTCTTGGTAATATTTTACTAAACAAGCAAAGAAGCATCAAAGCTAGTCAATATGTTCAGTTGAATACTCAATTAGAAGTGAAAATATGGAGAGATGTATAACCTATAAATGACCTATAGCTAGAAAATGCACCAAATATTGCAAAGGAAATTTCATAAGTGGATAACATATGGAATAAGAGGAGGCAAAGACTTGGAGCCCTTGTACATCTTGGCATGCCTTAGCACTTGGCACATCTGAGCTTGCTTGACATGTCTTCATACTATCTGGCACATGGTAGCATGGCCTAGCATTCCCTAACACACCTTGGCAGTCATGACCTCACAACTAGCATTAAATTTTTCCATGACTTGGGAACCTTACATTCACTAGAACACCTTGACACTCCCTAGTTGTCATGCCCTCTGTTATCCTCCACAATGTCCCAGTCTAATGAAGAGATCGATGGAGGTAACCATAGACCAAGCTTTTAGTTTGGTAGCTAGCCCTACCAAACCCGAGAGGGCTCTCTCTATGAAATCACAACCAAGAGATGAGTATAATGTAAAGGATTTTAGGCTATATAGCTAGGCTCAAGTGGGTTTTTTGAAAATTTAGGGACTTGGAACTGTGTCCACTGGTGCCTTTTTTGGTAAGGACTTTTTCAAGGAGGCAACGACTTGGAACTCTATCTAGGATAAAACAACTAACATGCATGATAAAATCTCCCTAGAATAGAGTACCTCCTACCCAAAAGAGTGTCCCCTGCTCAAAATATAGAACCCTTCTCTATTGTCCACTTTTCTTAAAGATAAATCTGTGCATAAAATAGTACTAAGAAAAACACCTAAATTAAGAAAAGTGAGCATCTAAGTCAAACTATAAAAGTATACTAAATATGGCTCTATATAAGTTTGGGAAACACTAGACAAGCATGCTTGCATACAACAACCATAAGATGCCTAAAATTGATGTGCTTCTTTCATCATTGCTATACCCTCACAACAAAACTGGAATTTGTAGCATGTACCCCAAGGTTGTATGCATCTGTTGAAGGTGTAGATTGAAAGGATCTGCTGAGATGAAGTACTATTGAAGGAGAAACACCTTCAAAATAACAGATAAAGTCTACTATGAATTCAACCCATTTGCACATAGACCAAGGCTGCTACTGGGTACACTTCTCCGTTGAATGGAAACTACAATGTATTGTAGTGCTGCTGAAGAAAAAACACCTTTAGTGCAACACAGATAAAACTCTAACAGATATTGTCATTGTGGCCTTGGTTGTAGATGATCTCATCAATATAGGTAACAACTTCGATAATTAAAAAACCAAGAGGTGAACTGTATAGATCATTTGAAACGACAGATTTTTGCATACTTTATTATTGTTTAGGAGTGTTAGTATAGAAAATGCAAGGTAGCCTATTGCATCTTTATGTCACAGGCCAAGGATGCAAAGAAATACATAAAATATTAAATAGCATGGTATAAGTTGATTGCAGGTTCTTTTGAAATGGGAATGGAATTCTCCTTGTGCAGGTTTTAATCTAGTGGGTATAACAAATAAGAAAGTGATAGTTATGGTGTTGGAATTGTCTCACAATTCATGAAAAGTCCCAAATTTGTTCGCTAGAAATAAGTAGAGTGATTCTTCGGGTTTATGGAAGGGAACACCCTATTTGCAGGAAGATAACTTGAAATTAGTCAGGCATATTATTTCTCATTGTCTTGTATGTGTGTGCTTTGAAATGATAACCACATCCAAAGACTCAATAACAGCTCTGATAAAGTTTATAGACGTGAATCACTTCTGAGAAAAGCCATCACTTAATGACAATTGAGCGATGAATATGTCGAAGGATTCAATCTTGTACTTAGGGATAAAAAGGAAGTTGGAGTATCCAACATCTTTCCAACAAACCAACTCCAACCATAATGTGGAAGGTAGGTTAACTGTGAAACCCCTTTCCCACTTTGTAGTATTGTTGCCTTTTGAATTCCAACAGGTATCTGGCTTCCTAGATCCACAAAACTCATGCTAGATAAGCTTTACATGATACAATTGTGACATGCAACCTTGACACACGCTCTAGTTTCCCTCTAAAAGAGGGTAAGTCAAAATATTATGACAAGCTTAACTATAATTTGATCATACACTATTGAGGTATTATATGGAATAAAGAATATACTATCAATGCACTAATGAAGAACTCAAAATACACCAATTTCTTATTTCTACAATACTGCCACTCTTGGGATTCTCAAATAAAGCACCTACCCTGCATGGCAAAAGCTTCCTAGAATAGATTACCTCCTACCTAGAAGTGTGTCCCTTGCTCAAAATATAGAACCCTTCTCTACTGTGCACTTTTCTTAAAGATAAATCAGTGCATAAAACAAAACTAAGAAAAACACCTAAATTAAGAAAAGTGAGCATTTAAGTCAAACTATAAAAGCATACTAAATATGGCTCTATCTAAGTTTGGGAAACACTGAACAAGCATGCTTGCATACAACAACCACAAGATGCCTAAAATCGATGCACTTCTTTCATCGCTGCTACACCCTCATAGGAAAACTATAATCTACAACATGTATCCCAAGGCATTGGATAGGTACTTCCACACAAGTCTAAGTGTGTAAACATGTGGCAATAGTCCAAAATACTCTTAACCTTGAAAATTACTTTAATTAATAGAATTATTAAAGTAATTGGCTTTTATAAGAAAAAGTGAGTTAACCTAATGAAATGCAGAGGCTATTTGCATTAATGAATTAAATGAACCCCAACCATTGATCTCAAGTGATGTTGAAACCTATTCTCAACAATGAATCACCTTGGAGATTGTTGGGTCCCTATAATACTAGTGATTACCCCATTACTATTGTAGTTGTACCCCTTATTAATATTATTGTGCCCCTATTGTCCCCATATTGTTATTACTATGCCCCATAGAATCCCTCTATTGTTATTTTTGTGGCTTTATATTATTATTGTTAGGTTGGCTAGGTTCTATTGTGACTCATTAGACTCCTATATATAGAAAGGAGGTTTTGTCATTTGAATCATCGAAGAATTTTTAATTTATGTAATGTAAAGGAGGTTGCTCCCTCGAAGAGGCTGAATTCTAAGGCGTTGATCTATCTTTTCTATCTTTTTCTTGAGCTGGTTTCATAACATTTGGTATCAGAGCTTTGGATTCTAGGGTTTCGCTACTCCAAATAGGTCATCGTGGCATTTTCGCTATAACTTTTTTTCTGCAATGTTTCAAAAGCTAAAAAAAAACCCATTTGAGAAGATGTCAGGCTGAATCTCGGGTCCGAATTTTAGAGCTTTTTGCACTATATTTGCGGAGATATGATCTGAGGAAGTTGGTCTTTTTACAGATTCCTAAATTACAATCCAAACAGGTGACCTGGGGAAAATCGTCATAAATTTCTCTCTGAGCATCGGATTGAAATTTCATAAGAAGGTACAGAAAGAGGACAGAATGTAGTTTCTTGTATATGTTTCTCAGTGCCAAAGGTCGAAACAGTGATTCGTGGCACGTCATACAAGTTCACTCTACTGAACTAGTCTATAATCAGGTCACTATGGGACATTTCACATAACTATTCCTTGGAGAATCCAATTTGGATCACACTAGTGGAATTAGAAAGAGGACACAGAGGGCTACTGCAGGTCACAATTTCAAAACTGAATGATTCAAAAGGACAAAGATACATCAGAGGCAATATCGAGCTCCTACCAAGTGAAAAAAGGTGTGTAGATTTTTTAAAATATTTGCTTAAGCTTGGTTTGAAAATTTATTTTGAAGGAATTAAAAGGGCTTAGTAGAGCATTATTATCGGTAAATAATGCCCCGAGGAAAGAAAATGAAAACAGCTAGTAAGCAACCTGAAAGCTCTAGCATGACTCATGAAGAAGAGGAAGAAATGCTACATGATATATCAAAATTATAAGACCAGGTGCAACAAATGTCACTCTCAGAAAAGCTAATAGAAGCTAAGATAAAGGGCGTGCAAGCTAAAATTGACGATTTGAAGATAGATTTGAAGAGAGACATGGCAGATTTGAAGACAGATTTGACAAATTTTCTACAAGAAATACTTACTAATGGTGAAAAGGTAGTAAAGGAAACTCATGATGTGAACAAAAGAAATGTTAATCATGATTTCATAGACTGTAATGTGGGATCGAAAACCCACCATATTCCAAAAATTGATATGAGGAAGTTTGATGGCAAGGATCTTGCAACATGGATATTACAGATGGAGCAATTTTTCGATCTCAATAATGTGCAAAACACACAAAAGGTACGTATTGCAACTTTATATTTGGAACCAAATCAGTTTGTATGGTATCAATGGCTTTGCTATTGTAAACAAATTATCACTTGGGCAATTTTTACGAAAGAATTGATAGCACATTATGAGGATACAAAAAGCAACACTTTTTTTAGCCAATTGATAAGTCTCAAACAAAAGGGTTCAATAATGGAGCACATTGAGGAGTTCCAAAAATTGAACGTAAGGGTAAAAAATATTCCAGAGGAGCATAGGATTGATGTGTTCATAGGGACTTTAAAGGATAATATTCAACATGATGTTCACCTTTGGGAACCTGATTCATTAGAGAAGGCATTCAAGTTAGCAAGAAAAATGGAAAGAAAAATTATGGCAACCAGGAAGCATACCACTCACAACTATAAAGATGGAAGTGTTGTTGCCCCTAGTCTTCCACAACCTATAAGGTTGACACCACAGTAATTGGAAGAAAAAAGAGCAAAAGGGCTTTGTTACAGTTGTGATAGCAAATACACTAAAAGTCATAAGTGTTTGAGAAGAAATTATTCTACATAGATTGTGAAGAGGAAGAAGAAAAGGAGCAAGAAAGGTCAAAAGAAGAGGATATACTCCAGGAAGAAAGCCTAGATAAAGAAGAAATGAATCCGACCATATCTTGTAATGCATTGGTGGGAATTACCACTCCTCAAACCATCAAGATAGAAGGACAAATCAAGAAGAAAAGGTAATAGTGTTGATTGATTCAGGAAGTACCCACAATTTTATTCATTTTAAGGTAGCAAAAGAATTGAATTGCTTCTTATATCCAGCACCAGAGTATCAAGTGATGGTTGCAAATGGAGGAACAATAAATTGCTCTGGAAAGTGCCATAATATCAAGCTATCCATGGGAGAATATGTATTGACTAGCCCAATTCTTTCCATTCCAATGGGAGGTGCTGAAGTTGTACTAGGAGTCCAATGGCTACAATCCTTGGGTACAATAGTTTTTAATTTTCAAGAACTTTTCATGAAATTTTCAGTGGAAGGAAAGGAAGTTGAATTAAGGGGTATTGCAGGGAAACCAAGAAAGATAATCAGCTCTAACAATATGACAAAGCTTCTGAAAAAGGAACAAAGAGGTGTAATTGCACAATTATGTTCGCTAGATGTTTCCACATTGGAATCATCTATTTCTCCAGATCTCCAAAAAGTCTTGGACAATCATTCCAAGGTATTTGAGACTCTCAAAGGTATCCCACCTATTCATGATCATGATCATGCTATTCATCTGATTCCAGGAAGTGTTCCTCCAAACATCAGGCCGTACAGATATCCCTATGCCCAAAAGAGTGAAATTGAACGTATGGTTGCAGAAATGCTAGAGGCTGGTATAATTCAACTGAGTCAAAGTTGTTTCTCTGCTCCAGTAGTATTGGTGCACAAGAAGGATGGATCATGGCGCATGTGTCTAGATTATAGGGAGCTCAACAAGCTCACTATTAAAGATAAGTTTCCCATTCCTGTCATTGATGAATTACTGGATGAATTGCATGGATCAATTTACTTCACCAAGTTGGATCTTCGTTCAGGATATCATCAAATCAGAATGAAGACTCAAGACATTCTGAAACAACATTTAGAACTCATGAGGGTAATTATGAATTTTTGGTCATGCCTTTTGGCCTTACCAATGCACCTTCAACATTTCAAGGTTTGATGAATTCAATTTTCAAACCATTCCTTAGAAAATTTGTGTTAGTATTTTTTGATGATATACTAATCTACAGCAAGTCTTGGAAGGATCATGTTGAACATGTTGACAGGGTGCTACAACTATTGGAGGAGAAACAATTATATGAAAAAAGATCCAAATGTTTCTTTTGAGTACAAGAGGTGGAATATCTGGGTCATATTGTATCTCATGAAGGAGTTAAGGTAGACCCTAGCAAAATTAATGCCATTAAGGAATGGAAAATCCCCACATCCATAAAGCATTTGCGAGGATTTCTCGGGTTGACAGTGTATTATCGCAAGTTTGTTAAGAATTATGGGAGAATAGCAGCACCTCTAATAACATTATTGAAGAAAGATGCATTTTCATGGACTCTAGAAGCAACAAAGGCCTTTGAACATCTTAAAGAGGCAATGTGCCAAGCACCGGTCTTAGCTACACCGGACTTCACAAAAACCTTTATTGTGGAATGTGATGCTTCAGGAAATGGAATTGGTGCTGTTTTAATGCAAGATGAAAGATCCATTGCTTTTGAAAGTCATCCAGTCAAGGGAAAGTTTTTACACAAAGCTATTTATGAGAAGGAAATGTTGGCAATACTCCATGCACTTAAGAAATGGTGACCCTACCTAATGGGAAGACACTTCAAGGTAAAAACGGATCATGATAAACTTAAATACTTTTTAGAACAAAGATTATCCTCTGAAGAGCAATAAAAGTGGGTCACAAAGATGTTGGGTTATGACTTTGAAATCATCTACAAAAAAGGGAAGCAGAATGTGGTGGTAGATGCACTCTCAAGAAAGGATGAGGATGTGGAAGCATTGTTGTGCACCATTTCTATTATCCAACCAGATTGGATAAACGAAGCAAGGGAGGAATGGAAGAATGACGAAGAAGTGTGGGCACTTATTCGAACGTTACAACAAGATTCCAGTACGTCTGATACATTTAGCTGGCAAAATGATTTGTTATGGTACAAGGATCACTTATACTTCTGTAAGAATTCCCAGCTAAAACAAAAGATTCTTATGGAATTGCACACTTCTCCCTTAGGAGGGCACTCAGGACTTTTAAAAACTTACCACAGGGTTAAGAAGGAATTTTTTTGGGATGGCCTTAATTCAAATATTCAAAAGTTTGTGGCAGAATGTTTGGTTTGCCAACAAAATAAAGTTGAAACAATTAAGACACTCGGTCTATTACAACCTTTATCCATTCCAAGCCAACATTGGGAGGAGGTTTCAATGGATTTTATCACAGGTTTACCCAAGTCTGAGGGAAAGAGTGTCATCATGGTGGTAGTTGACAGACTTACCAAGTATGCACACTTTTGTGCATTATCACATCCATTTAAAGCCAGTACAGTTTCTACTACATTTATGGAAAGAATTCAAAAGCTACATGGAAACCCAAAGATTATTGTAAGTGACAGAGATCCCATTTTCACTGGAAATTTTTGGACAGAATTATTTTCTTGTCTTGGTACTCAGTTAGCTCATAGCTCATCTTATCATCCTCAATCTGATGGGAAAACTGAGATAGTAAACAAATGTTTGGAAGGATATCTTCATTTCTTTGTATCTGATAAATAGACACAATGGGTCAAATGGTTTCCTCTGGCTGAATGGTGGTATAACACTTCCTTCCATACAGCAACAAAAATGACCCCATTTATGGCACTTTATGGGTATCGGCCACCATCCATCACATCATATTTAAGAGAAAATTCTAAGGTTCAAGTAGTGGAACATCACATCGAACATCAACAACAAGTCCTCCAACTCTTAAAGGATAACCTCGTGTTGGCACAATATAGAATGAAACAATAGGCAGATCAACATTGCAGTGAAAGAAGTTTTGATGTAGGTGATTGGGTATTCCTACGGCTACAACCATATAAGCAAATGTCCCTCAAGCAAGCTAAGAAGGATAATAAATTATCACCAAAGTATTATGGTTTGTACAAGATGTTGCAAAATATTGGTACTATGGCATACAAATTGGAGCTTCTTGCAGCATCTCGATTGCACCCAGTTTTCCATGTTTCATGTTTAAAGAAGGTTATAGGTGAGAAGCTCCCAATTCAAAAAATATTGCCAAAACTTGACGAGGAAGGAAAAATTATACTGGAACCGGAAGCAGTCACAGAAACAAGAACTCGACAGCTACGAAATCGATCAATTTCAGAGTATCTTATCAAGTGGAAGAACTTATCCACTGAAGATTCCACATGGGAGGATGAGAATTTTATACAGAAGCATCCAGAACTACTCAAGCGTTGAGGACAACACTTTTTTGAAGGAGAGGGGCATGTTGGGTCCCTATAATACTAGTGATTACCCCATTACTATTTTAGTTGTACCCCTTATTAATATTTTTGTGCCCCTATTGTCCCCATATTGTTATTACTGTGCCCCATAGAATCCCTCTATTGTTATTTTTGTGGCTTTATATTATTATTGTTAGGTCGGCTGGGTTATATCATGACTCCTTAGACTCCTATATATAGAAAGGAGGTTTTGTCATTAGAATCATCGCAGAATTGTTCATTTATGTAATGTAAAGGAGTTTGCCTCCTCGAAGACGCTAAATTCTAAGGCGTTGATCTAACTTTTCTATCTTTTTCTTGAGCTGGTTTCATAACAGAGATCAGAGTTTTAGATTCAATCAATAACTCAAACTTATAAAAGGAACGCTAGGCTAAAAGAGAAGACACATTAGTGAGCACAAGACAATGAGGTAGTGAGGATCTCAATGATTAGCTAGAGGACATTCATCCAAGTGTGAGGAGTCTGATGAGGAGTGTAAGGGATAGTAATTGAGAAGGATCTAGACTAGCCAGCAAGATCAAATGATGTGTTTTCGAGGGTTTGATCAGCTAGAATTTCCCAAAGTTTTGTTGTATTTGTATTTTTCCTCAATGGGCCATTATACTAGTAAGGGAGACCTTGTATGTTGAAGATTAATTAATAAAAAAACAGATTTGAAAGGCGG
This sequence comes from Pinus tabuliformis, assembly GCA_031772625.1. Taxonomy (NCBI): domain Eukaryota; kingdom Viridiplantae; phylum Streptophyta; class Pinopsida; order Pinales; family Pinaceae; genus Pinus; species Pinus tabuliformis. The sequence continues at coordinate 520,390,362 of CM062804.1, read as the reverse complement.
AGATCTATGTGTGCATGTGTATGAGCTTGATGTGATTATTTTTCTTCCACAATTTTTTATTTTTATTTGTGTTAAAATCTCAGCAATGTTTTCTATTCAGTAGATCTACAGCAATAATTATTTAATTAAAAAGGAATCTGTCAAGTCAATGATTAGCCAAAAGTTGGGGTTAGAGAAATCAACACACACACGTCGACAACTTCAAAACAAGCACCTTCAAAGAATTTTTCACCAAAGAAATATGTCTATCTATGTCATATGCACACTTTTATGAATATATGTCATTTACACATATATTTGAAGGCATAAAATTCACAATTTTGAGAGAGTTTTCAACATTTTCCTAAATAAAAACTCACAGCAAACCCCCCAGGATTGTTCACACATGGATAGTTTAAAAAGGGGCACCTTCTAAAAATTAGGCAACAGATAAATATGTATCTATGCATTTAATATTTTCACTTTAACAAATATATTCTTTTCATAAATATATAATGACATAAAGTTCACAATGTGGAGAAAAATTTCAACTTCCCTTGTAGGGAAAACCCGGACACTTCCCTACAATTTGCAGATGGTATCAAATGTAAACCCAGACTAACCCACTAGGGATGTCGAGAGAGGCACACAAAAGGGGCAGCTAGCCCTAGGAAAGAACCCTGAGAACTCCTCCATGAAGGTCAAAGCACTCAAACACTAGAGCTATCCCATGGAAAGCATTTTCAACTTAGACATAAGAATACAAACATAGTTTCCAAAACAAATTAAATAGGAAAGGAATGTATTTGAAATTAAACTATTGTAGACATACAAATATAATTAAAAATTATATTAAGGGATGCAACAAGAGGGTAGGGAAGAGATTCTCAACTCCCTTTCACCCTAGGAATTTCCTACCCAAAACCCAAATAGGGTTTGACAGAATGTAGAGGAATGCATGCAAGTCATCAAGAAAATCAAGGAGCTTTATAGTGAAGGGTTGAGAGAGGAAGCTAACTTGGAACCTAAATAGGTACCCAACAATGCAAATATTCACAAAAGAATGCAATTACGAAAAAAATATTGCTTGTTGCACACTCTACATTCCATTAGTTGTATGTGTACAAAATTGTGGTAGGTGGAAATAGGTGAAGGGTTGGGTAAATGTGGGTAGAATGTTAGAAAAGAAACCAATGCTCTATCCCCCATCCTCCAAGCATGTTAGTATCTTTGGGGATTTCCCTATCATCCTCGGTACACAATGGATGACAAGCAACATAAGTGGCGATATCCTTTACTAAAGTAAGACACCCATAGTACTTAAGAGTGGTGTTCCCAAGTAATAAGAAGTCCGAGGATTACCACAATACCATGAGTAATTCTAAACTCTCCCTCTTCCAAATGACACCTAGAAGCATATAAAAATAGCTAATAAAAAAATTATTTTTATTCTATTTTTATTCCTATATCAAAAAAAGGTGGTGAAGTCCTCACCAACCTTGATTCTAAATTATTTAAGTCACACAAATGTTCATTTGATTCATTTTTCACCATCATCTCACTAGTGGCATCATATCAAGGAGTTTATAGATTAATTTGTGGATAGAAAGCTTCCAAAGGAATGGAACAACTTTCTGACACATTTCAAGTGCATTCAATTCCCAACAATCCACAAAATAAATTGTACAAAATTTTTTGATGTTAATCTTGCTATGTCTCCTCTAATTTTGATATTCAAGCATTTTTGTAGTTTTCATATATTTTATATTTGGAGCAATGTGTCTCATATTGATTGACCTATGTGGATGTTGGGACAAGGTCAAAAAGAACATACACTAAAGTGAAAGTGCATGCCACAAATGCAAAACATGTTCCTATACAAAGTAATAACGTGAATGTCCTCGTTGGGGAATCAAGCTAACTATGGGTTGTTGAACCGTGTGTAAAAAAGAGTTGACCACCATATCCTTGGGTTGCGGGGATTCACGAACAAGTTTGTTCTTAGATGGGTGTAACTGAAATTCTTTCATCGTTGAGTTGAGTGAAGCAATTCCTAATGGAAAATGAGTAATCGAGGTTTTGACTAGATGCTTAAAAGTGTAACTCCCTAGTGAAGTGTGAAATCCATGGAGTAGGTTATCATAAGTTGGGAAGGGTGTGAAAATTAAATCAAAATAAGAGTCCTAAGCTTATGGAGATTGATTAACTTGAGGTCCATCCCTCCATGTCGCAAGGAATTGAGAGATGATGACATAATTTTGTGAGATTTAGAATCTTATGGAAAACAATAGGTCTCCTGGAAGGCATATACACTACCTTATGATCTCGCTAGTAGATCACAACAACCTAGTGATAAGATCACAAGCAATACAAGTTATTTTGGCTACCATTATCCAGCATCAACTATGCGATCTTTTTCCTAAGCTGGAAATTATAAGTGAAGAGAGCTTCCCAAGTTACCTCTTATTGTAAAGGAGAGTTTGAGAATAATTCTTAGTAGGGGAAACTTTGAGGTGGCAAAATCTATTGGATTCCAAAAAACCCAAATTGTTAGGCTATGACTAATTGATATGAACAAGGGTAGCCAGTGATGCAAATACCATAGTTACCAAATTCGATATGATATGGGGAAAGACAAAGGGAATGCATAAAACCTGGTATTGAATAATTCGACACTATACATCTCATCAAACTAAAACATTATATAAATTTTTCAAAAATTCAGTTCTTAATAGGCTAATCTTAATTCCTTGCCTCATTCAAGGTCACCATAAAGGGATCAAAATCACACCTGCTTTCACCCCTCCTGGTAAATTCTGAAAAAGCCTTTTGAGAATCCCCTGTCCCTCATTGAGGTGACTATAGTCAATGCAGCCACTACAAAATTGAGGAAACATTAATGTTTTCTACTTTGTTGTTGGAGTCTCTTGTTAAAGCAAATAGCATCCTAGAACCAAAGTTTCAAGGTTCTAAAGAGAATGAAATCGTTTTATAGTCCATTACAAAAACTAATGAAAAGATTAAATTTTAAAAAATTGAAATTTGGAGATCAAAAAGTTTTCACAGGGCAATAGTACATGAGAGGATAATGGTACTAGACACACAAAAAAATCAAAGTAAAACGAAAAATTAAAAGGGGTAAAACCAAGACAAGGCAATCCCAAATAAAGTAGAGATATCCTACACAAGAAGAAAACCTTGAATAACCTCATCGGTTAGCTCAAGTGGTCATAAGCCTGATGTGAGATCTCTCCCCCAAAGTTGAGCAGGTCATGAGTTTGACTCTCTTGATCCCCCGACACCAGGATCCATAATCAGGGCTAATGGTTTACCCCATTTACCATTTATAGCTCATAAGGAAGTACTCAGAAACACTTCTCGTGAAGTGTTTTCCTTGGGAAAAAGGAAGCAAACCCTGATTCAAAGATGACATTTGAAAAAGAATGTGATTGTCGAATCTTTAGAACATAGCGAGGAAGACAACCATTGGTGTCAATATCTAGCAGCAAAGAGCATGTGACGTTTGTGGTTCCAGCAACCAAGAAGAAATTTTCAAAAACTTATAATTATTGATTAGGACATCTATAGACATCAACTACCTCATACATCATAAGCTACTAAGCTATAAGTAGGAGACACAGAAGTTGAGTTTGTTCATTGCAAAAGAGCTCATCGATTGTCAACAATAACAATGCCTTTTGTCTTTATGAACTATACACTCAACTCAAAATATTTCCATGAGAATTCACAATATTTATCTCCCTGCCACCAAATTTTTACATTGATTACACATACCATCCAAGTAAATTGCACCAAATAATTCGATTGTATGATTTTTTTCCAAATTTTAAATTATTTGGACCAATTCAGCCAATCTTTGTAATTATGGAAAATACTCACATAAACATAGAAGAATGAAAGTTGTATCAAAAGAAGATTGTCAAATTGTGCATGATGTGATGTACACTCTACATTCCATTAGCTATATATAAGAGTCTACAGCTACAATAGGTGGATGTAAGTCAAGAGTTCAGTGGAGTAGGTGGAACGTTAGATTTGTGATCTTTTGAACAAGCCACCTTTACAATGATGTACATAAAATATTAAGTACAAGATTACAAACAATACATTTTTTGGACTTATTCTTTGTTCATTTGGAGAAAATACTACAGAGGACTCCATGGCAGGTCATGTGTTTACAGGTGCTGGATGTGGAGGTTTTGTGTAGCTTAATATTGCACCTTTGGTGGAGATATTGTGATGAGTTGCTTTTGTAGTTTGCAAAAATGATGGCATCAGTCAAGAGCTCCATGGAGAGTGTTTTTATTGGTGTCATTTGAAGCCATACCTTTTCATAGTTTGATTGAGGATGATGAAAGGGTTTCAAAGTTGTTTTGGCAGCATGTATGTAGAAGGGGAGTTTAGGCTGGTTTCATAGCCTACTTGATATTGGTAGCATTTTTGTGGAAGGCCTCGTTGCTACTATGCATCTACTACATTGTGGTTGTTTACTTTTTCTTGTTCTGTCAAAGGTTGGTTGTTCTTGTACACAACCACTGTTCTGGGATTTTGATGACATTTTCAATGGGCTAAAGAGGATAACTCCCTATCATTGGGCTTATAGATCTCTATTGCAATGGAGCACTGGTACACAAATAGCTTAAATATGGCCTCAGGGTGTATTTTTCCCTGCACATTTCATTGGAATTTTATGCTAGGTCAGTTTATGTTTCTTCAAACAAGTACATATTTCTTCCTTGCAAGTTCTTGAGAGACTGCAAGGGTTTGTACCTGTATATTTATTCTCTCTTTCTCATCATTTCTTCAGAAAGGGGGTTTGACAATGTTTTCATGATTCTGATCAATTGTGTGCTTCAAAGGTATCTGTTTCAGAAGGATCTTGTTTAAATTTGGGGGCCTTGCAGCCCCTTTCTTAAATTTATTTAAGATACAAAGAGCATATTACAGAAAGGGATGTCAATATATTTCAAAAAAAAATGAACCTAAAATTAGACAAAACTATTGTCACTATAGTTGTTATCTATTTTTGAGAAGCAAGAGAGCCCCATAGGTCGGATTTGGTAACTGAGTGATCATAATAATGTCTCATTTCTAGAATGAAAATAATTAGGAATAATTTCCAACAGAAAATTGATAGGAAACTTGATATAGATAAGAAAGATTTCTTTTCCGACTAGCATCATCTTAAGTCCAGACACACGTCTACTCTAATATCTTGTGGTGCCACTTTTTTGTTCTATTTCAAATATGAGTGTTAGTAAGAAGTTAGAACCTTTGTGGACATGACTATTTTGTTTCTCAGCATTGAGAATGCTAACCTGACAAGGATGAAACTACACCTAAAGAAAAAGGAATAGCAACAAGTTGCAACTATAACAACAACAATATTTAAAAGGTTTACATTTTCCAGCAAAGTATGTACTACTTAACATTCACATTGTTAGCATGAGGTTAGGATTAAATATATAGATGGTAATTTTTCCATTAGTGACTTATTAGCGTGAGTAGTTATTTTCCATTAATTGCATGCTTGGCAGGAGAAATTAACACTATAAGGTTTTCAATTTTAGAAGAGACTGTGTTTTTTTGTCTGTGTTTTTTTTCCACTACGAAAAGAAGGATACATGTGGATGGCATGAAGATAACCATAAAACAAGCCCTGAAGATAAATAAATTAGGCATGATTGTTAATAGCAAAGGTATTTATCTTTAGAAAGGAAAAATCAAGGCACCTAAAGGCTAAAACTAAGCACAGGTTTCTCACAAAATTAACCACTATAAACTCAGAGGGACACAGTTGACAGTAGTGTAATATTACAGAACCAAGGGGCACTCATGTGGGTATTTAACTATTGAAGAGAAAGAATGGTAGTTTCATTGCTTTAAGAGCCATTTTATCAAAGAAAGATGGCCTCACTAAGTGCAATATTTGCACACTGTATTTTTACAATTTCATGAATTGAATTGATATTTGAAGGTTAGTGTCAAACTTTTACAGGTTGGAATATCAGGTATAGCCTGTCTTGTGCCAATAGAAACAACCAGTGTAGGACAACCTCAAGATTTGTCAGCATAGAAGTGTAGGTGCAGTCTGCGCTCGACATAACTGATGGCATGGGATACCTTTTGCGTTTTATCAATCCAACATCATAATTACATTCTGGTTTCACATTCTTAAAGACCAACCTCCATATTTTATGTTCCAGATTTATTGTTGCAAGCTGTTAACCCATTATTAGAGGCTAACCTGCAGATTCTAAAAGCCAAATATGCATTTGGAGGCTCAATTGATATTTTTAAGGACCAGAGTTGGGAAATTCAGGCCATGCATATATACTGCAAGATGTACATATGTTCTGTGGGCTTCTTTGAGTTGATTCCACTCCTCCGCGACTCAAAAGTAAATTTTCAGTATTGAAGGGTATATCTAGGCCTCTTGATGTCTATGACAATCTAGAAGTTAAAATGTTGTTCTAGGTCTTTTGGGGCTGCTAGAAATAGCTGAAGACCATTTCCGAGAATATTGAGAACTGGCTTGTCTATCCAAGCTAGTGTCATGATGTTGCTGGCAGATATCTGGGCTTCTAGGCCAATATCAAAGTTAGCAGGTTGATTCCATTTTATGCAGTAGATTATTTTTATTGAATCCATTTTTTTATCACATTGCAGGTAATAAACTCATTAGTGGAAACCATGGTAGCAGGGCTTGTTGAGTGCGACTTAAACACATGAGTCATACCCAACCCAGTGCCTAAAATGAGACAAATCAACACAACATTCAAAAACTCATCATCAGCAAGTCAAACTCCTGCATAATGAGTACCAGTGTAACATGTGTTTTTGAACCCAGAGTGTTTGACTTAATGAATGTAGTGAGCTAGAGATAAAAAATCATGATGTGCACCAAGACCCGACCCTTTGGAATGGATGCATTTTTAGATATACCTAGTTGATCCTTCCAGTAGTCATATGTTTGTCTTAAATATTAAGACATGCATGTCTAAGTATGAAGTTTTTATGAAACTAGCTCACAAAAAGTTAGAAAAGATAGATAAATGACTTAGAAATAAGCATGTTCGAGGGGGAAACCTCCTTTACATTACATAAATGAACAATTATTTGATGATACAAATGACAAGACCTCCTTTCTATATATAGGAGTCTAAGGGGTCATAATATAATCAGAGCCGACATAACAGTAATAATATAAGGGCACAATAATAAAAATTGTTGGCTTCTATGGGGCACAATAATAACAATATGGGGACTACATGGGCACAAGAATATAATAAGGGGGTTGTAATAATAACAATAAGGGGTTACACTAATAGTATAGCGACCTAACATGCTCCTCTCCTTCAAAAACTGTTGTCCTCAATGCTTGAGTAGTTCTTCATGCTTCTGTATAAAATTCTTGTCCTCCCATGTGGAATCTTCAACGGGTAAGTTCTTCCACTTGATGAGATACTTTGAAATTGATCGATTTCGTAGCTGCCAAGTTCTTATTTTTGTGACTGCTTTAGATTCCAATATGATTTTTCCTTCCTCGTCAAGTTCTGGCAATATTGTTTGACCTGGGATCTTCCGTAACTTTTGAATGAGTAACCACACTTCTTCGTCCTTCTTCCATTCATCCCTTGCTTTGTTTATCCAATTTGGTTGGATAATAGAAATAACACAAAACAATGCTTCAACATCCTCATCCTTTCTTGAGAGTGCATCTGCAACAACATTTTTCTTCCCTTTTTTGTAGATGATTTCAAAGTCACAACCCAACATATTTGTGACCCATTTTTTATGTTCTTCTAAAGGTAATCTTTGTTCTAAAAAGTATTTAAGACTATCATGATCCATTTTTACCTTGAAGTCTCTTCCTATTAGGTAAGGTCGCCATTTCTTAAGTGCATGCAGTATTGCCAACATTTCCTTATCATAAACAACTTGCTTGAGATATAACCATAAAAATACCCAATTTCCTAGATCAAACTTCTTTCAATGCGATGTTGATTTACCTATTGTTTCATTCGATTCTGCACCAAAGTGGTGTTAACTATCCTTTAAAAGTTGGAGAACTCATTGTTGATGATTGATTTGATCTTTCACTGCTTGAATCTTTTTCTTGTTGATATGTCCTTCTATCTTGAGAGTTTGAGGAGTGGTAATTTATTCCAATGCATTAAAAGATATGGTCAGATTCATTTCTTGATGCTCGATGTGATCTTTCACTTCTTGAACATTTTTCTTCTTGATATGTCCTTCTATCTTGATGGTTTGAAGAGTGCTAATTTTGGCCAATGTATTACAAGATCGTCGGATTCATTTCTTCTTTCTCGATGTGATCTTTCACTTATTGAACCTTTTTATTCTTGATATGGCCTTCTATCTTGAGAGTTTGAGGAGTGGTAATTATTGCCAATGCTTTACAAGATATGGTTAGATTCATTTCTTCTTTCTCTGGGGTTGGTCCCTGGTGTATATCCTCTTCTTCTTATGTTTCTTGATCCTTTTCTTCCTCCTCTTCATAATCTATGTAAAATAATTTCTTCTCAACACACTTATGACCTTTAGTGTATTTGTTATCACAATTGTAATAGAGCCCTTTTTCTCTTTTTTCTTCCAATTGTTGTGGTGTTAACCTTGTAGGTTGTGGAAGGCTAGGAGAAACAACACTTCCATCTTTATAGTTGTGAGGGGTAGACTTCCTTGTTGCCGTAATTTTTCTTTCCACTTTTTCTTGCCAACTTGAATGCCCTCTCCAATGAATCAGGTTCCCAAAGACGAACCTCATGTTGAATGTTATGCTTTAAAGTCCCTATGGAGACACCAATCCTCTACTTCTATAGAATATCATTTTCCCTTATATTCAATTTTTGAAAGTCCTCAATGTGCTCTGCCATTGAACACTTTTGTTTTAGATTTATCAATTGGCTAAAGAAGGTGTTTCTCTTTGTATCCTCATAATGTGCTATCATTTCCTACGTGAAAATTAACCACATAACAAGTGGTTTACGAGAAAATAGCGCTTTCTACCATAAAAATTGATCCAGTTCTGAATATGAAGATGTAGTACATAACTTTCGTAACAGTTTCACCTCATGTAGATCAAAATATTTCTCCATCTATAGTATCCAATTTACCAGATCCTTGCCATCAAACTTCCTCATATCACTTTTTCTTGATTTTAGGAGCTCGATATTGAAATTATTGTAACTCTGTAATTTCAGATCTTGAAGTTCTAAAATTGCATCCTGCAATAATCCTTTGAGTCCTCTTTCTAACCACAAGTTTGATCATAATTGGATTCTCGAAGAAAGAGTTATGTCCAATATCCTGCGATGACCTAATTATAGACTAGTTGAGTAGAGCGAATTTGTACGACATGCCACATGTCACTGTTTCGACCTTAGGTTCTGAAATTGATGCCCAACAAACCAAAGTCCATCTTCTTTCTGTCACTTTTTACGAAATTTGAATCATATGCTCCGAGAGTGAGTTATGAAGCTTTTCCCAAGGTCACCTATTTGGGATGTAATTTGGGGGCCTGCAAAAACCCTAAATGTCTTGGACCGTATCTCCGACACTATAGCGAATAAAAATCTGAACTTCAGACCCGATCATGAACAAGATTTCGGCTCACATGGCTTTTAATTTCAGAATCTAAAACTTCATAGAAAACAAATTATAGCAAAAATTCCATGATGACTTATTTGAGATGGAATTCTAGAGCTTGCAAAAATCTGAACTTCCTTAGATCATATCTCCGTAAATATAGCAATACAAGATCTAAATTTGGACTCGAGCTTCCGAACGCTTTCGTCTCAAATGGGTTTTTTCTTTTTTCTTTTGAAAGGTCATAGAAAAAATGATATAGCGAAAATTCCACGAAGACCTGTTTGGAGCAACGAAACCCTAGAATCGAAAGCTCTGATACCAAATGTTATGAAACCAGCTCACAAAAAGATAGAAAAGATAGATAAATGACTTAGAAATAAGCCTCTTCGAGGGGAAACCTCCTTTACATTACACAAATGAAAAATTCTTAGATGGTACAAATGACAATACCTCCTTTCTATATATAGGAGTATAAGGGGTCATAATATAATCAGAGCCGACATAACAATAATAATGTAAGGGCAACAATAATAACAACAATGAGCTTCTATGGGGCACAATAATAACAATGTGGGGACTACATGGGCACAAAAATATAATAAGGGGGGGTGGTAATAATAACAATAAGGGGTTACACTAGTAGTATAGGTACCTAACATAATTAAAACTTAGAAAATTAAAATAAAATGAGCATCCTTCCCCAACACCATCCACATCCTAGCTTGAGGTAATGACATACCCATTGCCAGGGATGACTTGATAAATAAGAAGCAATGGATTTGAATTTTTTGTTCGCATTGTCATCATATAAATAGATGACAAACTCTGGAGATATGATCTCGCACCAGATGTCGTGACATATTGAATGATGAAGGACTAAGAATTTTGAAGTATATACGATGTTGTCACCACAAACATAGGATAAAAACTCCGTAGTTTATACATTAGAATTTTAATGTATCTAAACAAAAATATCACTTGGTATACTTATTTTAAAGTATAAGGGCCTTTCCTAAATATTGAAAAGGGAAAAATATTTCCCCTCTAAAAGGAGATTTTTATAGAGTCCTTTATCTTTATAAAAAGGCAGAACTTATTTTAGAGAGGTACCATTCTTTCTCTCTAAATTCATTCTTGTTTATGTAAATATTATAAAAGTTGTTTTAATACTTTAGGAATTCATTAGCATTTATTATGCTTGGTTTTACTAAGTCATCTGAGTCAATAAGGACTTTTTAAAAGGCCCATCATTTTGTATCCCACCTTTGAAAACTAAGTCCTTAATTTTAGAAGGGTGTATCGCTGTAAAGCCTAAAGCAGTAGGCACCCCCTTAACAATCATCACACCAAAGTGGTAGTTCAATTTTGGATTAATCACTACCTTTGTTTCAGGTACTCCTTGAATTACCTGGTCACCTCCAGCCCTCCATACAGGATTTGAACAGGGTAATTAGAGAGAATATACACCAATAGTACATCAGGTCACTTGGACCACTTCCCCTAATGGCCTTGGGCCTGAGATGGCATTCCATTCCAAGCACTTCATGCCACTGAGGGATAGCCTTATTTTTAGACCTACATATACATATATACATTGAATGCATAGCCTGAGGATTCCTCTTCATCAATTCAAGATTTTCTTGCACAAGCTCTAGATTGAGACAAATCATCACATTCTACAGTCTAATAGGATTTGTCAACTATGTCATTTGTAGGAGATTGAGTCAGAGGAGAACCTCATCTTTAGCTGACTCATTTATTATGAGATTAGATGGAGGTTCCAATGAGGGTGCAATGACATTGGCAATCAAAAAAGGTCTTTTAAATTAGTTCTTAAAATGAATTGAAACTCAAGAAAAAATATTACATTTTAAAATCCTCAACATCACTAATAGAAAGTTAGAAATTATAGAAGTCTTCTAAGAAACTTTAATAAATTGTCCTAGACAAACTATTCAATTAGTCTTGCCATTCTCCTATTTTGATTCCTTCCAAAATCATAATTCTCTGCAGTATTGAACCTCCATTATTGACCATATTTGTTAGGAGGTTAGCAATTTATTTGTTGTCCATACGTGTATGGAGTCCAAATATTGTATGGCTTCTCTAATCCAGATGATTTGGCCTGAAAATCCCATGAACGGTCTCCCAAATCATTTTTCAAAAGTCCTATAGCTATATTTAAATCTCTCCTTCCAAGATTTACATTTTTTATCTTAATATTGAGGAAAATCTCACCTCCCTCTAAGCTCTTTCTAAATAAACATAAATATCAAGAACAAGTAAACCTAAAACAGACCCTTTCATAGTCACTATACACCATCGACCCACACTCTAAACACTATTTACAGAAAAAAATGAATGAGACTACAACCATTTTGAGGTGGACAATTCCAACACATGTAATGCCTTCCACATTCAAAATTCAGATTGAGAATATATTCCAAGCAAAGTCATGAATTAATTAATTCTGAATTGAGTTAACAACAAAGTGTTTATGGAAAACATGGTAGTTTAGTCCACGCAAATTTGATTCAGTAGTTTTGTCATATATGGTCAGGAATTCACTGTGGTTGATTTGTGCCAACACTGCATACAAAACTATATAACTGTGTATATCTCACTTCCGTAGGTTGATGTAGAAACCAAGATCCTAGCCCTCTATAATTCTCTCTTTTACCATAATATATATTATACTGTTCACGGTAGACTTCATAGTTCTAAACAAAGATAGTCGATCATTTATGATGTTAGCAAGACCAAAACTTATCAAGGGAGGCAAGTGCATTAGAAAAATTTGACAGCCATTCATAGTACAACATTGGCTGGTAAAAGACACTTTCTAGATCCATATTAGACTCTCTCTATCCAAGCCACGTACTATTGCAAATGACATAAATATTTACTCCAGTGTCTAACATAATTTTTTTCCATAAACATTTTCAACTGGTGATTCACACTATTCGCACTACATGGTTGTACTATCATGAAAAGGCTAGCTACTTCCATTCAATAAATTTCGCATGGATTTAGGAGATTAAGGTTTAAGATTATCCACCCACTAAATTTTCATTATCCTTGTCTCTCACCTTAGAAGAGTCATACCTTGACAACCATGGTTCCTACGTCTCAGATTAATCGATCTATCCAGGATTGCTCACCCTCCCTAACATTGAAGGTTACCTTGTTGATGGGCATAATAACCTAGGGCTATCCATTGATGGCATAATGTGCAGTCCACCCTTACAAATGCTCTAACTACATGGGTTTTGTGGGCCAACTGGGATAACCATCAAGGGTTGGGAAGAATTATGGAAGCACTATCATTGTTGCAACATCTGTTGCAGCCTTTGTGAGATTAAAGATTTAATGGTGAGCCTCCCACCACTGTGAGAAAGATGTGGTAAATACATAAGCGAATGCAACATTATCACGAGGGCAAGTGAACTCGTAAAAGTTTCTATCCATCCACAGTAAAACATTGCCTGGTAAAATACACTTTCCAGATCCATATCAAACTCTCTTTATCCAAGCCATGTACCATTACAAATGACAGGAATATCTACTCTAGTGTCTAACATAATTATTTTCTATAAGCATTTATTTTCAACAGTGATTCACACTACACGACTCTACTATCATGAAAAGGATAGCTGCTTCCATTCAATAAATTTCGCATAAATTTGAGGATTTAGGGGAATAAAGGTTTAGGACTATATTTAAGTAGAAGAAAATGGACCAACATGGTAAGGGAAAATTTCACCCTAAACAAGAAGCCAAATACTCAACTTGCATGAGTTGGATTTAGAGACTCATGCCTCCAGACTATGCTAAAATGACAATAGCTAGAAATGGCCTTTTCCCTTGCCACACTGCAAATTCTAGTTGGGCAAATAGTGGCTTGTAGGAAAAACCTCCCTGTAGAGGCCCTGTAGTGACCTTTATGCTGACATGAAAAAACAATCAGGGACTCAAATCATCTTCTTTGTTTGACAATCAGTTGCTGCAGATGGTATCTCTGAATTGTATAAAATATATCAGGTTTCATTCTAAGGCAGTATCAGCCAAAATTAATGTGTGAACAAGAAATCCAAAGCTTTATGAATGCCATGGTTGTAGCAGTGTCGAGTTATTGTTGATCAAGGTATTTCACAATAATTTTGGAATCTCTCTTGTGTTGGGTTGTGTTATATTCTTTCCACGACTAGCCCACGTAGTTAACCAGGGGTTAGAGGAGGAAGGTCACAGGGGGTTTGAGGGGTACCCGTAACCCCACTCTATGGGGTCCAGGGTAGCGCCACGAAGAATTTTGGTTTTGGACCCTATGTTAGGTTGGGCGGACCCACCTATGGTTTTGTGCATGATTTTTGCACATGTTTTTTCGATGCGATGGTTTTTTGGTCCATGGTATTTGACGCGATGGTTTTCGGTCCATGGTATTGGATGCTTCGGCATGTATAAATATGTATTATAACATTGAAAGGAACATAATGAAAAATCAAGCTGGTAGTCCCGGTTTTGGGATCCAGTGGAAAATATCTATGTATATGTGTTTTATGTGTTATGCTCTCACATTGTTTATTTTCTGTGTTTTAGAATTTGTATGTAGGTAATTTCTGTATGGGGTTAAAACCTATATTTGGTATCAGAGCTATTTTGAATTCAAGGGGATACCTTTGTTGCTGAGGGGTTTCATTCGGGCCTGTGGTAGACCCTGTTCTGTGGGAGATCTGCGAGATTGATTTTGGTGGTGAAAGAAGATGGCGAGCAATGGAAAGATAGAGATCGAGAAATTTAATGGTCAGAGTTTTGAGTTGTGGAAACTCAAGATGGAGGATCTGTTGGTGGATAAAGATCAGTGGATCGCGGTAGATCTAGGTACTAAACCAACGGGAGTGTCTGATGAAGAATGGAAGAAGTTGGATCAAAAGGAAAAGAGCACAATACGATTGTGTGTCTCAGATTCAGTATTGCTGAATGTATCAAGGGAAGCTATGGCGAAGGCTTTGTGGGACAAGTTAGGGACTTTGTACCCATCTAAGTCTCTGGTGAATAAACTGTTCTTGTAGAAAAATCTATATAACCTAAGGATGAAAGATGGAGGCTCAGTGATAGAGCATCTGAATGCATTTAATACTGTGGTAAGTCAGTTAGCATCTGTTGATAATAAAATTTCAGATGAAGATAAGTGCATCAGTTTGTTGTGTTCTCTACTAGATTCATGGGATAGTCTGGTTATTACAATAGGTAGCAATGCAACTGCCTTGCATTTTGATGAAATAGTCTCATCCTTGCTGATGGAGGAGAGGAGACGAAAAAATATGGAGATCCAAAATGGTGATGCCTTATCTATACGAGGATGGTCCCAGAGCAGAAACAAATATAAGTCATCGAGTGGGAGATCAAAATCTAGAGGGAGATCTAAATCTCCAGGAAAACCTATAAAGGTAGTGTGCTGGAAATGCGGAAAGGAAGGGCACTTCAAAAGGGATTGTAAATATAAAGCTCTTGCCAAAAGAAAGGGATCTGATGATGCTACTTCTGCAGAGGCGAAAACCACCTCAGATGAAGGTGGGGATGTGTACTTGGCTTCTTCAAGTACACATGTAGATCATTAGGTATGGTTGATTGACTCAGGTGCATCCTTTCACTTCACTCCCCACAGAGAGTGGTTCTGCGAGCATGAGAAATACGATGGTGGTGATGTCTTCTTAGGGGATGATAGGAAGGCTAGAATTGTTGGTCATGGAAAAGTAAAGTTGAAGTTGCAAGGTGGAAGGGTTAGAACACTTCCGGGTGTTCTACATATTCCTACATTAGCCAAAAATCTAATTTTTGTAAGCAAGATGGATGATGCAAGTGTAAAAACAATGTTTGAGAAGGATACCTGCAAGATGGTTTGAGGAGCACTGGTATTGATGCAGGGAGTTCAGACTGGAACTCTGTACAAGCTGCAAGGTAGCACTGTTATTGATGGGTGCAACAGTTCTGTGGTTCCTGAAAGTGGAGGAGAAAATCTAGTCATCTCTGGAGAGAAGACCATGCTGTGGCATCAAGGGCTTGGACATATTGGAGAGAAGGGCCTTCGAATACTTCATGGTAAAGGTATGGTAGAAGGTATAAGTAATAGCTCTCTAGATTTTGATTTCTATGAAAATTGTGTATATGGGAAGTAGAATCGGGTGAGTTTCCCCTCTGGTGATAAGAGGGAAAAACAGATATTAGAGCTTGTGCACAGTGATGTGTTTGGACTAGTGAAGGTTCCATCACTGGGTAAGTCTGTGTACTATGTATCATTTATAGACGACTTCTCAAGGAATACATGGATATATTTCCTTAAGAAGAAATATGAAGTCTTTGATAGGTTTAAAGAATTTAAGGTTCTTGTGGAAAATCAGACAGAGAAGAAGATAAAGGTGCTAAGGACAGATAATGGTGGAGAGTTTTGCAGTAAGGAATTTGAAGAATTCTGTAGAAGTGTGGTATAGCACGATAGAAGACTACCCCATATACACCTCAGCAAAATGGAGTTGTAGAAAGAATGAAGAAGACATTGATGGAAAGGGCAAGAAGCATTCTCAGTGGTGCCGGGGGTTAGGACAGGAATTCTGGGCAAAGGCGGTGGATACTGCATGTTACCTGGTCAACAGGTCACCTTCATCAGCATTGGAGGATAAAACTCCACAAGAGGTATGGACTGGTAAGGAACCCTCTCTTTCACATCTAAGGGTATTTGGATGTGATGCATATGTACATGTTCCAAAGGAGAAATGAACCAAGTTGGATAGTAAATCTAAAAAGTGCATCTTTATTGGGTATAAGGATGGTTTAAAGGGTTATAAGCTTTGTAACCCAGTAATAAGGAAGGTTGTGTATAGCCGAGATGTGGTGTTCAAAGAGGTGAAAGATGTTATTAAACATGAAATCCAACCAAAGGAACCTGAGACAATAGAGTTTGAGCTAAAGGAAGAATCAGTCTCTACAACAGAGGAGGAATCAGAAGATGAAGAGCCACAAACTTCGGGTCTGAGAAGATCAGTTCAAGAAAGAAGGCAGCAAGAAAGGTATAGTCCATCTGCTTTCTGTTCAAATTTTACTTTATCTATTACTGATGATGATCCTAGAACTGTGAAGGAAGTAGTAGATTCAGAGGATGGAAAACTCTGGAAAAAGGCCATGGTTGATGAAATGGCATCTTTGCGCAAAAATGAGGCTTGGGATCTAGTGGAGTTGTCGGCTGGAAGGAAACCCATTGGTAGCAAATGGGTGTTCAAGAAGAAGACAAATGCAGAAGGAAAGGTGGAGAAATACAAAGCTCGATTGGTAGCAAAAGGTTATTCCCAGGTGCTGAGAATTGATTTTGGTGATATTTTTTCTCCTGTTGCCAAGGTAGCTTCTATTAGATTACTTTTAACTGTTGCTGCTGCTTTTGATTTTGAGATAGAATAGATGGATGTGAAGACAACATTCCTTCATGGGGATCTAGAAAAGGAGATCTACATGAAGCAACATGAAGGCTTTGCAGTGAAGGGTAAGAAAGAACCGGTATGTAAGTTAAAGAAGTCTCTGTATGGGTTAAAACAATCACCAAGGATGTGGTATCAGAAAGTTGATACATTTATAAATGGACATGGCTTTACTAGGAGCAAAGCAGATCACTGCATGTATTTTAAATTAATTGGTGACCGTGTTATTTATCTGGTCTTCTATGTGGATGATATGTTGCTAGTTGGAAATGACAAAGAAATTATCCAGGATTTGAAGACCCAATTGTCCTCCAAATTCGACATGAAAGATCTTGGTGCTGCAAACTATATTTTAGGCATGGAAATTAAAAGAGATTGGACAAAGATGAAGCTCTGGTTAAACCAGAGGAAGTATGTCGAGACAATATTGCATAGGTTCAATATGCAGGATAGTAAACCAGTGAAGGTTCCTATTCCTGTAGGTTTGAGGTTATCTGCTGAACAGTGTCCCAAGACACAAGAAGAGGAAGAGGACATGTCCCATGTTCCATATGAAAGTGTAGTCAGTAGCCTCATGTATGCAATGGTATGTACTGGACCAGACATTGCACATGCAGTGGGAGTATTGAGCAGGTTTATGTCAAAACTATGGAAGGAGCACTGGACAGAAGTGAAGCGGGTTTTTAGGTATTTCCGTGGCACTAGTGATTATGGTTTGTGCTACCAAGGATGACCACGATTGGATAGAGTGTTGGATATTCATGGCTTTGTTGATGTAGACTAGGCTAGAGATCTGTATCAGAGAAGATCTACAAGTGGGTATGTGCTTAACCTATTTGGAGGTGCAGTCAGTTGGATGAGTAAGAAACAATCTGTAGTGGCACTATCAACTACAGAGGCAGAATACATGGCAGCCACTCATGCAAGCAAGGAAGCAGTTTGGCTACAGAGATTATGTTCAAGTATGGGGTTAGTACATGAAGCTATAAGGATAGACTGTGACAGCCGAAGTGCAATTTTCTTGGCAAAGAACCCTGCATATCATTCAAAGACAAAGCACATTGATGTCCAATATCACTTTGTGAGGGATACGATAGAAGACAAAAAGGTGTTGCTGGTAAAAGTGAACACTTTTAACAATATTGCAGATGCATTGAAAAAATCTCTGAGCTCTAAGAAATTCTCTTGGTGTAGAGAAACAATAGGCATTGCAGGGCTGGATAAATGACTAAGCTCTCTTGTAGCCCCTTGTGGAAAGAAACCAACAAGTGGGAGAATGTTGGGTTGTGTTATATTCTTTCCACGACTAGCCCACGTAGTTAACCGGGGGTTAGAGGGGGGAGGTTACAGGGGGTTTAAGGGGCACCCATAACCCTACTCTATGGGGTCTGGGACAGCACCCCAGAAAATTTTGGTTTTGGACCCTATGTTAGGTTGGGCGGACCCACCTATGGCTTTGTGCATGATTTTCACACATGTTTTTTGGACACGATGGTTTTTTGGTCCATGGTATTGGACTCGATGGTTTTCAGTCCATGGTATTGGATGCTTCAACATGTATAAATATGTATTATAACATTGAAAGGAACATAATGAAAAATCAAGCTAGTAGTCCCGGTTTTGGGATCCAAGGGAAAATATCTGTGTATATTTGTTTTATGTGTTATGCTCTCGCATTGTTTATTTTCTATGTTTTAGAATTCGTATGCAGGTAATTTCTGTACGGGGTTAAAACCTACATCTTGCAGTAA
Source organism: Pinus tabuliformis (assembly GCA_031772625.1). Taxonomy (NCBI): domain Eukaryota; kingdom Viridiplantae; phylum Streptophyta; class Pinopsida; order Pinales; family Pinaceae; genus Pinus; species Pinus tabuliformis. The sequence continues at coordinate 520,371,533 of CM062804.1, read as the reverse complement.
TGTAAACAGTACAGACAAAGTAAAATTAAAACCCTTCTAAAAGAACCCAACTTAGGAGATGACAGCTAAACTTTCCCAAATTGTAAAAATTGTTAGCCATTCACAATACAATGTTGGCTGGTAAAATACACTTTCTAGATCCATATCAGACTCTCTCTATCCAATCCACATCCCGTTACAAATGACATAAATATTTACTTTAGTGTCTAATATAATTCTTTTCTATAAGAATTTTCAACCAGTGATTATCACTAGACTATTCTACTATCATGAAAATGCTAGAGGCTTTCATTCAATAAATTTCACATAAATTTGAGGATTTAGGCCTACACCAACATAAATTGTTGGTTTAGGAATCATCCAGCAAAATCTACTCCGTTCAAAATATAATTCGACAGTATTCGCACGACAAGTAATTCATACACGTGCTAGTTAATTATCATTGGAATTTCTTAGATCTATGACTCTACCGATTACGACTAGAGATCACAGGCACTGCCACTATTTTGTGCATCTATCCTTTCCAATTACTAAAATTATAGAAAACCCTCATGATGGATTGAAATGGTAATAGCCCTAAGGACGGGCTCCACATTTTCTTAAAAATATTGTTTTTATATCTATCGTTTGACCCAGAAGGAAAGGAATATGGCATTCAGAGTTCACGATTTTGAATGGATCAAGAGAGGGGAAATAAAATCTTACATACCCAACATCGTGATGATAGAGGTGATTGATGAGAACATCGCCTCAAAGATTCAAGAAGTAAATTGCAGAGGCGTCCACCGACATTATGATCCACCAATTCCACAACCACAAATATTCAAAATTCAGCAATGGCTCTCCCTCTTCTTTTTCTTTAGAGTGAGCCAATCATTTACCTTTGCAACTACAACCAAATCAACAATCTATGCTTTGTTTCGAGCATGTTATTCATCCATGGCTCACAAAATATGTCCTTCCTCCTTAATCTTCTTCTTGGTGGCTACTTTCATTCTCCTTGTTTCTTATTCTTCTCGGCTTCTCCTTTCGTTCCTTCATATGACCTCTCCCGTGTGTCCCCCTCCTCCTTCTCATATCCTTTCATTAAGTTACAAATGTGGTGGTTCATGGTTCAAAATGTAGGCCCACCACCTTTTGTGTTTGTTTAGGTGTCCATTCTCAATTATCTTAGGTGCATAAATCGTTTATAAATACACAGCAAGAGGGAGTTATCTATGGTTTCGGATGAAATTTAGAGCCCCACCTTTCTTCTTTTTTGGGATGTTTATTTTCATTGGGCTTAGGTACATGAAATGGATTATAAGTAAAGAGGTTTTGGCTTATAAGTAAAGAGGTTTTTCTGATGTTGTTTTTATGGGAATTTGGAAAAAGCATCAAATAATTAAGTAGAAGTTTATGGCTTGTATCAATTTTTTTTTTAATGTTTTAGAAAATAATAATAATAAAATAATAATAATGAAAATATTATTAATAATAATAATAATAATAATGAAAGTGAAAGATATTACATTTTTGTTTATTATTTATGAAAGGGTTTTTGTTAAGAGAATAATAGACTAAACATATTTCTTTTCATAATTCAAATTCTCTTTCAATTTGATGACTTTAAGGTCTTCAATTTCTTTCATAATAATAGCTTTGAGACTGACCAGTTAGTGAATTGTGGATCTAAGTTATCATAAGGGGGGCTCTTGGTAAATAATACTTTCATATACATTAAACCTAGATGCTTGATACTTGGACAAGCATCAGGGAGACCATCCAAAGTTTAGGGAAACATCAGGGAGGTCATCCAAAGTTTAGGTGAGTCGCAGACCCAGGTCATGCAGGTGAAGGGATATGGTAATATAATAATAATTGAAAGCCTATTGTCCCCCATCTTGTCAATTATGTTAATCTTTGTGGGTATGTCATGTCTACAAGGGAGATGTTTTCTCTTGCGCTTATTAGCAATAGAGTTTGGAGGGATCATGTCTCTAGGTATAGGATTAGGTGGGCACATATTTTTTGTAATCATGGTGAAGCGAGGTGGTGTTGAAATTGTAACTAGGTTCGGTCTTCATATTTATGATATTGTAAAAAGTCAAAAAGAATGTATTTGAGTCAAAGAGAAAGTTATTTTATCATGTCCCTTTTGGACATGTAAAAGAAAGAAATTTGAATTTTTAAGTATGATTTTGTGTCTCCAAGTTGACCAAGTAAGCGCTCCAGAAGACAAGTCAGCCTGCTCAAAGAACATGTCCCTTCACATGAACAAACAACTCTATATTGGCATTTATACTTCATCACTTGGCAACTAGTTTGTATCTCTTTTGTGGAGGACAAGATTCAGATCTATCTCAGGCAATGTATTTTTGGTATGTGAATTATTTTTAGGGAAAATCTTCTGTGATTGTAACATGCCACCCCATATTTACCTGCTTTCATAAGCCCTCTCGAGTCAAAGTAAACTAACTTGCCACTATGACATGAATCGACATTTCATTTAAGGAAGTGGGGCCTACAATTGAGACTTACTGACCTTCCTTAGGAACCACAGATCGCTCAGAGGTTGAAGAGCCAGCCTAGTTGACCAATGCTTGAGCTAGAACCCTTTTTCTCTGACATCGACCTATAATTACACCCTTGACACTACCTGCATGTGGTTGTGAGCCTCCAACCGTACTCACAAGCCTTGCTCCATGCGGTTATGACCTCAAATCCTTAGTTTTGTGCCTAAAGTCCTGAGATCTAAGCCACTTGTATAGGCTAGTCTCCACAACATTGCCCAAAACTTCTTGTAGCTTTCCATAATCATATCTCTCATAGCAACAATGTTAATCATTCAAACTTGAAGCCAAAACTTGACCTAAACTGACCAGAACACAATAGACATTTCGTCAAACATATGGTAAACATGTGAGTTACAGGTCATGAATGGATATTTGAGTGTAAATCCTTGTACTTTAGCTGAAAACCACCGAGAAGGTCTAATGTCCTCTCAAGTAGCAACAACAACACTTGTTGGCCTATGCATTCATCAACCATTCATTAACTTATCAAAGCATAATAAGAGCAATAACTAGAGCACATCTTAAATCAAGCTTATAACCAACATATAACCATAATATTAACCATGATAGAATAGCCATCAAATCAACATAATAAAAAGTACAAGTGCTCATATATTACAACAGGAAAATAGCTCTTATTAACTTAGACAAAAGCCAACCAAGTCAGGGACATCCACATACCACCCAACCATCGATTGAGCTGAACCAAATATTTCTTCCAGCCAATCACCCATGTGCCATATTCCAAGCATGAATGTGGGATCTCATGGGATAAACCAAGACATAAAAAACTAAGGGAATCCAAAGGTTAAACCACCTCTGCCCTCAAATTATCGTGATCTCACCTAAATTGATCATGAGATCACAAAACCAAACCAAGCTTGGATGCCTCATAAATTATTCACATTACGTTGAGTAATTTTCCTATCTTCGCCCACTTGTCAAGGGCTACCCAGACCTTGAGGATTTTTCCTATGTTCACCCACTTGTCGAAGGGCGAATTTTATCCCATGGGAAAATTTTTAGGGGTTTCATATTTTAGAGGGGTGAATTTTTAAAATTACACACTTTTCAATAGTTAGCCCAAAAATATTAAAAAAAAATGATTATTATATTTTAGCAAATTAAAAATAGGTTAGATAAACATTGCAAAGCCTGCTTCGCCTGATTTGGTTGTAAAATTTTCTTGGCATCTCCTGATTTGTGGTTTGGCCATAGAATTTTCTTCTTGGCATCGCCCCAACTTCCAGTAATAGGATTGGTTAGGGGCTTTGTCCATTCCTTGGAAAAACAAAACTAGGTTGTATTCTCCCTGAATTTTAGGGTGCAAGGGTTGGCATTTTGATTCGTTGAATTTACATTTCATTTGACCTGCATTTGACCAACATCTAAGGTCTCTTATAGCCTCTGGCCCTCATTGACGCCAGGTTCAGTGGACTCTTGCCGAATGGGATATATAAAATTGAGGAGTTGGTAAAATTGGACCTCTCAGCCAATGATTTCTCTAGGGACATTCTTGGATTCAGACAATTGCGTAAGCTTTATGTATTTTTCTTGAACTCTAACCTACTAAATGGTACTAACCCATTAAATGGTATTGTTCTTTGCTTCCTTGGAATTTCTCTTTTTTGAAAAACTTAACCCTAGCCTACAACCCTCTAGATCAAAGGGTAATCCCACATGAACTTGGGAACTTGTCAACGTTACAGTACTTGTGGATGAAAAATTGCAGTTTCGTAAGAGAAATTCTAGAGCCATTAGGGGATATAAGAGATATGGTACACTTGGACCTCTCACATAATCATTCATCTAGAAGGATCCCAACATGTTCATGGACTTTTCAAATATGACAGATTTATTTATACATAAGAACAATTTATATGGACCAATTCTAGACAATATCAACAATCTTAAGAGTCCTGTGAATTTGGATCTCTCAATGAATGAGCTAAATGGAAGAAGCATCCCAATGGGATTGGAGATTTGAAAAACCTAGAGACACTGCAGTTATACAAAAACAAACTCTCTAGGTGTATACCCTCTAAGCTTGATAAGCTTACTAATTTAGTCCATCTCAAGCTTTTTACCAACAAGCACCAGGAATACTATAGTTGAGGGAGTATCGCCTCAGCTACACTCTCCATGGCTTTTGTGGCCAACTATAATACACTTCATGCATCTTTGCAGGTATACTCTACTTCCCATGCACTCACATCCATATCTTTCAAAATTACAAGCTCTCACCATCCTATCATTCAAAATTACAAGCTAACACCATATGGATGT